>OY757041.1:11584402-12184402 GCA_963582015.1 Xanthorhoe designata | reverse complement strand
TTTTTTTAAAGATGTTCAACCCCTAAGAGGCATCAGAAGTTGCAAGGGCTCTAACATTTCACAATGGAATAAAAATAACATTCGTTGTGTTGAAACTCGATATGAATATGGATTTGAAGCACATACTAATGAGTTTACTGAATCCCGCCAATAATATCATTAGTGCGGAGCAACGACTGGAAACTGAGTGTTCAACGTAATTTCTGTAAATGTGGGCGAATTAATCGAACCTATTTGATTATTTGCAACGTTATTTAGAGCCCTGTTGCGTATTGGACTCTACTTTTGACTTTTAATACGGAGTTTGCAAGTATTAATCCTGAACGTACAATTTTTTATTTATGAAAACTTTAAGCAATTACTGTCCATGACGTACGTGGGATAGTTGCGAGCGGTCGGCCAAGGGCCTCTACTTCGGAGACGATCGTGGTAGTGGACCGGTTATAGGTACACTATAGTGCATTAGGTGTATAATGGTAACTAGGTGGCTAATCAGCAGGTCGTCTGGAAGAAATCGCTTAGTCGATAAGACCGCCTTTTGTAACAAACATTGTGAAAGATTTTTATTTTTATTTTTTATTTTTATTTACCTACTATAACTCTATGTTGTTGCAATGAAGTTCTTTATTATTATTATTATTAAATTATTGCTCTGGTACGTACAAGAAAATGGCATTATATAAATGGTACTTTGTAGATAGAAAAACACCCAGATCCGTAACAAATATATGTAGAACATACAAACAATTTTCACATAGCGGGGATCGAAACCGCAACCTCCGCGTCTCAGGCGGGCCTTCACCCACTACGCCAAATTGATCGTCGTATTACGAGTTGTAAAATAATCATCTAATATCCAGCATTGACTCTCCCAAATACCTGTTAGTTTATGAATATTTGAACTAAGTAACTTGTCATATTTTACGGTAAGGAATTGCCAATTCCATTTCGATAATGAATAAATGATAGCTTGAATGGGGTCAGCTGTTATGTAGGGGTCACATTGACCCTGTGTCTCTAATAATAGTCACTATGATGTCAGATGGTTAATATAAAATGCTACTGATTGTCTGTCGATTGTTGGGTGTTTTTTAATTGAGTTATAAATACATTATTCAATGTCCCGAAATTACGTTCGTAATGAGTCATTTGTACGAAACAAAAATATGTAAAGCACTTCGATCTAATTTCAGAAAAAAGAATTGATGCAAGTTTGAGATTTGAACCCGCATTCTTCGGGTCGAAAGTCCATAGAACGCATCTTACTAGGAGGACAATACAGTTCTTTATCAGCTACGACTTATTTATCTATTTCTTAAAAAAAATATATCCTACACGGCGTCATCTAGTCCCAAGCTAAAATAACCATGACTATATTTTTTGTATAATAAGTACATAATTATTATAGATAGAACAACACCCAGACCCGGAACAAATATCTGCAGATCATAAAAACATTTGCCCCGTGGCCGGAATCGAACCCACAACCTCCGCGTTTCGGGCGGGCCTACACCCAAAGCGCCACAGAGGATGTTGTTGAATAAACAACCACTCCCTTCATTATTTAGTTTTCGATTTCTTAAATAACCCTCCCTTAACCTACTAATAGTATTGTAGCGTTATAAACGAGCCACGCAAGTTGTAAATCAAGAAACCAAAGCATAAACTCTGTTTCTCGAGTCGGAGCCACTATCTATCCGAGCTCACAATAAATCGACCACGATGTAACTTACGAGCGATTTCCACGCTTCTATCGAGTAAATAAAATTAGATAGGTCCACATAATGGTTCTTGACGTTTTGTCTCAGTCTATGGCTGTTTAACTTCCCTAGTGAGATAGAGAGGTGTATATTTTGTTTAGGTTATGGGTTAAAAACGAGACTAAATAAAGACGAAACGGATTGCGATTGTATGTCCATAGTGACAATCTCTGATGTCTAAGGAGTACTTAGTCTAACACCCGTATTAATAAACAAGTAGTTACTTGTTGCTAAGTAATTTCTTAGAGAAGTCATCACTTGACAATAGAATTCTTCATTACAAAATCTTATTCTATAGTCGAGTAAAATTACTTCACTTCGAACGCAATAAATGTCAAATCAAATACAAAATGATAGAATGCTCAATGCTTAAGTAAAGGAAATGGTGACTAGAACTCAGCTGAGAATTCTTATTTTAGACAGTTCTTACTTCAAGCAATTTCTTAACTATAAAATAAAAATCGTTACATAAGTAATTACTTTTACTAGAGTAATCACTTTGACTTGACTATTAATACGGGGGTTAGACACGTCCAATTACATATTTGGCAAGTGTCAAAAAACAAACGATTTTAACAATAATCCAACTTCTATTTTCGCCGTATGGTGTCCTTTCATCTATCACAGATTTGCTATTTGCTCTCACAAAAAATAATCTTTAGACATATAAGATAACCTAACAATCGAATCAACCCATCCATTGTTAATATATCCGTGAACCAAATTCTACGAACTACCAAAGTTGTTGCAAAGTTGTTTTTTACTCAGCAGTTGTGGTTTTGGCTAACTTTCAGTATGTAGTTAAGTTTTATAGATTCAGTAGTTGCCACTTTACTGACTCCAAATTTTACCTTGAAGTAAGGAGTGAGGTAATTTACACGGGTAATTTTATGGAATTATTTATAACACAAAAAACTTTTATAATAAAAAATGTATGTACGAAGACAAGCTTAATTTCAACGTTCAAAGTTTTTTTGGTTTGTTTTTGGTAAGAAATGTTTTAGGTTAGTTTCAGTAAAAGTAATTTTCTTTTTGGGTCCAGACTGCAGCGGCTCATGACGCTGTGTGGAATGTCCAAGGATATTTAAATTATATTTTATTTTTATAGGTTGCATTAATACGCTGTATAAGGAGCTATAAAATATTTATGACTAAAGAGCCTCCAACAAACGCGAAATAAAAGGAAGTATTCGTTTTAAATACAGTCATCACAATTAAGTAACGATTGTTTTTTATTACTTATTTTTGTACACACTAAACCGTGTTTATAAAAATATACGTCATAATTTATTCGACTTTGAATATTACCCTGAACCATCTGAGGATCAATATAATACGATCTATATATTGCTTATGCAGGTTATAAATTACTACCTACTATAGTTAACGTACGATTGGTTATAAATATTTAAAGTAAGTACCTACTAAAATTATGTGAAAACTAACTAACGAATTTCTATTCCTAAAATTCTTACTAAATCCCATTGCAATAACAAGACTCACTCACAATTTTATCTTCACATTCTAGAAGAATATAAGTTTGTCGATCCTCATATCCTAGACTTTAGGTCATCGCGTCCCTCGGCGCTGCATCCAGTTTGAGCTTCGGATTACATTTCAGATATGCCCCTGGAGAGTTTTCGACTTTATGAGATATCTTGGTTATTGCTTATAAACTAGGCAGGATAAAAATAATAATAGTGCATCAAGCAGGTACATAATTTTTTGGGAGCCGTGTTTGCCAATTTGTGTAGTGCCTCAATTTTTTATCACAGCTGTGACTCTTTTGATTATAGGGTGGGTTCAAATTCTTGTCAGATATCAATTGTTTTTTTAATAAAATATATTATGCCCAATTGCTCATCAATACGAGCTATAAATTACGAAAAAAGCTCTTAAAGAAACCAGTTTAATAACCACATTTCTATTTTAATGTCCACGGTACAGTCAGCATCAGAAGTAAGTGACATAAATAAAAAAATCAAAACTAGTTTTCAATATTATTTTCATAATATGATGTGCAACTTGGTTGCAAAATTAACTGACTATAAAACAAAATCATAAAAGTAGGAACGATAAATTTACAAAATTCCTGCTATGCTGACGCATCAGAATAAAATGACATGATTCAAAATTGGTTTTCAATATTATTTTATTAGTTTTCAGTTTCTTAAGGGCAATGGGTATGTATTCAAAAAAATATGATGGTTTTTAAAATCAAAAGTATGTGACAGTTCACGTTTCATAACTCAATAATTATTTATGCGCACAGGAATGTTCAAGGTGAATGGCATTGTAGGTATCTATTGATGCAAAAGAATATATCAACTTTAAAATCATAAGTTGATATTTCCGTATTTCTTGTGACTTTAACACATTATTGTCAGAGTTTCAATAAAAATGAATGTTTGTTTTTTTCATAAATCGATAATGATGACTGTTTTATTTATTTTATTTCATAGACACGTCCAATACACAACCTACTTTATATTGGCTTCCTAAAACAAATAGGTAATTTCACTCTTATCATGACAATATACTTGACCAATTATGAACTTTAGTTCATCTTACTTTTTTTATGTGGGTAGGTGGAAAATAAATACTTACACATAAAATTACAACTGCCACTGTCATTATTGTGTTGAAGTCACAAGAAATACGAAAATATCAACTTATGGTTTTAAAATTGATATTATTATTCTTTTGAATCAATAAATACAATGCATTCATTGGCCTTGAACATTCCTGAGCACATTTAATTATTGCGTTATGAAACGTGAACTGTCACATACTTTTGATTTTAAAAACAATCATATTTTTTTGAATACACACCCATTGCCCATGGATACCTCTAGTGACATTGACCTTGAACATTCCTGAGCACATTTAATTATTGAGTTATGAAACTCGAACTGTCACATACTTTTGATTTTGAAAACAATTATATATTTTTTAATACATACCCATTGCCCATAGATACCTACTGTAAACGAATAAAATAATATTGAAAACTAATTTTGAATCATGTCACTTTCTTCTGATGCGTCAGCATAGCAGGAATTTTGTAAATTTATCGTTCCTACTTTTATGATTTTGTTTTATAGTCAGTTAATTTTGCAACCAAGTTGCACATCATATTATGAAAATAATATTGAAAACTGGTTTTGATTTTTTTATTTATGTCACTTACTTCTGATGCTGACTGTACCTAATCACCTGCACGAGGACCATATTGCTTCAGAAAAGGGCGTAGCAGTCGCCACTTACTGGTGCAACTCTGTTTAATCTCTGTTAAATCTCTGTTAAAATTCGAAAAGAAGAAGATTCCAACCTATCACGAATGTAGTGCTTATTTCTGCAAAATGTATGCATGTTCCAAATATTATTTGGACATACTCGTACCTCGGGCCATTCCCTTAGAGATTATTTAAACTGTCCTGAAGATAGTCATGATAAGTACCTATTGTTATTTATCAATTTGTATCAATCATGTGTATTTGAACATGTTGAGCCATCTAGAAGGTCGTTCATCAAAGCAGCTAACAAGCGTATTCCACATCACTCCCACCGTCGGCTTCTTATTATTTGTGGCAAGTAAACATCCATAAGTAGGTTAGCAAGTTCTTGGGCACACCCTAGCACACCTCTCGATCGATCCCTTACCGTGTATGCCACTTCCTTTGCTTTTTACATCGACTTGGCATTTGGATTGGAGGCTTGAACCTTTTCTCTTTGACAATGATAATTTATGCTTGGTACTAATTACACATCAAAATTTACAGCAGTAAAGGCGGTACTTAGGTACTTGTTGTAAAATTTGAATTTTAGAAAGTCCTATAGTTTAGAAAGTTCTCTTGAGTGATTGAAGTAGCGTGTGTAAAATATAGTTTTATTTTATACATAATTGATAATCTTTATAAACTCTTTCTAATGTGAATTAAAAATAATTCATTCGACTAGAAAAAAATGATGTTGTTTGAATTTGGTTACTAAAGCTACAGTTAAAAGCATCACATAAATCATAATGAATCCCGTCATTAAGTGATGCTTTAGAGACCTAGTTTTTTGATTTTCAAACCTCACAACTTAATAAAATAATAACCATAAGTATTTGTAACATAACAGTGATTCAAGCATTGGATAAATGCTACGAAAAATCAACTAAAATCAAACATTTAATTCCCCTATAAATATACACAAAAACATCCCTTCAAACTTCACAATTTAATATCGCTAACGTACCTCCACACAATTGGATGTCTTCAAGTTACAGCGCAAGTCCCGGGATCCTTTGAAATCATGGCCATTATATGACGGAAGCAGAAAATATAAGAAAAGGCTTGTGAATATAGACGGATGGATTGTTGTGATCCATATTTCTGGAGATATTGCTGTGCTTTACAGTATGAAGTGAGGTTATCGATGTAGATGAGTGGGACACTAAAGATTCTTCTCTTTTATAAGTCATAGATTATTACGAAACTTCCTTGATTAATTACTATAAAATGAAGTCCCGCTGTCTGTACGCTTAGATCTTTGAAACTATGCAACGGATTATTTTATATTCTCTTTGTATTATGGGCTCATAAAAAAAAATACATACTGACTAATCGAAATCGTCTTATGCCCGGTTCCTATATCGAACGTACGGATGACCGTAGGTTGATCGTCATAGCAACGTTGTTATCTGTCAGAAAGTGTTGTTTCATTTTATGTTTAAACAACGTTTCTATAGAGTCTATAAATCGACGGACATCCGCACGTTTGTTATAGAAATCGGGCCTTATAGAACATGTTTATGTAGGTATATGTTTTTCTCAAGACAACATTTTCAAGACCTTAAGAAAGGATCACGTAAGGCAATGCGGGTACTATGCAATATGTCCCCTGTCAGATTTGTTCTGACAAGAGACTTGACGATGGTCAGCCTTCGGGGTGTGCTGAGGGAACGAAATGGGACATTGCGGAGTAGACTTGACAGGTCACGTGGAAATAGTCCTCGTCCGCGTCTCTTATGTCTAAATAAATAGTTTTATCACATTAAAGCTAGCGTAGAAAAAAATATGTTTTTAAATGTCTTTTTTTTATTTTTTTTAACTTCCTTGGTAATAATAGAACAAATTGGATCATTTGGTTATTGGTCTGTCTGTCAAGATCAACATTAAATAAACACTTAACATTTTACTCAAATCAGTCCAGCTGATTAGGAGATGTTAACCTAACGTCTCCTAATCGGCTGGACATTGACTGACAAACACGTCGGTCCGTAGGTACCTACATGAGAACACATTTATAAAAATTGTTAGATTAACTATTATATTTAAGTGCGATAACGACCACACTGCAAGCCTAGCGCGGTGGCTAAGGCGGCCGCGAAATATCGAACGTATGAAAACGCCGGTGGTGTTCACACTAAAGAGCCTAAGGCCGGGCGCGCACTAGGCAGCCAGGCTGCGGCAGCCAGGCTGCGGCAGCCAGAATATTTGCGCAGCCAGTTATAACAGCCAATCAACGATAAATAATAAATTTCTCTGTATCGAAAGTCATCTTGTCAAAGTTCGGAACGCAAAATACGTCTGGCTGCTACAACTAGTGCGCGGAGACTGACTGCAGCCACATACATTCGCCTACACACGTTCTGGCTGCGCGCAGCCAGCTGGCTGCCGTGCAAACAGGCGCGTTTTATTGGCTGCTGCAGCCGAGATTTCGTGGCTGCCTAGTGCGCGGGCTCCTATACAACGTCATATGTTTTACTGGCTGCCGCAGCCTGGCTGCCGCAGCCTGGCTGCCTAGTGCGCGCCAGGCCTAAGGCGGTCGCCAACCGCGGTGGCTATGACGTTGGGAGCATGACACGAACGGACGCTTGAAAATTTCAAGCGTCTGACAAATGACGGTTACAATTCAATACCTGTAAAACGTCAAAATGCTTCAATCGCCCGCTCGTTCAATGTGGCTACCGCACGCCTAGGCTTACAGCCAATCTCAATAACCTATCTATTTTCGGTTTTGCTTACTATCAGTAGCTATTTGATGTTTTTTGTATGGAAGAAATGTCAAATATCTACCCGCAGTAAGCAAAACCAAAGATAAATAGGTTATTGAGACTAGCCGTTAGTCACTAGGCCTAGCCTCTAGACCCCGCGCATTCGGTGTGGACGAGTACATACTAGCTGGCCGGCGCAATGCGACATCTGACTTCAATTCCAATCGCAATTTGCGGACAGTCCGTCTATTGGGACCTGGTGAGATACAAAACTAAACGTGCCTTCTAAACGGTGAACGTTATATTGCAACCGTAAGTATAAAATATCCTAAATAAATATCCTTTTTATACACCATCAAAATGAATGTTGTTGAAATGGCAATAAGGTAGGTAAGTATTTAGGTTATCTATCACTTTTGATATCCCGTGAGCTACCTAATGGTATGGCTATAGCGACAGATACGCCAAGGATTAAAATCCTTTGTGGTTCGATTTTTTGGGGACGCATTTGAAGATTTTGAAGGTCACAAAATAACTAGTTTAGAAATAATTTACCGATTCATAAAATAATAACAGGGGTTGCTAATTTTTATGATATTTATTTTTAATAGTTTTCTATAACTTACCAGGATAACTCATCGGTGAATTATTCACTTTTAGCGTTACTAAATCTTTAAATGATTGCTAAGACTGTTACATCATGGTCGTTGTTTCTTAAAAAATCTAGACTCCAATTATTAGTTGTGGCATCTGGAGATTTGAAGTTTGTCCGATTATAATATTCCTGCTCTAGTTCCAAATGAACTTCACTTAATGCCCGGTTCCTATATCCAACGTACGGATGTCCGTAGGTCGGTGGTCATAGCATTCATAGCGTTATTCAACACAAAATGTATGGCACTTTTTGAACAGTGAAATGTTTCTATAGATTTCCGATTCATCACACCTTCTCAATAATTCATTATTTTGCCGTTGTTAAAAATAATAACAATGCTGTGTAATAAACGATTTGGAACTCAAATGCTACGAAATAAGGTTTACTTCTGCAGCGGGTCGTAGCTTAACCTGGTAACGCAATGTTTTTTTAAAAATAGGATTAACATATTATTACTGATCCGTTTGTTTTGATTATTTGTTACGCAATTTCGTTTATTTTTTACAAGCTGCGCCCGTCGGTGTTACCCGTGGTAAATAGTTCCCGTTCCCATGGGAATACCGGGATCAAAAGTAGCCTATTCTTTGATCCAGCAATTCTGGTACCAAATTTCATTCAAATCCGTTCAGCCGTTTGAGTGTGAAAGAGAAAACACACTTACACACAAACTTTCACCTTTATAATTGAAGTGTGAAGTGTGATGTGATGTGATGTGATAGCGGCTATTCAATCTACTCATATCACAATATTTCTCTAAATTATAGGATAATTTAAAATATAGACTTTTTTCTTAGCTGTATTGCAAATATTTCATTTCGTTGGTTATTTGTATAATAAACATGGCTTATCCTTCTTCCCGTTGAACCCAAACAGACGGAAGCTTTTATTACAGTTCATTAAAGCGATCTAATAAAAACGTTGTAGGAGTGAATTCAAATAAAATTGTCGTCTGTTGTAATACCTGGCTTTTACGATATTTATCCTATTTTCTTTCTATTTCCTCATTTCTTATATGACAAGCGGCAAATAATACAAACATTATCTTTACAAATGTTATATTTTTTTTTTTGTTTAGGATGAGTATAGTAGTGATTCACGGGTAAAACTGAGGGGCGCAGCTAGTTACTGATAACTGGTACTTGAGATTACTGTTTCATTAAAAAAATGCCCCTCGATTCTTTTGTGTGCCTAGTTCTTTCCCATTTATATCCTTTTTCACACAATCCAACCACTTCGGCCTTTCTCTCTACTTGTATTATATACCCATCCACACTGATACTCATAAAAGCGTATTAAAATAATATTATATTTTATATTTTATTATATTGGTCTCAGTAGAATAATGCTTCAGATTTAAGTTCTGTAATGTTATTCTTCTTCTTCTTCTTTATTTTGGCTTCGCACGGCTTGTGCCACGCATTTAGCCACTAACATGTCATTATAATTCAAGTTAAAGTTAGTCAAGTCAAGTCAAAGTCAGAGTCAGAGTCAGTAAGGTGTAGGTAATAAATACTTAATTGTCTAATTCGCTTCGTAAACTTAATTCACGAGCTAATTCACCTAGGTGTATTAAATACACTTTTAGTAATTTTCATAACTTTACTCACACACATACAACGGCCTCTTGTGTCAACTCGAGCTAGGACTATTCCTCCCACATTTTGTTTCGCGTCTGTAGGCGAATGAATTTTCTTTGCAATTTCAATTACGCAGCGGACACGACAACGGCGACTCATTATTCAAATCTTATCTCTGTTTTTCTTCATTTATATACTTTTTGTGTTCTGTAACGTTTCCGACTTATTTCTCTTTTTGCACCATTCATTTTTGAACAATTTAACATTTTCACGATATCAAAATAATACTTATTTGTTTTATGTCTATCTTTCATTACTTTTTTCTATAGACTACTTTGTCTGAATACAATATTGTATTCTATTGTACTATTGAGTGGGGGAGACCTTCTTCCAGGTAGGATCATTACGGCTTATAATAATAATTGTACTATCATAAATAACATAGGTACATAAACATCCCCAAACATTTACGACTCACCATCAACGTGAAACCGCTCAAATTATTTGAAAGCCTCTATAAATAGATACACGAAAACACACCAGCGGACGTGAGGTACGCTATTGTAAGCGGCTTGAATACAGGTTCCATAGGGCCATGTTCACCAACGTTTAACCGGTCTTTTATTATTAGAATTCGGTTTTAGGGTCGGCGCAAAAAAAATGTTTTAAAAATAGAAAAGAAGGGTTATTATTATGTTTGTGAATCTCGACTTCGCAGGCCTCAGCCTTGCCTAGTATTTATAGTTCTACTTAAGCAATGCTTATCATAAATAAATAGTTGGTTGATTCTAAGATTTGAATTTTTAACTGAAAATTATTTTTGTGTTTCAATTATTTCACTGGTTTGCAAATGTTATTTACCTACTCGTTTCACTACTCAGATAATATTATAAATATTTTGCCGTCAAGTTCTATTCAAAGTCCTAGTACTATTTACCTACGAGTATATTCATTTAGACAGCTCACATCCATCCACTTCTGAGTCTCCTCATTTTATAACCACTTTTTCCGATCATGTGCCAATCGAACCATGTCTATTATAATGTTTTTATGATTATTTCAAGATACAACATGAAGGAAAATCGTTTGAAGATTCATGCAAGAAATGAGTCGCGTAATTATGATATATTTTGAAACACTCCCATGAGGCATAAAGTATTTCTCTTTGCATTGAGCAAAGCTCTTTGAGAAAAATCTGTGTTATTTTTATTTAATTGCTGTTCTAGGAACTGTGTATATATTTCGATTGGAATCTAGGATAAAAACAACTCTCATACAATTTTTGTAATAAATTGTGTTTGTCAATAAATTTATGTAATTTTGTATTTTATAAAGTGAAACGTCGGGTTAAACGTCTGGTTAGAGTGTCGGTGAACATAGCCGTAACCAAATGAGTTTTGTTTAATTATAGACAATGGCGCAGGGTATCAATATTTTTAGAAGACCTTGAGTGTCTCTTGATATTGTACACGACAGTAATGGCGAACATAATATATTGTTGAAAGAAGTGCATCCATAAAAATTATAAAAAAACGAGAAGCTAATTGGAAGGAACTTAATTTTATTTGTAAGATAAAGTAAGGTCGTACGAGCAAGTAGCCAACTCTCGTGACGGAATTGTTAGGCCGCCTAAAAACCGCTGTCATTGCCTAAAGGCTTAAAAAGCCGTACCAACAGTTTGACGTGTAAGATGACATTACACACGGTATTCAGTTTTTAGGCTTTTTGACGTTCGAAATGAGATTACAGACTAGTTCTACTTAAACCTCATAATAATGCCTAATGTAAAGTTGACCTTCACAAAAACCCCAGCATTCTTTTATTTCACACAAATTATATTTTTAATCTCATTAGACTAGCGTGGTGTGCAATCTGCGACAAAATTGGGTTTCGTCTGAAAATAACTTAAATAAGACCTACATTTTGTTTTAAAAATGTTGCAAATCTACAACTTTTTTTTATTTTTTAATTAACCAGTGTCCACTTTTGTCTGGTAGTGGCTTAGATTTGAGCTACTTTGTAATCGTTTTAAACGATTCCTGGGTGCCCCAACTGGTTTTAATTGTTTTTTGAAAAGTTATTGAAATAATGTTATATTGTAATTTTTCTGTAAATAAATTTACAACTTATAGGTACTTAATTGGATTCAGTTTTTCGTGTTGAATATTATTTTCGAATCGAAAAATACGGCCGAACCCACGACATCTCGAAAGTCGTGAAGCTAAGCCATTTGGCCAATACCCACGGTTTGTGTATGTTACTTACTTACTTATTTTATATTTGCATGAAACACCTGAACTGAACCTTTAGCGCGTACTTTATGGATCATCATCATCATTGACAGCTCAAATTAAAGCCCACTGCTGGGTATAAGCCTCAAACGCCACTCTATTCAGCCCTGTGCCGTTCGCATCCATACCTATCTCTCTATCCACTTTATGGATGATGGATCTCATATTATTTATAGCCCCATCGTAGCTAAATATTACGATATTTATTTTCCTAAGAATCCTTCAACATTATGTCAGCTACAACCAAATCATTACAGGCATTGTGGTACATTTATCATATTTTCCCGTTTTCTTAACACTTCCTCAATCATCTTCCAATCGGCAACCCGAAGCGGCTGTGGAATCAATTTCCTGTGAATATCCGACCAATACGACCTTTGGGATCGTTATATTTTTTCCAAGAACCTTAAGAGCCTGATTCTTCAAAGTAGCCTAGAAAAAGAAAATCATCTAGCCCTTAAAGAGTCAGCTTTCAAAGACATCACTTGGTTATTGACGACCTTGACTTTGAGGAAAGAATGTTTTCATAATTTGTATTACGGTCATTATTACCAGACTCCTTTATATCTGAGCGCTTCCTTGCTTCGGAGGGCACGTTAAATTGTCGGTCCTGGCTTTTAAAGTCGTTAAGCCATGACGGAGGCCTTAAGGCGGCCTAAAAACTCCGTCACCAGAGTTGGCCACTTGCTCATACGAACTTACTTACTTACCAGACATTTGCTTTTCAAAAATGAAACATACGCAGCAATGTACTTAACAATGACGATATTTCGATTCAAATGATGCGCTGTCAAACAATGTTGTTGAATATTGTGGTTATTAGACACTCTCCCCAAAATAATGATGTTATGACAATTTAATGTGTGCGTCCTTCGAAATTGGGTTGAAACTGAAAGCGCTTGGTTCTAATTATATAAAGCGGTCCGTCAATCATAGCTTCGAACGTTACTTGACCTCGACAATCTAACACGCTACACTACATGATACACATTAACTAGATTCAACGATCTATCAAGAACGTCAGCAGATCAGAGGGCCTAGATAATGTAACAATCGATTAGCGAAAGCGATAGTAGAAAAGTCCAAATATGACATAATGACATAATATGCCTTAGATATGTCACGTGATCTGAGGGCCTAGCCAACCGGCATTCGCTAAAGCGTACGTTGAAAACAGATCACGTGACATATCTAAGGCATAATATAACATACCTATTTGGACTTTTCTACTATCGCTTTCGCTAATCGATTGTTACATTGTCTAGGCCCTCAGGTCTCGAATGCTTTATTCTAGTAAAACACTTTTATATAAGCTCATACATACATTTAATCGCGCCTCTTTCAAATAGGGGTTTCCACTTTGTACGATCCTGATACACCTCTTTCGCCTCATTTACTCTCATCACATTCTTCACTCGGTTTACAGTATTTTTGACCTGTCTCTTCTCTAGGATATCCCCAATTTGGTCTAAATATGCTCCCCTAGGTCTTCTTATTACAGCTGTCCAATTCAAACTCGCCTTGAATACCAGCGACTTTGCTACTGCTACGACTTTAATTCATCCCCTCTACATCGACAAAACCATCTTTACTAAATCCTCATCACTACATTGAAGCGCTCGTGGCGAAGCTTGCTAAGACGTTCTTGATAGATTATCGAAGTTAAGCAACGTTCTGAGCGGTCACAACTTGGATGGGTGACTGCAAGTGGCATTATCAGCTGAGCGCTTCCGTGCTTCGGAGGGTACGTTAAATTGTCGGTCCCGGCTTTAAAAGTCGATAAGCCATGACGGAGGCCTTTAGGCGGCCTAAAAACTCCGTCAACAGAGTTGGCCACTTGCTCATACGAACGAACGAACGAACGAACGAACGAACTACATTTTCTTTCACACTGGCTGTACGGGCCAACCCGCACATTCAGCACAAAATGCATTGTGCAACTGTGTTTAGCAAGTATTTTCCTTTTAAATAAATTCAGTTCAAAACTCACTTCGGCGACGAGCAGTCGTTTTATTTATATCATCTCCCGGTCTAATCAAATCATAGCAATTATCAACTTAAATGTAGGGTTCAGCAAACTCCCATACACTAGCTTTAAATTTGTTTAATAATAATGTTAGTAAATATACCTGTAAGGCATTTAATATTTATGATTATATAAAAAGTACGTAAAAAATTTACGCGTATGTAGGCACGTCTGCAAAAATGCGAGCAGAATTTTAATGAAGCAATACAACGTTTATGTTGACGCAATTAAAGTTCCTTCTTGAATAACACCGATTCTGTAATCAAAATAACTCAAACGAAAGACACGATGAAAATGTAAAATATCTTTGTGAGTAATAACTTGGTAATCCTGGAAGACGTAAATGTAATCTGGAGAAATGGGGGCCTACTCGAAGTACTATTGTCACACGATAATAAACATATTCATATGAAATACCTCGGGCAAATATCTTTATCAAATCAACCAAAAAAGTTATTGAAAGAATAATAGCATAAGGTTTCATGACCGAGGGGTTATGGCAGTCCGGCTTACGGGTGATCGCTTGTATCTCGCGGGTTCAAAGCCCATCAAAGCCGAAAACTTTAAGTACGATTTTTCATTTATAAGCAAAGAATTCACACGTCAGTTTCCCACGAAGAAACGCATTAAAATCGCTTCATCCATTCAGGAGCTACGTTGCCTCAGACACGCAAACTGAATTCCCCTTTTTTTCGTCTAAGCCTAAACATTTGCACCCAAAGTCGAAGGCTATAGCAAGTTGGCTATAAAATTAAGTTATACCAACAGAACGGCACTCTCATTACATTCTTAAGCCTCGCCCACGCGCCGACACTCAGCTCACGTAGCAAGGTACCTACGAGTAGCTACAATATATTAAAATTAACGCACCTACACACCCTTTATTACATGTTTCATTTATTTAGTGTTAAGTTTTTATGGATGCATAGATGAATGTTTGCTAATGAATACGTAGGATATTTTATATCCGAGTAAGTACCACGCAAGTGAAGCCGCGGGCGAATAAGCTAGTAAAGTATAAAAATGTTTTTTTTTCAAAGTAACAACTATTTTACAATTGGTGGCGTTGGAAGGACACGATCATTGAAAATCAGTTAAAATTACTCACTTTGTCTTCATGTAATAAAACTTAACTTTTAATTACTAAAAAAAGCCAAAAAGATTTATTTCACGTCTTTAGCAATGAGCGACAATTTTACAAGTAACTTAACACTCAATAAAAAGAGACATAGGTATTATTTTCTTAGCACAATGTCAAACTTTACTGAGCAAAAATAGGTACTCGACAAATAAACTTCCAAGATCTATTTTTCAAGTATATTGTCTGACAGTTTTCAAGTCTTTCGTACTGTGTCTTTGAACAGTAAGGCTCTCTACACACGTTGCATCTTTGATGTCTCAGTTACAGCAATCGGCAACTCACAACTAGCTGTATTACCCTGCCGACTATCGAGTCACAAGGGCAGACATAGCAAAATTTGTAAGTTTATAGACTAAAATAGAATAGAATAGAATAGAAAAAGTTTTTATTTTCCATCAACATAAACATGGGTAATATACAAATGAAAATACTTATTGACAATCGAGTGACAAGAAAATAAGGCTACCCCTCAGCATAATTCCAAGCAGCATCATGACTGTTGGAGCGCTGGTTTTCAGTGGCGCCAAATTTCGGTGACTGCAACAGTTTTTGATTGCTACAGTTGGCGACAAATCCATTTAAAATTTCCGCATAAGGAACAGACAAAGTACAACAAACAGTCAAATGGTTTTAGCAACTGAAAACCACAACACATGGGTTCACTCCTTCATGTTTTAAAACAATGGCAACTGTAAACTGGGCTTGCAACCTGTTACGTATGGAATGTTAACTTCTGCAAGATGTGTACGTATGTACCAAAAAATTAAAAATGAAATGAAATATGATCACGACTGTATCCCAGGGAGCGGTAGACATTTCCTTCAGATCTTAATGCAATTTTTAGATCCTTTTGAAGATGTGTATGGGTGTAGTCAGAGGTATGTCCAAATACATATTTGGTACATGCCCACATCTTGCAGAAGTTAACTTTCCACACGTCATTTTTTTTTTCGGTATATAGTTGCCTAAACTCATGTCGCTACATGTACCGAGCGCCTAATAGGTAAGACAGGCGTTTGTTTGGTAAGAAAGAATATTTATTGCAGAAACGTGACGACAATATGTTCTCATTTTGAAGGTCACGTAGATACAATCTCGAGATTTTGTGTAAAAAGGAAAATGTACAAAAGTGTAATATTAGTTGTCTGAATTGCTCTTTATCATATTTGAGCGGTATTTCAGATAGGAAATACGAATATAAAATAGCTAAGCTAAGCTATTAATGCCTGTGTTATGGTAAACAGATGACTGATATCTACCTAAATTTTAGGTAAAAAAATTTATTGTATATATTCTAGGTCCTAAAATACCTATATAAAATATATTTTTTTTGTAAATACATACATAAATATTATACATAAAAACGCAAAAACTTTAAAAAACTTATAACGGGACTACGAGCCTCATTTTTAATTTTTTACAATATTTTTGAAGATTTCAGAGTTTTAGTAGTAAGAGGTATTACCAAGTTGTTTGTATGCCGTTGTAGCGGTATATTGTACCATTCCAATGATGTAAAAGTTACTGTTTCGCAGTCAGACGTCGTAAATCGTTCAAATCCAATTCTCCCTCGAAAAAGTTTAGAATGTAAATTACTTTTTACATTCTTGCGGAGTTGGGCTTAGGGCCGGGACACATAGGTAAACACGATACGACGTCGTGTCGTACCACGATGCGGCGTCGTTTCACGATGCGACGTGAATAGTTCCCGTTCCCGTGGGAATACAGTGATCAAAAGTAGCATGTTTTTTAATCCAGGGTATAAGCAATTCTGGTACCAAATTTCATTCAAATCCGTCCAGCCGCTTGAGCGTGAAAGAGTCGCATCGTGAAACGACGCCGCATCGTAGTACGACACGACGTCGTATCGTGTTTATGTGTCCCGGCCTTTACTCCAAGGTAATTGCTAAAACCCTAACAATTTTGTTTAGTTACCGATATCGCTATTTTAATTGAAGCGAGCACAGGAAGTCGAATTTTTGAACGATGATATTTTTTATGATAATCATATTTCATTTCATTTCAAATTACTTTTTTATTTATTTCTCAAAGAAAGAATCTTGTCTTTTTATGTTGTATCTCTATCTATCTCTATATTCCGTCTCCTTAGTTCTTAAATTGTCAAAACGTTTTATAACCAAGGTATAAGAATTAAGGTTTAAGTTAGGTTATCAAGGTTTAAGAATCACCAATTAATAATTTAAAGCGTAAAGATCAAGAGCCGTGAAATAACAAGCATTTCAGTGGTAGAGCTCCGACAGGCGAATTCAATTGTAACTTGAAGCATCGGCCATTAATCAAATGTTTGCAAAACTTCGGCTAAAGTCGGCAAACTTCGGCAAAAGTCGCCAGTGTAGGCAAAGTTGCAAATCATCGGGACTTTTTCTCCATTAGTCGTTTATTCACCCGTTAGTCCGTATACAGAAAGAAAGCTGGAAACTTATAAGCGCTTACCAGCCTATGACCGCGCGCCGATAAGCACTGAACGATGCCGACAAGTTCCGACAAGTTTCAATACGCGCTGGGCGCTGCCATTTAAAAAATGCCAAATCATCGTCCGATGAGTCCGACATATTGCTTGGTCTGCTTCAACATGCTTCCTTTGTGCAGAACGGACCAGCGCCGGAAAGCGCTTATAAGTTTCAAGCTTTCTTTCTGTATACGGCCTTACCAGTGATGAGAATATTTCTTTTGCTAGACAAAATATTTTGAAAATAACTATAATCCGACTCCATGTTTTTGATGTACTATGACAATGTTGCCACTTTTCAATCAGAAAGTAAGTGACCTCGAATGAGCAAGTGGTCAACTCAGGAGGTTTTAGGCCGCCTAAAGGCCTCCGACATGGCTTAATGACTTTTAAAGCCGGGACCAACAATTTAAAGTGACCTCCAAAGCACGGAAGCGCTCAGCTGTTAATGCCACTTGCATCCAACCATCCAAGTAGTGACCGCTCAGAATGTTGCTTAACTTCAACGATCTTCAAGAACGTCTTAGAAAGCTTTGCCAAAAGCGCTTCAAATAAACAATATTGGCCTACAATTAACTGAGAGGTGAAAACAATAAAAACACGTACATAAAGAGCGAAGTGTTAGTCTTCTTAACGCGTTCACTGCCCATGATGTACGTGGCCTAGATGCGAGCAAGTTTTTTTATTTTCAATAAATAAAAACATTTTCTCTACAAATTCAAGTGCTCGAATAAAGTAAACAATCTCTGAGTTCAAACAAACATGCGCCAGTTTTAAACACAAACATTTTTCTGTTTACTTTTTGCGAATAAGTCTGAATTTTCGCTGCGATGTGAATTCTTTAAGAATATTAAATGTTGGTAAACTTTTTGAAAGAGTTTTGGTTTAATCATCTCCGCTGGACAACGTGTGTATATAATCTCGTATTTGTTTCTCTGGTTGTTTTCTATGTAGGTATAGTATTTATGAATTTACTAAAAATGTATATTATTTAGTATATCAGTCATCTGATTACCATTACAATTAAGTTGCTTAGCTTGGGACTAGATGATGCTGTGTGGAAATGTCCAAGTATATATTTGTTTATTTATTTCAGATATTGATTAATAATTTTACTTGGCCTTTTCGAGAACAAAATATAATTCAGTAACAGCGTGATGAAAAATTAAGGAATACAAAGTTTGTAGCTTAAACTAACTTGAAATTCCTAAGTAATTTACTATCAGTGACTCAGTTTTGAGGGTAAATGAAGTGGAACTCTATCTTCAATATTAAAAATGCAAACGTGAGTTTGCTTGTAAATTATTTCGGCGTGTGGCCATCTCTGGTGGTAAAGTTAGGCCTCCTTTATGACTTAATAACTTTTAGCCGGGACCGACAAAATCATGAAAGCGCTCAGCTGTTAATGCCACTTGCACTCCAAGTTTTGACCGCTTAGAATGTTCCTTAACTTGAAGATTTACAAAAACGTCTAGCAAACTTCACCACGGGCGCTTTTGTACTTTTAAAAGAAAAAGCAAGACGTTAGTACTCGTACAATTATCGTTTTGGTAATTTATTAGTATTTAAACGTTATTTCAAAGACTTTCAACAGAAAATATAAAAGTCCATAACGAGTTTGAATGTCTTTTATTAGCATAATAACGGTAAAGTAACACACAATATAAAAGATGATTACGTAAAAATTGTGAAAAAAATCTTGTTAAGAGGGTGAGATTGACTTTTAAATATGAATATTTAAATGAAACCACACCGAGGTATAACTAATGTTTTTTTACAAAAACAAAGAAAACCTTCACTTTTGTAATGTATGAAGTATTTTATGTTAATAAATAAAAAATAAAATAAAAATAAAATAAAATTTCTTTATTTCAGACTTTTACATCCATAGGTTGTTAGTACTTAGTGACTAATTGAACTATGTTAGTATTAAGTGTATGCATTAAAGTAGGTATATATGTAGGTAGGTGGGTAGGTAGGTATAGCCGAACAGTCATCGACAAGTGTAGGTTGCCAAAATGGCATTTCTTGACTCCCAGACCTGTATGAGATGAGAGTCAGGCCTGTCGGCTATCGCCTGTAGGAGGCTGTTGCAGCTGCCGCGCATTCTGCGCAGCGAGGCGGTGGCGCGCGTCCTCAGTATCGCAGGGAAGCTGTCTACATGCGCGTCAGCAAACTAATGTGATGGAGGACGAGCTGAGTGATAGAGCTTCATGTTGTTGATAGGTGTTTATTGTATGAAGGCGTAATGTGTTGTGTTCAATACAATGTTAGATCGTTTGTAACGATCCTTAGTTGGCTCAACTGGTCCTAATTGTATTTTGTACAGTTATGTAAATAATGTAGTAGTTTAGTTTCTGTTTATGTTAATAAAGCTATGACTAAATACTGAGTGTGCACTCACACTGCACTTTACGTTCATATTTTGTATGTATTAATAAATTAAATGGACACATATTGCGACCTAAGTTTAATACTCTGACCTTACCATTACCATTACTTACAATTGCCATCTGCCCTTAGGTATATAGGTAATGTACTAGGTATAGATAATATAATTACAAGGCTCACCTTTCCTATCCGTGAAATGCCACGTCTTTATCTATTCTAGATGATACCTCACTATGTATGTAACCTCAAATTGAAAACAGCTGCTTTAGTACTTATCTGTAATATATCACCGCCGTAGAGTGAATATTCAAATAGTCTATTGTCAGCCATTGAAACAGCCATTTGAGAGTTAAAACTCTCATCATCATTTGCAGCTCAAGAGCACACTGCTCAGTATAAGCCTCCTCACTCAAACGCCACTCTAATCGATCAAACTTAAAGTTTAGAAGAGAAAAAACTTTGAAACTTCTTTTTGGTACTTAAAAGATTTCACAAATCTTAAGGTCTCTCTTTAAATGTATCGAAACTTTCGCAGAGTTATAAGAGTATTTTTTCAGAGATTTTGAAGAAGGCCAAAGTTTTTATTTTTCAGTAAAATAAAAAGATAATTCATTCTTAGCCGACATTTTAGTTATTGGTATATAATGGAGATTTTAACGTAAAAAGTTTTGGTAAAGTTACGTGGTACACCTTTTCGGTCATACGTTAGTAAGCTTTAAAAAAGACACTAGATCCGATAGACATTCTGTATGATGTCGGAAACTCCAATAGAAGATGTATACGGGAGTAGTCGAGGCAAGTCCAAAAACGTTATGTAGGTAATCTAGAGAAAAAAAAATGAAAGCAAAGATTATCAAATCGTGAAAGAAAGATAGGAAAAACCATTTAGTTCGGTAAACTTCGGTAGAACCTCAGGGATCACATGACACCGTCTTAATGCTAGGTGATGCTATTGCATTATTTAATAACCAAGCCACGACTTTCGGATAGCAAGAAATACTTGGCCCATTTCACCTCACTAAAAGTTATAACTCGGTACCTAAGTAGATAGTAGAGCGTAACAAAATATGGAGATCCGGCGCAATTACCTTCAGAAAAGACATTGCTATCACGTACGTTCGTACTGAGGATAAATCATCACAAAAGGTAGAAAGCCAGCACAAGTCTGTGCTAGGTTTGATCAGTGTTAAAAAAAATTAAACGAAATATGATCACGACTGTATCCCAGGGAGCGGTAGACATTTCTTTCAGATCTTTAGGCAATTTTTAGATCCTTTTGAATCCTTCCTTTTTCCTTTTGTTAAGCCCGTTAAATATCTACTAGATGATATATACAGTGCCATGGCAATCTTTGCCTATATTTTAACGGACACTAATAGTGCCTGCAATATATAAAATAAGAAACTTAGACACTAGGAAAAATCAGTAATAAAGAGATGTTAATAAAGAATTAGTAAATAAGAATTATATAAATGATAATAATAAGGTATGGGAACTTTATTTTGTAAATAAAATATAAGTTATACATACATAAGTTAGAAATAGCAAAAAGAAAACAGTAGAATAAGCAACATTGTAAACCTCTGTTAAATTAAGATAGCAATAGTTAATAAGAATAAATGTAAAATCCCACCAAATCCCACAACCAGAACAACCTGTAAAAGCGGTTGAGAATAAAATGTAAAAATCAGGAAATAAAATAAATTAAGATTGAGAGAGAACAGAACGATAAAGAGGACAGAATGAAAAACAAGTGTGAAAGAGAAATAGAAGAAAATCAGGCTAGGACATTGTAGTCTTAGGTGAACGAGGAAAAAAAAAAAAAAAAAAAAAAAAAAAAAAAAAAAAATAGTGCCTGCAATATTTTTCAACGTCTTGGCTCTTATCAGTATATAACTCTTTTTAATAATCAGTTTAAACTTAGCTCTTCATCCTAGTTGCTCTCTATTCGAGGTCAACTTATTATGGACTTGAATAGGGGTAGCTCTGAAAAGGTTTTATCAAAAACACAATACTAATTTAATTCAAAACCAATAGAACAAGGTACGGTGACAAACGCAGTCCACTTTACACCTGCATTTGAAACTGCGCGCTGTAGGCATACCAATGTCACTAAGGAGGTAGCTCTACGATTTTGGTATATGAAACCCCATTTGCATAAGCTCTGAAGACTGAATTTTTAAGCTGCTTGAAAACTTTATCGTGGCTTGTTCATTTGAAAGTCAGGACTGACAATTTAAATTCGAATCTCGGCTGCATGTGCTGCCGAGATTCGCAGCCAAGATTTGAATACCTTTTTTTTTTAATAAAAAAATGTAAGTCATTGATTGACCACAAGTGGCATTTATATCTGAGCGCTTCCGTGCTTCGGAGGGCACGTTAAATTGTCGGTCCCGGCTTTTAAAGTCGTTAAGCCATGACGGAGGCTTAAGGTGGCCTTAAGGCGGCCTAAAAACTCCGTCACCTGAGTTGGCCACTTGCTCATACGAACTTACTTACTTACGGCTAAGATTCGAATTTAAGACCTTCGGATCGAAAGAGCGACCTCGACAAAGTGTAAAAATATAGTGCTCATGTTTCCTTCTAAGTTTGCTCCAAAAATGTGGATCCCTTATCATCCAAATCCGTATCCTACCGTGACCGGACTGTTTTAGGAAATTTGCAAACTGCGGAGAATTACCAACTTTTGGGACTCATTCTGCGAGTTCCCGAAGTTATTTAGTTTAACACTATTGGGACTTCTTTTATTGGTACTTTGATAAAACGGTGGAAATTGTTTTCTTTCTTTATTGTTTATAGTTGGATCATTTTGATACGATTAAATAAATCGAAGGCAAATATATATCTACTATTGATACGTATATTACTACATTCAAAGTGGTATACAGGCATTAGAATCACCTAGCATGTAAAACGAAACTTAAATGATCCTTGAGGTCCTACAAGAATAAATGATTTTTCTTTCTTTCTTATATTTGATCTTATTGAATAAATTATTGTTACGAGTATACTCGTATTATGGTACATATTCAACTACATAATTTTATTGATATTCTTTAGTTCAAAGAAAATGCATCCCTCGTGAATACATTACAAAGACGAGCAAATAATAAGTACATATATTAAGTACAAAGTAAGTTGAGAAAAGTAGTGGGTATTGCAGGGGATTGTAAAAAGAAATTGCTTATTGACGATACCAAAATAAAACATCAAACGTATTTTTATATCTATTATGTACCGGGATCTATTGTGTTTTTTTAATTATTTCTGAGTGTAATGTAAGGCAGATATTTGGCCGCATCAGTTAATATTTTACCGACTTAAAAAAAGGAGGAGGTCCTATGTTTCACTATAATTATGTATTTTTCTGTATAATTATAGCTCACTGCTACTTAATTTTTCTCTATCTTCTTCTTTCTGGGTTGTGTGGAAGAAATCGCTTTAAGGCCGCCCCTTCTACAATATTTATTTTTAAGTTGTATTTGTATGTTTTTTTCTGTGTACAATAAAGTGTTAATTCATTCATTCATTCATTCGAGATTGTAGGAAACTTCTTTACAAAATTGAAGTCGATTGTTATCCATTCAAAAGTTACCTGAAAAATAATGCGTCACCAATCAAGTCACCCAAATTGTGTGTGTTTTAATGTATACTATAAAGCATTCTATTCTAAATAATTGTGATAATGAAGTTGATTTGTAACGATCTTCAGATTGCTCTACCAATGTGTAAATTTGTGTATCTAAATACCTAAATACTCAGAATACTACTGTATTCTGAGCCTAAATACAGTCAACAACAACAACAATATTCGGTACTACATCAAACATGTCAATTGATGTCAAACGTAGTTACATCGTGACATCGCGACCCGTGTCAATCCAACACGCCTGTTCCAATTCTGAAGGGTCTACTGAGGGCAGTGACACTATAAATATATCGATAAGTGGGTGAAAGCCCACCTGAGACGGTGACCTGAGGAGGTAGTGGGTTCGAGCCCCGCTATGGGACATAATTTTTGTATTATCTGTAAAGAAAGGATTGTTTTTTTTGTTTGATTTTTTTTCACAAAAACTTAAAATAAATCACCTTTTTAAAATGCAGAACTAATGTTTTACAAAAAAGATCAAGCCCGTTACTTCTGACATAACTCTTCAATAACACTTACGAATTCAAATTTCCCAGACAAATACCAGGTGCACCAAGCATCTAAGTACCTACTTTAAAAAATATTTGAAGAATTAATTTTTTTTTTAATCAATATAATTCGTCTTTTATAACCGGATGAAGTCGGGGCGAGTTTTAAATTAATGATAAAGTCATTTATTAGATTTAGTACTAAAATTCACTTTACCTACACATTCACTTATAATAATAATAATAATAAAATAGTTTATTTTGTGCCACAAACATAATACAGGACATACATAATAAAAAATTATAAAATGAAGTTTAAAATTATGTGAGTAAATAAAATGTTCTTAAACTGAAATCGTGACAACAAAAATGGTCGTCACTCAGCAAATGTTGTAGCAGCATTCACCGCTACAACGCTGGTCTTCCGTGACGCCACTTTACCTACCTTTACACATTCAGGCTGTTGTTCATATTCAATTTATGGAAGAGAATTGAAATCAATTTGAAACAGGCCATTATAATTGTAATCTATTGAGAATTGATCGACTGAAACAATTAACATTTTAGTCATGTATTTCTAGTAAAGGATACATTTTACACATCCGAAAATAATAGTAGGTACTCTTACAACTGTAAATGAACACGTGTGAATATAAATTAAACAAGTGGCAATATTATTATTATTATTTTATTATTAGGTATGTCAAGGTTTACCATCACGGGACTATGGAGTCCCGGACCTTTGGTAGGCATGCATGGGGCCGAAGCCAACACACAGAGTGAGTTTTGAAGTCGATAATATAAAAATTACGCGTTTGCCACGCGAGCCAGTCTTGACTTACTCAAACTCGTGAGCCTCTCTATATCGATACCCAGCGTTACATATTAGAAGACCCAATATGGCTCACTAGTTATCTATGTTGATTGTTTTTATTAAAATTATAAATAAATAAATATCCTTGGACATTTCACACGGCGTCATCTAGTCCCAAGCTAAGCAATTTAATGCTTGTGTTATGGTAACCAGATGACTGATAAACTACATAGATACATTTTTTTTTGTAAATACATACATATTATACATAGAAAACACCCAGACACGAAACAAATATTTGCAGATCATGCAAACATTTGTCCCGCAGCGGGGATCGAACCCGCAACCTCTGCGTCTCAGGCGGGCTTTCGCCCACTGCGCCACAGAGGTTGTCAAAATTGACATTGATGGAGGATAGTTTAATATCCAGTTTGTGTGTGTCCCTGTATGAGTTAGTGTCAAAATCTCCTATGTCTTTGGTTAGAGGTTTTTGTGTAATAAACTCACAATAACTTTACATTAAGCATAGCCTCGGCGTCATTTTTTAACCTAACGCGGTTATTATAGATATTTTTTGCAACAAGATTATTATCTACTTATCTAATTATGATTAGATACTTAATTACTTAGATAGAAATCGATTATTCTACTAATAAATATTCGTAGTATGTCGTTGGAATTAGCAAGTTTTTATTTATGTCCCTGAAAGATTCTGCAATTGTTTTAAAGGTACGTGTATATTTCCCATATGACCACTACTTAGCCAAACAGGAACGTCTAAACTCATCAATTCGAATCACGTTGTTGGTAAGTCTGGTACAATTTACCTCTGGAATCCATAACGTTGGCGTGCATACAATTTGCATTCATTTCGACACAGCGTCGTAGCAAATGCTACTGTACAGTCTTTGAAAGAAGTAGTTGTGTGTTGTCTTGTTTTAACCCAACAAAACCTGTCAAAATAATAATGATTTGATACTAATCTTTAATTTATAAAGCAATAATTGTCGATAGAAAGCGTTCATGGGCTTGCAACCTGTGTAATGATAATTTCTGCAAAATGTGGGCATGTATCAAAAATAATTTGGAGATTCCTCTGACTTACGAAAACTTCATCAAATAATTTTAAAACTCCTAAAAGATCTGAAAGATTATGTCTACCGCACTTTAGAAATACAGTCGTGACCGTTAACTTTATTTAGATAGTTTTAATTTTGGTAAGATTTTCGACTGGTTGCCGGTGAACTGTACCTACGATAGAGAGATTTCAGTACACCCATATCACATGGCTGTGGTGAAACGCAGTGATGGGCGTAATCTCTACATTGGTCGGATATGTTTTTAACTTAATCTACACTGGTATTTCTAGTACCTAATTATAAACATTGATATCAAAATAAAAATAGCAAAATATTAGTAAACGTGGCATCACAAATACACATTCATTTTTTTTGGACCAAATTTATTGATTGGCAAAGAGCCTGCAATGGACAGAAAGTGGTGAGTTCTCGGAGGCCATGACTCACTTTCGATATCTGAGTCAATGTATTCGATTTTCGTCGCAGGACAAATTTTGTATGTTTTGTATGTTCTGCAGATATTTGTTTAGTCATTTGGTTACAATAACACAAGCATTAAGTTGCTTATTTTCTTATTATATTATTGGTTGGACTAGATAACGCTGTGAATTTCTAAGGATACATTTTTACGAATGAAATTCTAAAACGCTTCATTGATAGATTGTCATAGACGAGAAAGAAAAATGATTTTGTACTTTCTGATTGAGAGAAATATGATATTGCTGATAATACTCATTTGAAAAATGTAATAAACATTTTTGATATTTGAAAATTCGAATGAGTTTTCCGAGTGCTAATCAAAAAGTCACTTGATTTTTTGCGTTCTTTCTCTTTGATCGTTCATAAAAAATAGATGGATGTTTGTTAGACTTTCACGCAAACTTGACTACAACTTTGAACATATACATAACATATACAATACATAGCTAATACCTAAAATAACACATAAGTTACTTTGAAGTACGCGCACCGAGGATACTAGAGTATTTTATATACGGATACGACTACGCTACATCCCTAGTGCTCTGTGGTTGTACCCAGCACTTTATTGACTAAGCCCGGGCTTGCTTTGTGGCGAAATCGGTACCTACATAAGGTGTGTGGACTGTAGATACCATATTGGATTTGGTACCGCTTAAATTTTTAAAGGGCTGGGGACAATTCAATTTTGTGTGGATAAGGTTAAGCCCGTCACACACCTAGCTATAATATATATTAATATGCCTTGCTATATCTATACAAATACACACGCAGCAAGATATATTATAGCTGCGTGTGCGGTCACTTGAATATTTATTCTGTATTTTGTACAGAAAATATATCGTAATGCCTTGCTATAATTTATATTACTATATATTATAGCTACGTGTGTGACGGGCTTAAGGCTTTGTGGATTTTGCAGAGAGACAGCGAAAACTGATGAGGTTAAGTGAAGGTTGCATGCTTTGGTTAGATTTTATTTGTGAATAGACTGTAGAATTTCCTTCTTTTAAGCAACTTGTACCTAAAGAGGTTGTACCTAATCATTAAAAATTATAAAATATAAAAGGCATCTCAACAAAGTATTTCGCTCAAAGTTAGTTTGCAACAAATAAAAGTTTCACCAGGCTTCAGAAAATCCCAGTGAATTCATTGCCTAGCTCGAAGATTTTGTAAAGTCCACATTTCGGAGTAGTTAAATTGGTGAGTGTTCCTACAAAAACAGAGTTAACACTACTAGTAGATGTTGTTTAAAAAGGAATTGAACAAAGGCCTCCAATACGTTTTTTTATTAAGGAAGCATGGTTTAATTAATTATTTGTCAGTAGAAATAAATAAAAAAATATTTTTTTTATAAAAACCAATTTCTAATTCTTGCACCACGGGTCTAACGATGTATGAAACACAGAAAGTTGGAAGTTCGATTCCCACCGCGATTCAAATAAGTATGTAAGTAAATATGTTTTTTTTTATTTATTTGCGTAAGTAAATATGTAATTAGCTTTTTCATTTATTTGAAAAAAAAAAAACGGCTAAATTCTGTCTAGCATTATTAATTTATTTATATCCTTGGTCTATCGAAATGGCTGTTCAATTAAGATTTTGTGGCTCTTTCAAGTTCACAGTTTCGGAATACAGGCGTTCAACTCTACAGTTTTATATTAGCAGTATAAAAGCTTTGTTGTGTCTCATCGCAGTAATGAAAGAGCCCGACGTGCTATTTGTCTCGATTTGTCGTAAATTATTGCTGGGATGGCGAAACTTTCAGACAACAGTGAAGTTTTAGATCGAAGTGTTCAGTACAAATGGAGTTGGCATTCTTTTGTTTAATATAAGTGTACGAGAGTTTTATAAGGGCTGTATGGCGCAACTTACCTGGTCTTATCAAGTCGGGTCATACGGTCACGACGTGATGATGCTAGGTTTGTTGTAACTATCAGAACACATTATTATGTATACTATACATGTATGGGTATTTATCATGAAATTAAGATATTAACTACGAAAACTGATGCAAAATTCTTGTATACAATTAAATTGACTGTAACCAAAATATTCCTACAAAATATTCTCGTGTGTACCAAAAATTATAACACAAAACCTAGATTCAAACAAATACTTACAGCTCAATATTTGTGTCTTTTCGGGAATCAAAGTCAGAGTTCATATTCTCATATCTTGATAACAATATCGGTGCGAGATTATATCTAAATTATTGTTCCAATACCGTTATTGCTAAACCATTTGCAATTATTTAAACTCTGCAATCCATACAAACTTAAACAGATAATACTATACCCATCGTATTGTATCGATAGTAATCGCAAAATGATTTGCAATAATTTCAACTCTGTGCCCCCAATAATAAGGGTTAGAGATATGCCTCGCACGTTTCAAACCCATTACTGATCTCAATCAGACTGTTAATGTTTCAATTAGTCGCACTTGCGATTAGTAGTTGGCCCATTTGTAACGTAACGTATGGGCGTATGCGCCCATCTCTAATGTCTTCCAACAAGGACCATTTCTCTGAATCGTTACCTTTCAGGTAACCCATTAGTAACATTTGGTAGCTTCTATTAAATAGAGTGGAAGTAATGATGAGTTTTTCTTCTTCGTGTCCATATTTAGGAGAAAATACATTTTTTTACATTTTTTTATACATATATTTTTATACATTTTTTTGCGTCTGAAAGCGCCATAACAGGTCTAAGCTCTCAGAATTTAGCCACTGTTATGGCACTTTCAGACGCAGCGTAGAGCTCGCTCAAAGTGCAGCTGCCATAGCCATGTTAAATTTAACAATCGCTTAAAAAAGAAACTAAAAATTTTTATTGGAATTGTTATTCGATGACGATAACTTGAGCGATCAATGTCAAATCAAAGGTATATTTACAATAGAAAGAGAATAGATACGGTACATTTGTCACTTGTCTACGCACCCCAGGGGTCAGGGCACAGTGAGCACGACAATCAGATCTAGCATACATTGTGGGTCGACTCTACACCCATGATGAGTTAACAGCATGAATTTCATTGGCTTTTAAAGTATACAATACAAGCTTACACACCCGCGGCTTTTCTCTCGTGGTACTTGGATAAAAAGTAATTTATATGTTATTGCAGGTCATAAACTATGAATATTCAAAATTTCAGCCAAATTCGTTCAGTCGTTTTTGTGTGAAACGGCAACAAACATGAACACATCCATACAGATATAGTATTAGTGTTACACAAAAACAGTAAGAGCAATGAAAGTACAGAAAAAATTATATATAATTAATTATAATTGTTTTTCAAATAAGGTCTTAAATATATTTTTCATTTTCACGTACTTATTTACCTTTTAAGCAATTCTACCTTCTAATTCTTTATTTTCAGTGTTTAAGAGTGTTTAAGAACCTCGTCTTGGAAACGATGTTGAATGTTAATGGATTTATTTAAAGTTTTTTTTTGTTCCGAATATAAATCTTTTATTTCACGCGTAAATTGAATAAAGGCACGTAAATTAGAAAGCAGTTCGCAATTAGTGGGTTATTTAGACCGTTCGTGTTTTCGGTGGAGAAGCCTTTTGTTTCAATCTTCTCTTTTATTTTTATTCAATTTGCGACACTTATGTGTATAATATTGTTGATATTTTATATTAAAAAAACATTATGAACACCGAATTAAATGCTGTCCTAGTGTGAACCGGCCCTAATTAACATTTATGAAGATCAAGTGAGGGTAGAAAAATAAATGCCTTCGCTTTGCTGTGGTGTACCTCCAACACTCAGCCTGCCCGCGACCACGGCTGGTGCAATCCAGTCGAAACGTCGGGATAAAATTAAAATTAAATAAAGGTAAATAGCGATAAATACCCGTAACTGTATGTTTAATCAAATTATATTTGCAAAAAGAATTAACTTTAGAGCTTTAATGAGTTGTTTGGAAGGTTATTCTGTACGCAGTTGGAAACTCTGTAATAGTCAGATACTTTCTGGTTAAAAAAAATATTTATGCTTATTTTAAACAAGCATAATGCAAACCTTGACCTACTATTATATTATTATTGCATACCCTACCTATCTACCCTATACTTATTACATCTTCTTTAGTACCGGTAGATAGGCCTTATTATATAGATAGGCCTATATACTTCTGCTTTAGTATGGTACCAATCAAAGAGCTTGGTTTTGTTACCTTTTAGCAATTTTTTTTTAACCTATATTTTCCCACTGCTGGGCAAAGGTCTCCCCCATACCATATAATACCATATTATAAGTAATACCATATAATACTCATAAATAAACAACGATGGTTGTTTATATCAGTTATTTTACATTACAACTGATAAAAACAACTGTCGTTCACTTTACCGACACGTTGACATTAGGTCATCGATCTTATCGATACAACAGAAACGACGTAAAATTATAATAAAGTAAGTAACAATAAACTAAGTTGTGGGTAGCAAAATTTCGAATAATTTGACGTGAAAAGGCTTTTATTATGCAAAGTAATAATTAAACAAAACCCAACAAAAGTATGATAAACCAGACTTATAACTTCCTGAAGTTTTGACATAATCTGGTTAGAAAAATCTGCTCTACTTTACTTTTCCGCAATTTATTAATGAAACTTGGAAAAATCTGAGATCGCGCTAAGTGGATAATTTTCAGTTTAATTAGAGAGCTTTAATATGAAAGGGCTGGTATTTTTTATAGAAGGTTTTTGACCTAGTTCTTAAACTCCAGATAGCTCCATCCTTGACTGTGTTTGACCTGATTAACTTACTTTCTTTAATTTAAAAGTTATTTCTGATGTGACAATAATAGTGCGTGAAAAGAGTTCGTTCGTTCGTATGATTAACTATAGTGATGGCGTTTAAAAGCCACCCAATCCTCCACAATGGCTTATCGACTTAGAAATAAGTTCGTATGAGCAAGTGGCTAGCTTTGGTGACGTCGTTTAAAAGCCGGAGGCTCAGAGGCTTAGCTACTTAAAAGCTGAGAACGACAATTTTACACGCCCTTACAATATTTGTGTTGTCTTCTAAAATATGTGTATATACTTTTTGTACGAATCAACCCGCACATTCAGCACAGTGTAATATAGTTGTTTGCATCCTTCTTCTTCTTTTCTTTATTTTGGCTTCGCACGGCTTGTGCCACGCATTTAGCCACTACCATGTCATATTATAATTCAAGTCAGTAAAGAAATTAAGTCAGAGTCAGTAAATTGTTAAATTGTTAATTTAATTTTTATTTAATTGGCACGTTAAATTGTCGGTCCCGGCTTTTAAAGTCGTTGAACCATGACGGAGGCCTTTAGGCGGCCTAAAAACTCCGTCACCAGAGTTGGTCGCTTGCTCATACGAACGAACGAAGAGTCAGTAAAGATGTGGGTCTACAATAAGACGTCACTGGATGACGTATAGAAAGATAAGATAATTTACTAATTATATTTCTCTAAATGCCTAAGATATCAGACAGTAACCCAAGCATATCGAATCGGATTACATAAACATGACCTTCAGATAAAATAACACAAATTCCATTTGATTTATAATATAGATAAAATTCTAGTATACCTAAGCTTTGTTTTACCTCAATAAAGAATCAGTTCAAAACTCACTTCGGCGACGAGCAGTCGCTTTATTTATATCATTTCCCGGTCTAGTCAAATCATAGCATCATAGCAATTATTAAGTTCAATCACAGATAAAATAAAACTATACTAGGTTCAATGTAGGGATCAGCAACATACCCTTACACTTTTATTTAATAAATTGCTGTCTGATTAAAGCTTCACAGTATGAGTGGGTGAATCAGCGAAACAATAAAGGAAGGGAACTAAATTAAAATATAATTACATTCCTACGCAAAAGATTCTCATTTTAGAGATATTGATACTAAGAGATGAAAGAAAATAATACATTTTGTCAGTTGTCATTTCAGTTAACTAGAAAACTATTAGAGTTCTTTACTTTTAGAAGTAAAAATCATCCGTAAATGGTCCGTGAGTCACATTTAACCACGTGTGACTGCTCTAAAATATAAATCAATGCAAAGAATCGATTTCTTTATAAGAATACGCCCGTGGCTTCGCTCGCGTCGTATTTATCAAGATAAAAAGTAACCTAATTGTTATTTTAAGTAAACACTTTTGTAGGTATATACCAAAATCCAATTCCGAAGCGAAAAAATCTAGTCTAGTATTAGATGAAGACTGTTTATATTATTTAATTACTGTCGCAACATATCAATTTAGTTACACTAATTAGTAAAAACAACTATAATTTGTAACTTTTGATTAGACGATTAAAATGACAAGTACATTATTTACAGCATTTAGTAATTTTAAAGCCAACAGTAGTGGCAATTCTGAGTGTCGCAAAAGCTAAACTAAACTAACTAAAATTAATGCCATCCTTTTTATTCCCATCGCTATGAATGGGACGGCAACATTTTTAGTTAGTTTAGTTTAGCTTTTGCGACACTCAGAATTGCCACTAGTATCATCGTTTATGGCCTGTGCCATGAAATCTTTATGTTTCACTTTCGTAATCTTGACGTAAAGTTCTCTCAAAGGGCCCAAGTTACTTTGACAAAGTTGCTCAAGTTATTAATTAAGGAAAATATAATAATTGAATTAGAAAGTAGCATTTTATGGCCTGGTTTTATAGGTACCTGAAATGAACTAATTTATTATGTTTGCCGAATAGAATAGCGTCTAGGCAATCGATCCCAAGGTCGTGGTTTGGGTCCTGGGCTCAAATTAAAGGGTTATTCGTGACTAAAGCTTGCTATGACGTTCTTGATTGATCGTTGAAGTAAAGCAAGCTTGATGGTTCCGAGCAGTCACAACTTAGATGTGGCATTAACAGCTGAGTCGTTAATCGTTAAGCCTGAAGCTTTCAGGCGGCCTCAAAACTCCGTCACCAGCTGCCCTAGCCTGTTACATTTCGACAATCGCTTTCGATTAGAAACTAAAAAAAATGTATAGGAATTGACATTCGCTGACGAAAACTCGAGCGATCAGAGGGCCTAGACAATGTAACAATCGATTAGCGAAAGCGATAGTAGAAAAGTCCAAAATGTATTGGTTTGACATATGCCTTCGATATGTCACGTGATCTGTTACGTAGGGCCTAGCCAACCGGCATTCGCTATGAAGCGATTCGATTTCTATCATCGCTACACCTTTGATTTGACATTTCAGATCGCTCGAGTTTTCGTCATCGAATGTCAATTCCTATACATTTTTTTTTAGTTTCTAATCGAAAGCGATTGTCGAAATGTAATATGGCTAGCATTTCGATTCCACCAAACGAATCGACAACATCGAACGATTACTTCATACAAATGCCTAGCCAAGTTGCACTTTTGACAGTCGATTTCGCTTAATAGTCGAATCGTCTGATGGAAACGCTAGCGAACGCTAAGACCCTGTAGATATCGAAAGAAAATGGCGATTTCATAAACAGCTGTAGAAAGAATATCATTGGATGTGTTTAATAAGCGACCCTGGCTGATAACACCTGTTTTAAATGCTGCACCTGGGTCTCGAGAAGATATATACACAAGCCAGAAACTGTATTGAGCGTTGCTATGGTTTGCTGAAGTTTCGTTGCTGATAACACCTGTTTTAAATGCTGCACCTGGGTCTCGAGAAGATATATACACAAGCCAGAAACTGTATTGAGCGTTGCTATGGTTTGCTGAAGTTTCGTTGGAGAAGCTTGCTTAAAGACAGAGTTCTTCACTACCATCCTTATGTAGCTAACAGGATAACACTTGCATGCTGTGTACTACACAACATTGCAGTAAAGGCTCGGCTTCCAACACCACGTTTTAGCTCTGGCACAAATAATGATGGCAGTGATGATAACACCTCACAACCTAATAATTAACTCATGCATGAAAATGAGAATTCTAAGTGGATTATAAATAAAAGTACTTAAGTTACAAATATATTTTATTTTAAAACAAAACCGTCCATAACATGCTGTCTGTGTATGTATACTTATATGCGCTACTGCACGTTCTCACCTTGTCTACACTTATACTCAAGGTATCACACAAACTCACTCGCTATCAAGCCATACCGTGACATCGCTGTCCCTACTCAAATATTGTTGAAGAAAAGCTTCAGCAATATTTGTGAAACGGTTGAGGACATTGTTTCGCTCATTATTCAGTTCTACTCTTCGGGCTTCAGTCTGTGCCCGTCTCTCCTCCAACTGAAGGCGTCTCTGCTCGATAGCCACGAACTCACTCGTCGCTCGGTCAAATGGAGTTAGCGCTCGTCTTCGGCGCGCTCTCAAATGTCGACGATGGGGAGAGGCAACACTAGGATTCGGTGGTAGGCACAGGTGGGAGCGGGGTGAACGTGGTAGGCTCGGGCGGGAGAGGACTGGCAGCTCGGGTCGGTGAGCACCGCGCCGCGCCGGCCCCAGTGGCGCTGCCAGCTGCCGCCGGCGCTGACTCCAAAAGAGTTGGAAACTATTCACCGCTGGCTCGTGCTCTTGATTGCATTATCTTTATAAATCTCAATAAAATAATTCAAATAGGATTCCGAATTCATCAAAGTTGACAGACTCATTAGACGTTTGATGTCGACAACCATAGACTAAGCGCGCTAACAAAGAGAATGTAACTCTCGTTTACACGGTATTTAGCGATCAGACGAATAGACAAGGCGATCGCTATGCGAAGGTTACTTTGTCTACCAATCGAACTTCGCTATCGCTTCAGCGATGACGATTGTAGAAATCGATTCGCTTCATAGCGAATGCCGGTTGGCCCTCTGATGGAAACGCTAGCGAACGCTAAGACCCTGTAGATATCGAAAAAAATGGCGATTTTATAAACAGCTGCCGAAAGAATATCATAAGATGCCCCCGGTCAGTTTAATCTAATCCAAAGATTTTTTTTATCAAATGTACTGGCAGGCATAAAAGGCATAAGCTTGTAATATATATTCCCAAGGGAGCATTTAATCGGGATCAAAGTCCCTATCACCCAAGTCAGCTCATACCAACAGACCAATCGCAAAAATCCATTCTGAAGTTTTTACGTGAAAGAGTAACAAACATTAATCCATCTTTCATCTCTCCATCCATCCCTACTTACAAACTTTTGCATTTATTATATTAGTAAGATTAAAGACAGAAGTATTTTATTGGTAAAGTACAATTACTTAAAAGTCATGTGAGCTTATCTCTAAAACGGTATGTAGGTAAGATACACTTTTGACATTTACTGTACCTACTAGTGCAAAAGTGCAAATCATAATAATAATACAATTAGTAGAATCGGGGGCGTCAACCACAGGTGCATCGACCACTGGGGGCCTAAGCCACGAACCCGACAGATTTACTGCGAAATAAGCGATGACTCATTTGACGTTTGATATCGACAACCATAGACTAAGTGCGGTATCAAAGAGAATGTAACACTCGTTTACGCGGTATTTGGCGATCTTCGCTATCGCTTCAGCGATGACGATTGTAGAAATCGATTCGCTTCATAGCGAATGCCGGTTGGCTAGGCCCTCAGAAATGTCAAATCAAAGGTGTAGCGATGATAGAAAGAGAATAGATACGAAACATTTGTCACTTGTCTACGCACCCAGGTTGGTCACTTGCTCATACCAACTTTCCTACTCGTGCTCAAATGGCTGTGTTTTCGGTAGCCAATAAACTCAGTAATTCACCATTTTAGTAAAGCTCTTCCGAACTTTGAACGTAGCATCTGCGAGCGATTATAACTTTTATCTTCTGAGCGATAAAATTTAAATTGCGGTAGAACCTTTTTACAGATTACAATATTTTAATAACGGGAGCAATGTCGTTCTTTATCTGTAACTTGTCGTTTATTAGAATTCGTTGTCGTTCTGTGAAGTTGTTGAATTGTTATGAGTTAATTCAATTGGTTTTGCTCTGAGTTCTATTTTTTACGCTAGTAAATTTTTCATACTCACCCAGTTAAAATAGCACACTGTATAGTAGTTTCATATTATATTGACAAACCACACCTAGGTATTTCATTATTATGAAAAAAATTATCGAAATTTTTGAATCCCGTTTGCTTTGAAAATTTTGGGCGGGTTGCTAGTTACTCGTATTTACAATAATGTGGCAGTTGTGACTTCTGTTTTAACTCTGTGACGTACCAAGTTTTTTTATTATTTTGTTTATTTATTAACATTCAACAATTTATATAACACTAATGCAGTTGTTTACGCTGCGAAATATTGTCAAACCAATGCTCCCAGTTTGTAAAGTATCTGCCTGCACTCACACACACGTTAGAGAGGTCATTTTATGTCTCGCTTGCGTGGTGTAATGCAATTTTATATTGTGTGTTGCATAGCCGTGATTATAGACAGATCTATTTCTTACTACCGTAATTTTGTTTTGATTGTTTTGTTGTAAGGATTTTTAAATTTATTGTGATTGTGATTGAGTGTTTTAACTTAAGTATAATATTGCGTAAGTACTTAAGTAACTAAGACGAATGTGAGTGCCCACACAAACCCTAGGGGTTTTTAGGGCACAATATTTAATTGTTTCTGTATTTTTGAATAATGTTTAAATAAATAAAAAAAAAAAAAAAATATAAAAAAAAAGAATAATTACTTAGCAACTAAAAAACCACTAAGGTTTGTACTATTGCTAGTTTATTCTACAGCGAAACAATGATACCAGTAAAAACAGTCGCTTCCTTCTCTCGGACTATAAATAGCTCGAGAGTTGTCGTCGTAATTTCCGCCGGTTGTCACGACACACTTCCTTAATGCCAAGTTGTTGATCAAAGCAGATGTATTACCAGGCTGGTTATTCGCTATGACCCAATAAATGTAACCCGATAAGCGGTATTAAAATTAAAATTCTTATAAAATCGACTCCAGAGGTCGGGATCAACGAAAACGAAGTTTCGTGACAATTTTCGGGGTCAGCTTATGTTGGTGGATACTGAATTCGTAATAGTTCAACATAATTGGAACCCGAAAATTGTCACGAAACTTCATTTTCGTTGATCCGGAGTAAGGCCCCAGTTTCATAACAGAGCAATTTTTTGCACTCTCGAAGAGAACTTCTGTTTATAACTCCGAAGCTCCTCTATATTTAATAATATTTTATGCATTAATTTTTATTTTTACTAAGTACTTTAGGTACTTAAATATCCTTCTATTCTTACGTTCTGAATTTTCTTGTACAACCCTGCGCTTCTAATCGTCTCTCTCTTGTCTCAAAGGTTTGCTGAAAGAAAACCTCTTTTTAGTGTTAAGCTCGCCTTTGTAGGTACATGTTCTTTCTGTGTGTATTTTTTATATTGTGTTTTTTGTGTACAATAAAGAATAATCCCCATCAGATCCTCAAACACTTTTTATGGGACCAACTCGGAAGTTATAAACAGAAATACACCTCGATAGTTCAGGAAAACGCTTAAATTGATGTCTGTTTAATAAAAAAAAAATTAACGCTTTGAAATCAATTTTCAAAATAAAACCTTCCAAATATAAACCTTAGCAATACGATTTTGCAAAACACAGTAAGAAACTCGTCAACTTTGAGAGTAAAAGATAAAACAGCAATCTCTTAAACCCTCAGATGTCTTGTCTCGTTCTATCAACGAAGAAATGAATTATCTGAAGTGATAATTATACTGTTCTGAAGGATGTACCAAATTGTAATAATCTAAGAGAGATGTGTAGGCCTAGTGGTATGTTATCTTACACAAGTTTTTGTAAGCTTAAAAGAAAAAACCCTAAAAAAAACCGACTTTATTGAGCAACTTGGTTTTAAGTTAATAAATCATATAGTAAAAAAGTAGTGCCTTGGCTGTATTTCCAAGGGCAAGAGACATGTTTTCACTTTCAGAGTAGTTTAAAAAGTTATTTGTATATATCTATCTGAAAATGTATAATTAGTACACGCTCGCACTTTGCAGAAATCAGTACTTCATGTGGCACGTTGCAAACCTATTAAAACAACAGCTGGTAGATTGTTTCTTTATAAATAAATCAAGATGTTCTCGAAAAGACGTGTGGCACTCGGAGACTGCCGCGGTAAAGCTATTGCATGGGGGGTGTTAGGTTATTTTCGTTACGGAATTTCTGAATTCGGTCTCCACGCTCAAGGCCCGCGATATAAGCTATGCAATAACTTAAAAAAAAGATTAGATCATCCATGAGAGTTTTGAACCCACGACCTCCAAATTGAAAATCTAGAGTAAAATTCACTAGGCTGTCAAGGATCACGATCTCAGTTAATAAATCGTAAGAGCTACAGATGAGTAGAAGATCAATAAAACAAGGACTCGCGTTGAGTGTTCTCAGATAACGAGCTTCAAGATGGTTCGAGAAAGGCGAATGATTGGTTGCGAATTAGATTTACGATTCTATTACAATTTTAAATGTTTATCGCTTTACTGAGAGAGATAAATACTGTAGGAATATTATTTTAGTCAACCAGTGTGATTTACTACGCCTGCTACGCTGTAGGCTGTCTACGTCGTAGCAGCTACGAAATATAACGTAACCATCATTGTATATTTTGGAGTGGCTAGCTCGTAATAACATGTGAAACTATGTCACAGGTACTATACGCAAGTTGTTGTGAGAGTATATTCAAATCTAAGCGAAATTCCGCGCAAATTCCAAGCAAGTTACAAGTGCTCAAATTTAAGCGTATAAATGTTAGGTAGAAATGCTCAGCTTTGTCTTAACCTTTTCACTAGACGCTAAAGTTTGATTCCAAATGGTTATCTGTTGGATCAACACGTATCGAAACGGGTCGACAAAATAGAATTGTGTTTACCTCTACGAAAAATCAAATCTAAGAAAGTCGTAGCTGTTACACACTTCAGACCATAAATATCCTTGAAATTAATAATATCCTTGAACACTTTTACACAGCGTCATCTAGTCCCAAGCTAAGCAACTTAAAGCTTGTGCTATGGTAATCAAATGTCTGATATACTACTTAAATACATTTCTTTTGTAAATACATACACATACTTTAGAATAAAAAATCACTTACTTACTCTCTCTTTGTAAAAATTTGGAATGTTGATTGTATTAACATCGGACGTTTTCTTGATTTGAAGGGCACGTTTAAGGCAGTCTCGACTTTTAAAGTCGTTAGGCTATGATAGAGGCTAAGTGGCCTAAAAACTCCGTTACCAGAGTTGGCCTTTGTCTCTTAAGAACTTACTTACTTTACTATGTTATATAACGGGTTTTCAGTTAGAAATATCTCCGTGTCAGATGGTATATCTCCGTAATAGATATTGGAATGCCAACAGCGCACAGTTTGAAATGCGGGCGGGACAAAGGTACTGCGTTTGACACCGTACCTATCTTGCTTCATTAGATTACAATCCTGTTGAGTATAGTATTTTAAATACTGGTCACGTTTTGTAAGTTATCAGTTGAAGATAGTTTACATTTTCAAAGCTTTTGAAACTGATTGTGAATGAAGCAATAGTTTGATATTTATCAGATATTTTTTTTATGGAAGTTTTGGAAACAATTTATTTAAAAATATTGTCAAAGGGCTTTATTGTTCCAAGCTAAACCCAATTGTACTTAAGTTTTTTTTGCTGTTGCAGTTAATTTTTGACTCAAATGACAAACTTAAACCATTTACCATTTTCTTCTACCATTTAGAACTTGATTGAGTTTAGCACTAAATTTTTCTTAACGAAAACATTTCTTTTTTTATTTGAACTTTCGAAATAAAGTTGAAGCATAATTCCACTTAACCAACATGCCTTTTACATATAATTTCAATAATAAAATACAACAAACATACAAAGACCCTTGTGTTAAATATCCTTCACGCTTATATTTGTGTGAATCTATTGTTGAAGCTGATATTTGAATAAGCATTTGAGCTCAGATATTTACGAGGGACCTTCCAAAATTCCAAATAAATCAAATAAAGGCTCATTCATATAGAGCTTTTAGACTTCACTTTAGTGTTTCAAATTTTCGAGATCACAATTCAAAATAATAATTATTCTATGAATTTATAGATATGCAGCCGTGTTGGCCAAATGGGAGAGAACCTCGAATTTCAATTCAAAGATTGTGCTTATGAATTCTGAATGTATTGGGTCAGGCCGTAAATTGTAGATGTTTTCCTTCACCATTTAGAGCTCCTGTTAATGCTAACATTTTTACAAACTTCAAAAAAAGAGGAGGTTGTATGTTTAACTATGTATATTTTTATTTATTTTAGAAATCGAATCCACGAATTTTTTCTTCACCCTCTCTAATGCGCAAAAAAATGTATCGATACAAAACATCCCTTGATGCACGGCCGGATTCGAACACACGACCTTCGGAACAAAAGTCGAGATACTAACATACACCTTTATCTACAATCTTGCGACACTTAGGCTCTTAAATCACTTTAACTTAAAAGATTTAAAGTAATTGCATTAACATTCACGGCCTGTATCAGTGAACAAAGAAGTTGGATTGCGCCATTCTGGCTGGATTAAGGACTTTACTTATAAAACCTCGATCAGAATACGAAATTTAAAACTTAGAATCTAGAAAATCTATTCAAAATGAATACAGATTTGAAAACTTTGATGTTTGTTTTGCCAAACACTTTGAATTTGCCAATATAAATTATTGATTTTTTTTATTTTAAAAGGGCTGATGTTTGCTACCTAATTTAATTATACATACGTATAACCCTGACTATTCTTTTGTTACAGAATTTGAACAACAGAAACCGATTGACAGCAGAAATGTAAGAACAAAATGATACACAGAACAGGTTCATCGCGAAGGCGTAGAGCCTCTAGAAGCGCAGCCACCTCCCCGCAGACCAGGTCCCCCAGAGCTTCAGCCCAGCCCTCCAGACGAGCATCCTTAGCCGCAGCTGAAACCGACGAGGAAATGGATCCTATCCCGCGAAGCCCACGAGCTAGCCTAATGCCGGATGCAGCCATGGACCTCCCAAACTACCATAGGAGCCCAAGACATTCTATCGCTCCAGAAGCCAGATCGGCAAGAAACTCCATGACGCCAGACGCGGCCATGCAAATGAGGAACAGCCTCGCACCGTCCCGTAACAACTTAAACGTGGAAATGTCTTACGGTTCCCGGCTGTCTCTCAACCCTCAAGACTTCAACCGCAGTCCTCGGAATAGCATCACACCGGATATGACAGCCAGGAGCCCAAGACGCAGCCTGGTTCCTGAGGGAACGAACTGGCACCAGCCTCGGAATTCTCTAGTGCCAGATGTTGGGAGGAGTCCAAGACATTCAGTTGCCAGTATTCAGCTCGACCCTGCTAGATCACAGAAAGATATGAGCGCAAGGACTAGTCCACGTGGGAGTATAGCTCCTGAAATGCCTATAACCAAAGACCGTCAGTTCCCAGATCGAACTCCTAGAGGCTCTCTTATTCCTGACTCCCAGAGAAGTCCTAGAGGCAGTATCGCGCCTTCAGAACGGAGTGCTAGAGGAAGTCTGGTGCCGGCAGACATGGAGGCTGCCAGAATCAGTCCAAGAGGGAGTCTTACACTGACGTTCCAAGAGCCACTTGTATCCCGGGAAAGGCGGGCGAGTGAGGAAAGTACAGCTGCTGGTGAGTTCTTATGAATTTCTTCTGTCGTGGTTTATTAATTACAGGTCCATGGATTTACTTTAATTATTTGTTGTAGGGATTAAAGGAAGGAGTGTGTCTCCATACAGAGGAACTTCAGGGGGACGTCATAGTGGCCCCGGAGCCCAATCAGATACAGGCTCGAGACGGGCTTCTAGTTCCGTCAGCCAGGTCAGTCACCTCCGTGGAATTATTTTATTTTATTTTATTTTATTTTTACAATTTTAGGAAAACTTACAGCTACAATTAAACAATTAAAGAAAGACTAAATACTAAGGGCCAATTACAAGTTTCCACATTTAGACACTTGAGTGACATAAACAAAACAGTAATTCTAAAGTAGACGGAAAACCAAAAGCATTACAAACCTCATTGAACTCTCAGTTATGCTTTTCATCAGGTAGAACCTTTGTGCAGGTGTATGAACGTTAATAGGCCTCCCTTAGCTTGTACCATCCGCCACGACCCTGCACTTGCCCGATCATCATTTACCTGCGACTTTATGAATGTCGTCTGCTGGATGACCAACATTTCTATATCTTTGTCTCGGTTACCTGTATACGCGCGTTTAAGCTCGTTTTTGGAAGCGTATGTAGGCGCGTATAGGCGCGCCTTTTGGCCCACGCGCAACTCGTACGAGCGTTGACGCGCTTCTAAGCTCGTATAAGCGCGAGTTGATACTGACACGACACCAGCGCGCGTTTAAGCGCGTATGCTGAAACGACCGTATACGCGCAAAAAAATACGCTAGTCTGAAACCGCTCTAACCTAGACTAGGTTAGAGCGGTTTCAGACTAGCGTATTTTGTGTATTGTGAAGTGTATTGTAAAAAACCTACTAGACTCCAGGCAGTACAAGTTCTTCTTCCAGAGATATAAATAAACCTTTCTTCTCTACTCTAGGTATCAGGAGATGAACAAAGACGACTGTGTGGCGAACAAGCCAAGTATAACGACCGCAGCGGCCTAGGCCTCGGCGTAGGCCTCACTACCTACGGCTCCGTGGCCTACCAGCTAAAGGACGCCAATATGGAGGCTTCGGGGACTATGGACTTTGTGTGCCGGGCTGCCAAAATTATGAATAGAACCAGTAAGTTTCTCATTATCACGTTTTAGGTAAAGAATTTGTTAATAGTGATACATCTACGTCTTTTGATAGTAGTACTTCAGCTACTCTTTGATTTGAAGATCTAGTCAAAACTGGAATATATACTGAAAAACATGAGATTTGATTTAGCGAAGTCGCTTTTTAATTGTTGCTTTTGTTATAATACTACATATTCAATTAAACGTTTTGTTATAGTTCTAGCAACAATGTTAATGTTTCATGTACCTCGACGTTTCGAAGTAGCTCAAAAAAGTTTAGAAGTGTAAATTAGCTTTATTTCAAAACTACGAGGTACTAACTCGTAACGTATAATACATATTTATACATGAAGAATATTAATCATGATTGCTGTTTTATGATTTTTATCTTGATAAATGCTTTGTTGCAGTACTAATGACGGTATTCCTAGCATGCCTGTCTACTTTACCTGTCATCATGCTTATAATGGGTAAGTAAAACCGTAGATACAAGCAATCGCCCTTAAGCCGAGCTGCCTGACCACACAACCACGGGACCACTGACGTATGGTTTAACACTATAATAAAATATAATAAAACCAGGTACTATATGTACCTAAAACTGATCCTTATTCTGATCGGTCTGATGAAATGAGTGAAAACGAAATAATGTGATGAATACAGGAAAAGAAAATACAAATACCTTTTTACACCGATTTTCTGTATATTTTTGAAAAGAAAATTGGTAAGCAATTCCTTTCGTACATTTCGCGTGTGAATATAGAACGCGCTTCAAATATTTATAAAACGAATTCGGTGCAGACTCTTGGCAGAATTTCGCTAAAATAATAAATAGGACGCAAAATCCTCGCACACTTGACTCTTAAAATATTCAAGAATTGTTTTGACTGAAATTATTTTTTGAAGATTGAATAAAGTAGAAAGTGGAGCGTAATTGCAGTGGGATAAACCATGGCTTTATATCTAGGCATATTATGATGTGGATAACTGTATTCTAATCTGCCTGACTCTTAGATGGTTATATCTGTTCCTACAGTTAATGTAGTACTTAATTACTTGCTGTTAAACTCGTTTAAGCTACAAAAGAAATAAATTTCATTTCATATAAAGGTTACTTACTTTATATCTACAGCTTTGTATATTGAAGAAAATATTAGCTATTTTGAGACCGTGCCGAACTATTTTCTGAGTAGTTAGTTATATAAATTCGAAGCATGCACCTAAGAGCCAAGGCAAACCAAGTTTTTCAAACAAGGAGTCACTATTTTTTTTTTAATATATGCGCTCTAACACGAGCTCTAAACGACGACAGACGACAAAGACTTTTATTTTTTTTACGAATTGGATACGAAAACATTAAAAAGAGAATGTCTACAAGGCCTTTGGAAATACAGTCGTGATAATTTTTCGTATATTTATAATAATTCACTATTTATACAATAATTCAGTTCGGTTATAACGTAGCCTTTAAACCACTTATTTATTCTGCGGTTTTAGCGTAATTTAATTCTCCTTGACATCTTCCTTGGCTTATCGCATTACTGTCAACTTATTTAGGGTATTGCCGAGAATCGAGAACGATCTGGAAGCCATGTTGGCCTCCCCAAGCACCTTCACTTTTGACTCTCTTGTAAACATTAGACAAGATTATATTTGAATAAAAATTTTTCATTTCTTTTCACATTATGGATCAAACCCATCAACGGTATTAGAAAGCTACTCGTAACTGCCTTCTTCATGATGTATCACTTCACACACTTCACTGTTTAGAGCACATATGGGTATTATTTTTTTCTGGACATATTTTTTACTGGATGGCTCCCTAATCATTGACATAACATCATTCATTCTAATTTTTATTCCCATAATGTTTGTTAGTCTAACATTACATTGGCCTATTGATTTACATAACAATCACTACACCTAATAATAGATACTCCTAATTAGCGTAACCTAGCTGATTTAAGCAGTATGACTATAAGATTACAATGATTTATAACTAGTTATGAGTTGTGATAACTATCAGTTATCAGTTAGGACTACCACTTAGGACTTAACCCCTTTGAATGTAGGTTATAAGTTGATTTCTAAAGTTCTATAAATTACGTATATTTCACGTAAAATATTCCCGAAGTTTGAAAAATATGAGCAAGTATCTTTAATTTTGTTTTCTGTCGTGATTTTTTGAAAAGTCACTGTGATCAAAAATGTTTAAACAAAGGATTAGCGTTGATAGAAAGAGAATAGAAACGAATCATTTGTAATATTATAGCTGGCAACGAGCCCAGATGTGTTCAAAGTAATATCGCAGATTGGACAGAAAGCTTAATAAAAATGTACAAACGAAGACTGACAGTTTATAAAGGAACGATTACGTGCCTTCGGTCGATTTTTACTGTTTACTTTAGAAAATGGTTTTACTGTTTAAACGAAACTCTAGAAAACATCAAATAATTGACAATTCATTGATGGTTGATCGTTATATGCCCACGCCCACGCTTGTTTCCCAGAAGGGAGGCAGATACCCATCAACACATTCCGCTCACTGGATTAGGTAACCTTTTAAATCAAGCATTCACCCGCGCTTCGCCCACCATCTACCTGGATAAAATGTCACCTATGTGTTATTCCAGGTATTAAACTATGTATATTCCAAGTTTCAGCTGGATCTGTTCATTAGTTTTTGCTTGAAATAATAAGAAACATCCATCTATAGGTACATTCATTCAAACTTTTGGTTTTATAATATTAGCAGGAACAAAAACAAAATATAAACTTAGTACTTCCTTTTTTATATTCTCTAAATCAAAAACCAATAGTAAGTGCACATAGGTTCATCAGTGCAGTGCTCAATCGACCGTGATCATAAATATTCATAACACGTGTATTTTCGTCAAGGGAATCGCAGGCATTTTCAGAAGTAGCTGAACAACTCTGTGGTATATTCAAAAGTAACTGTGGCTGTAACGTAAGGAGTAGATTTGTTTAAACTCGGAAAATTAAACAGTAGGTAAATAAACAAAAAAAAGTATAAGCAAGGATCTTAATTAAATTCAAATTATTTGAAAATCAAGATTGTTTTAATTTCATTAATTGATGAAAAATAGGGTTGTTTGTTTTTTAAGTCCATGGGTATTTTTTTGCTACGAAATCAGAATGTTTTGTCAACAATAATACGATTCCAAAAATCTGTTGTCGATATTAGCGTCTGAACACATAGGTTGCTCAGCTACTTTTGGTTATTAGCACACTCCAGGGGAATTACAGTACTCTTGGAAATTGAAATAACATTTTTGGCGAAAAAATCAATTTAGACAAATTACCGTGGTGTTTTGGGAAATTTCGACAATGATCATTCATTGTAGATTTTGACTTACCTAGATAACATACTTTTATTTAACATTCTAAAGTGTCATTGACACGATGCAAGATTCTTGCCTGTTGCATACAATTAAATTGATTGTCATCATGACTTGCATGGTCTAAACAACAGTTGCTTACAATTATTGAATGTCAATTAGGTGTGCGTAATTATTGCTCTGGTACGTACAAGAAAATAGCATCATGTAAATGGTACTTAATTTAACACGAAAAATACTAAATGAAAATGAAAATGAATGAATGAATATTATCACGACTGTATTTCCAAACTCTTTAAGATGTTAAAAAAAATAGAATCACAAATAGTCTTCTTTCGTGCAAACAATCGTAGCATAGCTTTTATGGCGGGCCTTGAGCGCGGAGACCGAATCCAAAAATTCCGTAACGAAAATAACCTAACACCCCCATGCAATAGCTTTACCACGGCAGTCTCTGAGTGCCACACGTCTTTTTTAAATCATATTCTGCACAAACTTATGATTAAAATTAAAAATATTATGTAGAAGATTGAATTTAGAATATCAAACGACTTACGCATGTCTTTCAACTAAAATGTAATCTAAATTCCTGAAATATTCAGGTGCTTTCAGAGAAAATTGTTCCAATCTTACGACAAAACCCTGTTACTGAAGGTTATTACGAAAGATTGTTTATCATCGTGAAATATTGTCTGTTGCTGTCACTGCTTTTGAAATTATTAGAGCCTGGGCACACTACGAACAAATGCGCATTTTGTATCGCGTTTGTATCGATGCAAGGCGAACAAAATGTAGGCAGCAAGCAGTGACCGTGCACACTATCCTTTTGTGAAACGCGCCACACAAAATCGCGCAGTGACTACTCCTTCGAAAAACTAATTGTGCCTGGGCTTTTATTAATAGTTCCTGTTCCCGTGGGAATATCGGGATCAAAAGTCGTCCAGCCATTTGAGCATGAAGGAATAACAAACATTCACACTTACATACTTATATATTTAGAAATACATGGACACGGGGTTTTATCGCGTATATCGCAATAGCCGAAACGTCGGGACGCAAAGAAATAAGGTAAAAAACGCGATAAAACCCCGTGTTTAAAAAACGCAAAGAAATAAGGTACATGTATTTCTAAATATTAATTGTGATCGCGAAAGTTTGAGAAAAACTATTTCATACAAATGAAAAATCTTACTAAAAGTAATTAAAACTTTTTAAACTATCGCGACTTGAAAACATATTTAAAAATATTAACGGGACTTAATCGCGTATTGAAATCAATATTATTTATTTACCTCGACGTTTCACGAGTAGACTCGTCTACTCGTGACCACGGTGATTGTAATGTCATCGAAACGTCGAGGTAAATAAATAATATTGATTTCAATACGCGATTAAGTCCCGTTAATATTTTTAAATAAAAGTAATTATACACTATAATTCACTATAATTATATTTCTACACTATAATCAAAAATATCTATTTCATACAAACTTTCATCTTTATAATATTAGTGTAATAATACCAAACAATTTATAAATATAATTTCTGCCCAGGCGTGCAGTACATTCGTGACTGCCCAGCGGAGCCCCGCATACCTGTCTACATGGTGGTGGGCGGAGCAGCTGGAGGCGCGGGTATCTGTTGGCTGCTGTGGACGCAGCTGGCCAGCCGGAACTCCAACTCTTCAGCCAGTCTGCTGGAAAGGGTCTTGGCTTATACACTCACTGGTTTTCTTATGGGCTGGTAAGTTGGTTGTGCACGTGCGATGGGCTGAAGATTAGCATCCATTTACGGCGAGCGGCGGACCGTGACGTGAAGGGTGGCTTATTACGTCAAGAAGATATCTGGTTTTACGCTTAGGGTCGAGACTTCTCGCCATAACGTGAGCTTTGGTTCCTTTATGTTGAGAGTTCCGACACAGTATCTCTCGACCTATGTGAGTGAAGAATATTGACCTGCCGGAGTCAAATTTCGACGGTTCATCGGTCGCCTGACCCAGAACCGTCGTGCTGACTCTGCGATTGCGTCTCTCGTCGCGGGACAAACGTGTGTTTAGTTAATTAAATAGTATGATATGTATATGGATGGGCCTTAAATAAAGTAATTAACATTATGTTACTTATCTTTAGTTGCCTGGAATAAAGATTAAATTAATATTCCCATTAAAAAAAGAAATTATTAATAAATGATTATAGTTGGACCTCAAGGATGAATGAAGAAAAAGTCTTACATGCTAGATGATTTTAATACATGTTCTAACCATGACACACCAAGAAAAATAATCAGGCAAGAACACAAGTTGTGGCCCTGGCATTTTTTTATTACCCACTATTAGTGGGTAATAAAGTCCAAGTTTCAGCTAAATCCGTTCAGTAGTTTTTGCGTAAAAGAGAAACAATCTATACATCCATAACAACTTTCGCGTTTATAATATTAAAGGGATTAGTAGGAATTTAATGTCATTTACACGATGCAAGATTAAATTGACTGTCATCATGACTTGCATGGTCTAAACAACCCAGTTGCTAATTTATTGAACGTCAATTAGGTGCGCGTAACTATTGCATTCAATTTTTGCTCTGGTACGTACAAGAAAATGGCTTCATGTAAATGGTACTTAAGTTGACTCCTTCCCTTTGTTACAATATTCTTAGTAGGAGTTCAATAATCTTACAAAGGTCGGTAAACGCTTTCTTTCTAGTAAACAGTATTGATATAAAATAACTAAGTATAAACACAAACAACTCGAATTTCAGAAGAAAAATAACTTATTTTCCAAAGCAAAGAAATATACTTCAGCGAACTTCAGATATCAAGTTCATCACTCATTACTGGAATTTGAAATAGAGAGAATAATATCATAAGGAGTCAATCACACTCATGTCAAGGACCTTTCTGTGAACACGAAAAGAAGCTTCGTAAATTAATTCAATTAGCTCTCTAGTTAGAGAGCATTTATTATTTTCACTCTTATAGAAACATATTTTATTTACAGAACTGAAATAGCTGCTACAAAATAAATATAAATAAAATAAATATCCTGGGACATTTCACATAACATCATCTAGTTCCGCTGCTAGCTCATAATGCGTTATGTAACTACGAACTTACAAAATTAAATTAACATTGTTATTGTTACTGTTTCTCCCAATTTCATTATTTTTGCATCGTGTATCTAAATTAAACAAAAACATACAATTTAATTAAAAACTAAAAAATCACAAAACATTGTCCATAAAAAATGGTGCATTGACAGAATTATAATTCAAACCAAGTTTTTAGAATAATAAAGATGTGGTTCGTTTTAAATTCGAATTATTTTTTATACAGTGGCTTTTTTTGATCCCAAATGGTAATTTTATAATTCACAACAGACGTTCGTGAATTGCTTATTAATTTGAAAAGAATTAAGTTTAAAACTTAGTGATTTTGTACAATATTTAATTTTTTTAGGTAGCTTGACATAAAATATCACTTGGGACGGTATTTTACAGTTCAACACGATGTTCGTAATAGATTTCATTCAGTTTGAAAAATACTTTTCTAGTTCATTTATAATTTTAGTTAACAATGCATTTCGAGTCCTCCCTAAAAGTCCATGTGATGCCTTTGTGACCCACATAATTAATGAGGCACATATAAGAATGGGTGGGATAATATAATACGTTTATAATAAAACCTATTTCTATTTGTGTATCTCGTAACTTGAATTACTTCATAAATTACTTTTTTTTTATAAATTACTTGAAACTGGTTAAATGCACAAACCGTGCGAAGCCAAATTGAAGGGAAAAAAAGTCACATTGTAATTATTTTCACCAGGTTTGCATTTGGAAACCTTTGGACCCTCGGCATCATGTGGCCGGACTACGCACCGACGCTGTTCGAACCCAACCAGTGGTGCCATCGGACGCTGTACGTGTTCGCGCTCACCCAGCTCGGCGTCGTCTGGGGGGTCGTGGCACTGCTCGTGCTGCTACTACTCACTCTTATCGTATGCCAGGTAAGTTTTACATCTACAGATTCTGAATACGAGCCTTAGGCTAGCTCCACAATTATCAAAAAATCCGTCGAGAGTCTTTCGCTTTGGACGCGCCACTAACCGTACCGCGACGCGACGGAAGTTCAGCGACGGAATATACTCGTAATGGTGTTATGCTCCCCAGCAGAACCATCCCGGAATTTGGATATGAGAGTATTAAGGAACAATTTCTTATAAGTTGTATGTAATTGTTGTGTAATTCCAAAAATTGTAAGTACATACCACAGTTTCGGAGTAATCAACATACTTATGTCGAACCAGTCTTGAAATCGTTTTTTTATGGAAATTGTAAATAGATAATGTGTTTTTAACTCCTACGACCTTTTAGACATACGAAAAATCGATTAGTTTATATTCTATTGTATAAATAAAAAAGCAATTCACTAAACATAATTCTGTGTGAATAGGGCTGGAAAACTGTTGACATTCAAACGTATTTGACGAACTCAAGTCGCCAGTCGCCTCTTCAGTTCCAAAAATAGTCACAAAAACTTTATTGGGCTTTCATTGCTTTGGTATAAGATAAGTTGGAATTAATAACTATTGTTGTCGTTTTGGACTAGGTCAACTAATTTTCTGTAGAGTTTACATCGTTTTCATTTTAATAAAACTGAAGAAGGAATTTCCAATTGAATTTAAAGTAGTAATTTCCACTCCGTTTTTATAAAGGAGCTTGAAATAGAACCAGCGGAAAGCCAGACAGACAGTAATCCCACTTTTTGCCTTTGAAACAAACTTTATAAGTCAGTTTACTGAGAAGTTTTAAAATAGTTGTTTAATCTGTTCATCGCTATAATAAGTGCCACTATACGTAATTAGATCGATAGGAATAGCTCACGTGAAATATCGACAAAACATCATCATCATCTTCCTGCCCTTATCTCACCTTACGTGGGGTCGTATTCTTCTTCCATTTCCCTCTATCAGCCGCCATCTCCACATTCACCCCTTTCTTACTCATGTCAACTTTCACACAGTCCATCCATCTTTTCCTTGGTCTACCTCTACCCATATATCCATCCACATGCATATCAAAACAAATAGTGATAATGTTTCAATTCACTCGAGACTTTATATGTGTATGGAAATCCTGAAAAATCTACATTTTGCCATAGTTTTTCAAATGCAACCAGATTTGATAAAAAAAACTGATTGGCAATTGGTAAAACAATACAAACAACAAAATACCAATTCACAAAAAATTTGGGATGATTTTTTCTATCTTAATTTTGATGTTCTTATTTTCTTACACACAGGTGAAATAGGTATAGCACTGCGGTTCTTGACAAACATTTTCCTCGCAACCATCATCTTTGGTGGAAACTCAACTCAAAAGGGTTCTCGCAGTACGGTCACTTGTCGCCGTCTCTTTAACCAGTCTATTACTTCTCAAGTTTTCAATAAATTGTCCCAAAAGTTTCAGGTCTGAATCGTTTCAAGCTACTGATACAAGTTTTCAATAAATTTGTCACACAAGTTTCAGGCCTGAATCGTTTCAATGATAGAAGTCTTGTTCACAGCTCTTCGGCTGCGGCTGGCTCGGCCCTCCTCGGTACAAGTAGCAGCGGCGTAGCGTCGTGCTAGAACTATGGCACCGCAATATCAACAACACGATGGACGTCGCCGGCGCCCTCCTTCCCTTCACTCAGGTCGTCCGCCCAGAACTAACAATCCATGTGCAAGAAGTACTCACTCAAGCAGAGAACCAAGATCGAAAGATACCAGAAATTAAAGAACCAGTAAGTAGCCCGAGACATAGCCCCACGAAGTTCAGTGCGATGAAAATGAATACAGAGGTTAAGGTGAAAGGCAGCGCCTGATGGTTGACCGTGGTGGTTCCGCGCGATAAAAAACACGTGACTTTTGAAACAAAAGACGAAGTTTATTATATCTAAGTGTGACAGTGAAGTGCTTTCGAAACTTTATACTTAATAAATCAATTTATGCATTTGTTTTCTAACTTTATGTTCAGACAGATATTATTTGTAACAGAGTTAACGGTTTACGAGCTCAAAGTTTATGTACAAAATGAATATGTAAAGTTTGCGTTATAAACTATATTTACTTATCTATCGATTTACGCAACCTGTATTGTTATTATTTTTAAATTAATATATTTTTGACTATAGTGCATCTTTAATGAAATTCTGACTCAATAAGTAAAATGGATGTTTAAAGAATATGGTTTTGATGTTTTTAATATACAACGAATGTTTTAGACGTATTGCAACTTAACCAAGTAGTTTTATCCATTTAAATATAAATTAAAGTAACATTATATCCTTTAAGTAGAAAAGTAAAGTAAATAACTTAAATGCAATGTGAATTATTTGCACTTAGTTTATCTGTTAAGTGGTATTAGGCCCCGCGAATATTTTGTATGAAGTTATTAGATATTATGAATTTTCAATGTCAATATCATAATTATATCAAATATGGAATTTAAAAAACTGCATGGAACAGGCTTTAAATAAATATATTTTGTGTAATTGTATTACAAGTATTTTTGTAATATAATTTTGTAGGATGTACCTTGATGTGCTTGATGCAAAATTCTTATGAATTCATTTTATAGAATAATATAAGCCTAATAATACTATTTGTGAATCATAAGTGTTTTGTAAACTATTATAATTCTTTGCACTTTGAATATCGAAGATATTATTATTTGCGTTTAATATAGGGGAACTCTCAATGATTGGCACTTCCTATTTTAATTCAAGCTGTTTGGACTAATTTACGAGGTTCATGATGTCAACTTTATTTACTTAGTGTAATTATATATTTATTTACAGAAACTAAACTACTGCATATTTACATAACTGTACAAAATACAATTATAACCAGTTGAGCCACCTAAGGATCGTTACAAACGATCTATTGGTAGCTCAATGATCCAAACCACTGCCAGACGGAAGCGTGCCCAAGACACTGGCAGCATTGCCGCGCTGATGGATGGCAATGCTGATCTTTTGAGCCAAATAAGTGCTTACTTAGTAGGATTTTATTATTCGCGCATGAAACACTAATATTAATGTATAATATCAGTGACTGGCAGTAGGTAACCCTTCAATTTATTTTGTGCCAATTAGTGTCAATCATTCGATTTTGGTGTCAATCATTCAGCTTACCCGGTAATTTAAGAAGAATTATTTCCCTATTTGTCCAACGGTAATATAACTTCTTATTTTTCAATGCAGCGTATTTACTCGTAGCTTATAATTTGAAGGTTTTTATAATAAACCCAAAATAATATTGTAATTAAACTCAAAAATTATGTCCGAAATCCGAAAATTAGTACTAAGTAGGAAGAAATCACGAAACCTGTGGTTCACTTGACCAAAGAGGATGTATTTAAAAATGCATATCTTGTTAAATAAGAAATTATCACTACAAATATATATTATATAAACAAATATTATATTAATACAAAACACTTGTAGTCAATATCGTCCGCATAATCGTCCCACTTTTAGACCAATCCTGGAGCTTTTCTTACAATTAAAAACTAGCACCAATATAATCTTTTAATATGCAGCATATTAAAAATATTACTTAATATATTTAACGAATCTAATTAGCAATGCGTATTGAATTGAATCCTTAAATAATCTTAGGTAAAATTGAATACTATAGTTACTATTATTATAAATACTAATAAAACTCATAAAAACTACCTATACTTTAGATATTAGAACATAAGAAATAAAATATCAAAACCTTTATAGAGACAATGGTGTCATGAGTAGCTGTAATTAAATTTGGTAGAAGGGTTAATTTTTTCCGTAACTCGGTGTTATTTAAAAAATATTTTTAACCTACTCATACATGTCCCACTGCTGGGTTAAGGTCATCCTTAAACATCCACTCCTTGCTCTCCAAGGCCACAGTTTGCCAAAGGGGCTAGAATGAATTCAGACTCACCATATTTTACTGGGTCTGCCACGTCGCCTCTGACTAGACTAGGATAAAATACTTTCGAAAAAAACAATTGATATGCATGCATGCAAGTATCTTTGAATCTTTAGAAGCATGCTTATATACAGTATACTAAATGACTTTAGTTGAAAACTTCTCCCTGGTACCAAAGACGATTAATATCTAGAAGACAGACAAAGGCCATACACAAAATCGTAACCCGATCCCGCAGTACCAGATAGCCTGAAAACTTTAAAACATCAATTTTATCCAAGAAATTTCAATACTTAGTAGTAGGTAGCAACAATATTCAATATTTAAACATTTTTAACTAGAAAGTAATTGAAATTTCTTGGATAAAATTGATGTTTTAGAGTTTTCAGGCTATTTTTTAGGGTTACGATTTTGTGTATGGCCTTTGTCTGTCTTCTAGATATTAATCGTCTTTGCTGGTACTAACAAACTTAGACCATCAGCAGGTCAAGTAAATATTCGGGGATAATGAAACTAATAAGTAAAGTAAGCACCACTTTTACTTACTTAATAAACTAATAGTCAATGTACACTCCAAACGTTTCTGTCGGCCGATAAGTTTAGTCGGGCTTTAATCGGTATGAAGATAAACTTTTTAAACGATCACGATGTTTAAAATTGTAAACACTAAACAGGGGAATTACCTTCGTGGATGAGTTTGACAATCAACACGACCAAACTATCGGCTTAGATAATAAAAGTTTGCAGTATGTAGGTATGTGTACGGATCTCATTGTACCACAGACTATAGTTCGCGCCACGTAAAAAGAGCGCTGGCTGTCAAACTGCTCAGTGGTCGATGATTGGTGGAGAGTTACCGCGGCGCACTTCATACCATTGATTTAGCAAATGCTATTGGTTCGTCAGCGAGTGAACACAGGCGCAAACATCCCCCCGGAACTTCCCCTCAACGCTCTTTTTACGTGGCGCGACCTATACTTTATAATGCTAACGTGTCATTGTATACGCTATATAAATAGCTATTGATTGATTTTTAAATGCATTTGTGAAGCATGGAATTAAATGTTATATCAATTTTATAAATAGCAACAGTCCTGATTTCCTTGTTTATATCTTTCAATATTATTACGATCCTTTCGTATTTTATTAAGGTTGTAGGTATTTTACTGCCGTTAATAAATTCACGTATTTTATACGTTCATACGACGACGTATGTTTACTGATTCATAGGTTTTTTAAGCGGAATGCTTGTTGGAACGGCATCGTTTTATGCTTTTATTACATAATAAGTTGAAGATGAAGCTGTGTGTTAGAAAATGTTGAATAACGTTTTTATAGCAAATTATTGCGTTTATAATGAAAAACGAAACTCAGGAAAATATCAGTCAAAAGCTGTAGAAAATAATTTGTTTAAAATTTCAGCTATGACGTAAGTAATAACTCAATTTGTTAGAGCAAGGTCACTTTAAGGCCGAAACGACAAGTTCACGTATGTCTAAATGAATTTTTTATATGTTTTAAAAAATTATGTATTTTCAAATATTTGTTTGATTTTTATAATGAGTTTACGATTTTGTTCCAAACTACTTTATTTATTCTTAATTTCCTTGATTTTTACTTCAATATTTTATTGCAGTTAAACCAAACAGTTAACTAGATGTAGGCACTTTGAACACTGTTAAGAATTATTATCAGGATCTAAATACACTTTCACGAGATATTTTACTGACGTAGTAAAATACTTTTGTATTGTTTCAATCAGTTGAAATGTATGGGAATACGTATGCACGGACCCAATACGTGCCCTTGGGGGCCTAGATTTTATTTTCAGTGATCCTTAACAATGTAAATAAATGTTTTTCTTTTTTAATCTGATGTAATCCAATCAATTCCACAATCGAACGATGCCATCGATCAACGACCGGCTGATTGGTGTGGTAACACCCTAACGATTGAAGTGAAAATTATTTAACGATATTTTTAAAATCCTATTTCCTTGTTCAATTTAGAAAAAGTTGCCTTTAGTTTGACTTGCAAAATCTTATGAACTTAGATTATTTGGTTATTGGGAACATAATTATCAAAGACTCGTTTGATACAAAATTACTTGTAAAAGGAGTAGCCGTCGCTTGTAGCTAAGTAAAATGTAGCTAATAGTGTAGACATTTTTATCTTGAACAATATTACATTTGTATAAAAATAAGAAAACATTCTGTAGAGTTCTATCTCAAAATTTTCCAAGAAGTTAATTGCCTATAAAAAACAGAAAACAAGACTTTTGGTTTTTTTATTCACGCACATTGTATTTTGTTTTCTAAAAAGTATAAAAATATTTACTAGAGTAGATTATTGTAGAATATTTTATAAAAGAAACTTTTTAGAAAAAAATGGTATTAAAACATTGTATAGCAAAATATATTGTATCGTAGGTGCAAATAAGCTCTTAAATACATAACCAGTAGATATATTATCCCTTAGATTAAATCTACATAACTCAAGACTATTATAGATATCAGTTAGTATGTAAGGCTGGAAGCATTCAAAATATATCATTTTAAATGTAAAATATTTATTGCGTGTCTTAAATTGTAATGAGGTGAGTATTAAATGTGTTTGGATTTAATTAATTATGTTTTATTTGTGATAATCATACAAAGTACTTCATTTCTTAGTTACTAGCATATAAAACGAACGGACGAACCGTTTGTTTTCATATTATTGGGCATAAAAACTTAAATAAATTAAAAACCCATTGAGACGAACTTCGGACGATAAAATGGCAGTTTTAATCATTTATTGAGCAAAATGTACGCTTCTATAAGTCCTTAGGGAATACCAAAACTTTTTAACTAACAAATAAAAAAATATAATACCAACACTATGAAAAAGCATACACAATAAGATAAATTTGTGTTGTGAGATTTAGTCATAAATCTATTTTCGGCTCTCATCTTTTCAAGTTCAAATATTTATCTGAATGTCTTGGGTCTAACCGTAAACAAGGTGTGGTAAAGGTCACTAATTGCCTAAATTACTTACTATCCCATTCTAGAGATAGGAAATTTCCAAATTGGTTAGCATAAATTTATCATCATCGTTTAAGCCCGATTTTACACACTGTTTTTTTATTTATTTATTTATTTATTTATTTATTTATTGGAGATCCAACAGCTTTCTTAAAACAGAATAACAATGTATTAGCTATAGGAAGCCAATTAAAGGTTCTCGCGATTATATTCTAGACTAGCATTAACAGTGAAAACGATGAAGTTATACAATATGAATAGATATAAGTACATGAGTATGTACGTAACAGCAAAGACGATTAATATCTAGAAGACAGACAAAGGCCATACACAAAATCGTAACCCTAAAAAATAGCCTGAAAACTCTAAAACATCAATTTTATCCAAGAAATTTCAATTACTTTCTAGTTAAAAATGTTTAAATATTGAATATTGTTGCTACCTACTACTAAGTATTGAAATTTCTTGGATAAAATTGATGTTTTAAAGTTTTCAGGCTATCTGGTACTGCGGGATCGGGTTACGATTTTGTGTATGGCCTTTGTCTGTCTTCTAGATATTAATCGTCTTTGGTAACAGTTAGAAGCAATAAGAATATATTAAACTTAACATACTAAACCAGTAATAATACAGAATCGACTCAGACGAAGAATTGTCTGGTCAGCCGCCGCCTCGCCTGAGGGCTGCTGGTGCAGAAGAGATCGAGCTCGATGTGTTTGTTTTATCGTACGAGTAATACAATTCACCGATAATATTTTAAAAATGCGCGAATCTTAACCTTTAATTATTCATAAAGATTTGTAGGATGTTTTTTCTTGTTACTCCTACGGCAATGAAAAGAGATAGCATCAGATTTAATAGCCGTTTTAGCTAAAGTAAGTTAGTCCATTACGAATAACGGAGATATACATCTATGTATCGATTTCTAAAGTATTTTTAAACTCGTCACTAAGTGGACCTTTAAATTCGCCATCAAAATTGTTTTTTCAGGCTTTTGTTGTTTTTGTAAATTGACAATCAACTTTGAAGGCTTCTTGAAATATTAAAAAATTAAATTGGTTGTGTAAAGAATGATTTTTAATTTACGTAAATTCTGTAGTCATTGAACCAAGAAAATGTAAGTTTTATTTTTTTTAATTCCTTTGTTTAACGTTACAATAAGATAAAATAGGTGGCAGCGGTAGATGACGCATAACTTAAGTTTAATAAACGGAAATGATTTACTTTTCAATAGACACTACAATTATTTAGAGAGAGGATGGCCATGCTCAAGGAGTAGGTAGTTAGTCAGCCTTTCATCTTCTTCACGTTGCCAAAATATCCGCCAATGTTATGGCAAAGATAAGTCAAGGAATACACACTACTAACTCAAAAAACCCCTCTTTTTGTCTTAACTTAAAAATAGTAAGCGCGAAACTGTTACATTGAATTTGCTAGTCTGCTGATTGCATTAATTATACAGCTGCAGCTAACAACGTTTGCACTAACAGCGAGTAACAAAATAAGACTAGATTACGGCGAAGCAGCTTATAAAATATTTACATTATTTATATAAGTTTTCCTTTACCGATTCTTTTATTACAGACAAAAACATTTTTCGACACCAAAAATCCATCGATCACCTTTGAACGAAAGTCGAGGTCGAAGTCAAAAACTTGGCAAACGCGGCTCTTAATTAATTAGAATATCATAATAATTCAATAAGATGTCGAGTATGAATTTTCTGAATCTTTCAATTGGAGTGGTACAATTTCCCTGCAATCAGCCCGAGTGGTCGCGATGCAAATTGGAGCGTTTAGAATAAGGAGAGTAATTGAGCGGGAGTAATGGAACTCGCTAGGTTTAGGACATACTATATATAGCTATACAGTAAGCTTTACTGTTGTAAGACGAAAGCCATAGTAAAGTAAGTACGTATGAGCTAGTGGCCAACTCTGGTCACGGTGTTTTGAGGCTGCCCATAGGCCACTTTGGCTTGTGGAACATAGACCTCTTCCTTTTTGAAGTCGGTGAAAAATAAAATTACCTTAACCATGTTTGTTATCCTATTTCGTTAACCACATTTTAGAGTAGGTATTAAATAAATGGCAATTTAGAATTGTACACGTGTCGTTCTTGTTATTATTGAGTTTGAAGATGTTCTGGGAATAAGGGATTAACGCCTACGTGCATGAGTAAACAACTTCAAAAATAAAAATAAAAGTCTTGTGGTTCGTATGATACAAATCTTATGTAGGTATATAGCTTGCGGCGTGAACATCGACGAGCAGTTAACAATCCACATTCACAGAGATTTGATTATATTGCTCGCGTTCCTATGACGCGGGACAAAAATACTGAAAAAAAAACGGGTATGATGCGCGCGATCGCGTGTGGACGCTCGCAAGCCGTAAATAATATGCGAATGGAATATACACTTCTGTTTTGCTGATTGTTCATGGCTCCGCGTGCGAGTGAGGAGAGGCTGTCGACCCGCGAAAACCAACTAATCAGCTGCCCTAGTCATATTACATTTCTACAATCGCTCTAGAATAGAAACTAAAAAACAATTATTTGAATTGACATTCGATGACGGAAACTCGAGCGATCAGAAATATCAAATCAAAGGTATAGCGATGGTAGAGAGAGAATAGATACGAAACATTTGTTACTTGTCTGCGCGCCCTGCTGGTCTAGGTACTAAAGTCCATGTCTTATTTTATTCGTAGAGAATTAATAAAAATCGTTATCTTATCTTATCTTCAATTCTGGTCACCCGTGTCGGGCCTGAATTTTTCTACAAACAAAGAGAAGTGTGCCTGTTAAAACTTTTCATCGCTCACATGGGGTTTGTTCTTATCGCCATATTTACTAAGCACATAAACCTTTGATGGCTAAGCGGCTGATAAGTCTGCTGGTTTATTTCCATGGACATGAACAGGGTTATCAACATGTTTTGTAGCTTAAACAGCGATTATGTATGGTGAGGAGCCAACTTGCTTTGTGGAAATAAAACAAACATTGTTCCTATAATTTTTCATTTATTCAACAATTCAGCGATATATAGCATCACGCTAGTTATGTGTGTGAGTACTGAGATGACGAATGAAGGGAAATGGAGGAAAGAGACATGATGTGCCGACACCACTTAGTGGAATAAGGGATGATGATGATATCACGCCTGTCGTAGGCCTTTTAAAACCTCTGACGCCAGGGTTCATCGAGTCAATTGTTCGACCCACACCATAAAAATACCAGTATCGGGTATGATTTCATTGTAAATGAAAACCTTAACATTTCCGATTTGGACGTTATTTGAATCAGCATTGATTCAACAAACTTCCTCAAAATGGAGTGTTTAGCCGTACCTATACAACAAATTTAATTTTACTCATCTAAAATTATAAAACCACGTCTAAAACATCTCATTCACAATTTTTTCAAATGATGTTTTTCGACGAAAGATACTCATCAAATAAACGATAGGAAACCATCGTTTCGCGTCGGTTTGACCGTGACCTTTGCCCCTCTGCCCCTTCATGCCCCATATGTTGTTTCTCTATTTTCAGGTTTGTTTTTCGGCGACTGACCACAGATTAAATATTATCTTGTGATATAAAAGTAGTCTGTGCCTAGATTCGATCTTACGTAAACGTTTTGGATTATGGAGTCATGATAGACAAGAACGCGTTCTAGATGCCGATCCTATGAGCCGTTCCCAGAAGTCTTACCAAGTACCTAGTCTTATCAGTAGAACTACGAGGAATTTCCTTCTCAAGACCACTGGGAACTTTGTACCCAGTGGACTTACCAGTAATATATAACTCCCAATAGTCCTACTCTTCTGTAACAACCTACTTACGGTCAGTCTCAATAATCTATCTATCTTTGGTTTTGCTTACTGCTGGTAGATATTTGACATTACTTCCGTGCAAATGAAACAAATAGGTATCTACCCACAGTAAGAAAAAACAAAGATAGATAGGTTATTGAGACTAGCGTTAGTGAACTTGAATCTATGACCCAAGATAAAACATTTGCTTATCTGACATCTTGTCATATAGGTAATTATAAAAATACAAATGAATACATAATACTGGTATCTTTTTTGACGTGATTTTTACTAACCACAGCAAAATTATATTTTTTTTCTGTTACATAGTCAACTTATAACCAACAACTGTGTTGTGCTGATGTTTTGTCTTTAGTTCTAAAAACCTAGTCCTTTCATGTGTAGAAAAGTTTTGTTGTCGTCGATGACGCTGTTTTAAAATAGATATAAAAGTTTTGGACCTTGGCTGTAATTAAAAAGGGTCTACAGTTAAAAAACATGTTCTCTTTCACAAAAAATGTGTTTTCACCACTCAATTTCATCCCCTATCAATCTTCTGAACAGCCTGAAACAGCCTTATTTACTGCTTCCACTAATTAACTGTGTAATTTAAGCGTATTCGTTTGAAAATATGCAAATTAATTGTTGGGGCACCTGACCGGGCTTTTAGACACAGCCTTTATAAAAAAGCTAGATCATTACTTGCTCGCATTGCAGATAAGTGTGTATAGTCAGGCTCGCATTGCAGATTGCTGCTCAAGAACAGTTTAAACTAGCTGAGATCTATGCTTGAGTTTTAAATCTGAGCTCAAGCAAATTTGACACCTCCAAATACCACTCAAACGACACCCTGACCATAATATGAATAAATAGTTAAAACTTTCATTAAACGTATAATTTTTTGTGAAATGTCAGTCACAAATGTCATTTGGTTTGATCGCTGAATCTTAACCGGAGCTCAAAAACAAAACATTTGCTGTATTGTACAATGACGTTTTACCCGTTAGAAAGGGTAAAACGTCATTGGTATTGTATGCTTGAATGACGATCTATAATACGAACCTAAAAATGTGATTGCATTAAAAATTTCGTAGTTGCTCGCTTAGACGTCCTGCGTGATGAAGATAATATAATAAATGATTAGTCCAGTTTTTTAACAGCATAATCAAAGTAGACAATCTAAACGTGACTCAGCAAGATTGTCCGATTTTGAAAATCAAGAATTAACTTGCTGTTTGTATTAAGCTACATTTGTGGTTAGTCGAGCTGGACTTTCCAGATATTTAATAGAATTGCTTTTACTTTTGAAAACATACATAATTATTTTTTAACTGAAAACATCACATAATCCATGGATATTAAAAATTATTAAAAGAACATTTAAAGTGAAGTACACTGTGTGGTCTTGTCGTTATGAGCGATTTCTTTATAGACAACCGTAGAAGTACTATTTAAAATAAGTTTAGTGTAACAGATTTAGACTTATATAATACTAGCTTCTTCGTGGTTGACCCGAACCAAACTCAGTACCAAACATGAAAATAGGTTCAATGGTTTAGTCGTGAAAGCGTACAAACATACAGAGTTACTTTCGTATTTATAATATTAGCAAGGACGATATAGATAAATTAGTAAGGATTAGTATAAATCGAAGTTTTGTTTGAATTAAATGTCGGTTATTGCTTACGAAGCAAAGTCGACCTCAATACCTAAACACCATTTTCTTATCGCGGCAAACATTCGTGACCAACATAATGCTTAAGCTTCTTCATTAGCACGTAATTTAGTTGTTTTGGAAATATCACATAAATTATAAAGCTTTATTTACGACGGGCTGTGAAAAGTTAAAATCAAAATATGGAACTTTAAGTAATAAAACTATTTTTATGATATAAGGAAATAAAACATTTTGATGAAAGCCATTTAGGCCGGTGCAATCCAGTCGAAACGTCGGGATAAAATTAAAATTAAATAAAGGTAAATAGCGATAAATACCCGTAAATATATGTTTAATCGAGTGGATTATTGTCTCGAATTTCGATCTTAAGGTCGTGGGTTCGAATCCAGAAATTGTATAATTATTCGCATTTGGAATGCTAAGTTCTGCAAAATGTAGGTTCCTTAATGTACTAAATAATGTTTGGATATACCTCAGATACCTTAGATATTATCAAAAGATTTAAAATGCCTGATGATCTGAATGAATAACAATATGTCTATCGCACTTGGGGACACAGTCGTGTTCATAATTTCATTTAAATATAAAAAAAATAGTTTTATATAATGAAAATCTTACTAAACGTTAACAGCTCCAGCAGGCTTCGAACCTGCGTCGCTCTAAAGCCGAGCTAAGTGTGGTATAACACTGTAAAATACATAAACTATAAAATTATTTTTTGTCGTACTTAGATTGACGTAGCAGTGACGAACAATCTCCATTGGAAGCGACTTTGATCGATGACTCGAGTAAATTACCAAACCGCTACGGAGATTCGGAGAGTCGATATCGCTACGGAGTAGCAATATCGACGTTTCCTAACGTTGAAGCTATTTGGTAATAATGTTACACTATCCCCTTATTAATAAACAAAGATTAACAAAGAACGTCAGTGAATGAACGAATTAGCACTTTATTGTGCACAGAATAAACATACAAATACAACTTAAAATTAATACTTCGTTGATCTTTGTTTATTAATAAGGAGGTGAATGAATAAAACATCCAAGTGAGAGTCTGACTCGCGTGCGAAGGGTTCCGTACTATTATCTATACAACATTACTATAGCACTATTATATAATAACAAGCAAAAAATAAACTACATAGCAATACCAATTTAAGTGAAAAGGGACTCCGATCTCATTACCCTACAGTCATCCCTGAAATGCTTCTGGAATTGCCCAAAGATCATTTGAAAGGATTTTTCGGGCGACTTGTTTATTGATTTCTACCCAATTTATTGGTCACTCTTAACTCGGGCACTTAAGGGATCAACTTACAGAAGTATGGACCTTGGGGTCTTATCGATAATTTCCGATTTCGATCCACTTAAGTATCTACTTTTTTCACTGATATGTAAAAACAGGGTTTTAAATAAATAGCAAACTTCATAGACTTTTTCAATACAGCTTACACACTTATTACAGGTTTGCGTCGCGGATCGCCTATCTATCAGGAATAACGACGTGGTTAGTGTGCAGTGAAGAATGCGTTGCTTCGTCCTAGTTCCTGAAGTATCGTTTTTACGGAACACAATAATGTAAAATTATGGTGTACTAGCTTACTCGACCGCGGCTTCGCCCCCGTGTTACCTACCTGAATAAAGAGTAGCCTATATGTTATTCCAGGTCAGAAACTATTGTATATTTCAAGTTTCAGCCAAATCCGTTCGATAGTTTTCGTGTGAAAGTGTAACAAATGTAAATACATCCATCCATACTCACAAACTTTCACATTTATAATATTAGCAGGAAGGATAGCGTTTTAGGCATTTGTACAACTTCTACATAACTCCAAATATCCTCCTCAGATCCTAATTTTTTTAGGCCATTTTAGGTTTAGGTTTACTTTTTTAAACAAAAAATAATTTTCAAAAGACGGATCCGTGAACATGCATTATAAAAACAAAAAAAAAATTAAAGTTGAACATAAAATCTCCTCCTTTTTTTAAGTTGGTAAAAATCGCATTCAACTGTACCCGTATGGTTCCTTAGTAACTAGATCACAAAACTCGTACTCGGGTAGCGATAAAATTCGTACTTATCCTTCATGATGACGTCACAGCAGATAGTAAGTCAACCCTTCCGGTGCCTCTGTCTTTGACCTTTTGACCTGAGACAGTGTTTCGATGATAAGATTGTTAAGCAAATGCTTTAAAGAGTATCTGTGCCCTAATTTAACTTATAATTTTGTATGTAAAATTAGCAAAATATAATGTTTATAAAATCAACTTCGAATGAATTAAAAAAAAATCAATTTTCTCTACTATGGAGGTGCAATTATTCCTCATTTTGTAGATTCCCGTCAGATTCTCTACATTTTTTTTGTGATCACATGTCATAAGAAGTGGGAAATGAAATGAAATGAAATATGATCACGACTGTATCCCGAGAGCGGTAGCAAATTGTTTTTATTTTGAATTTTTAGTAAGTACCTATTGAATTATGAATGGACTTTCAAATAATTTGGCTTCGTTCCCAAAGCTGGTCTGTTTGTTACTTAATACATTTATTTACAAAAATCTAAATGTAGACGGTAAGCATTTGCCCAAAATGTATCTTTTAGATTTGATTGCAGCAATACTAATGCTGCAGAACAAGTTGTGCGCACTGATGTTGCAAGTTGTATCAAAAATTCTGATTGAATCATTAAAGGTTGCGCACTGTAATGCTCAGGTCATAAAAAGAGCTCATAAAACAATCTAGACGGCATCTGTCTTCACAGCCTTCAAAATAAAGATAAATCCTTGGTTTTGTCCGAAACCTGAGAAGTGGCAGACGTTGATGTATAAAAATTTATCGTACGAATAAGACGGCGTAGTAGAACATAGTATATAACGGATCCAGTAGGTAAACGTGCTATACACGATTAACCTTAAATGGCTGACCATTTTGCAGTGATAATAGTGGCAATTCGGAGTGTCGCAAAAGCTAAACTAAACTAACTAAAATTAATGCCATCCTTTTTATTTCAATCGCTATGAAAGGGACGGCAACATTTTTGGTTAGTTAAGTTTAGCTTTTGCGATACTCCGAATTGCCACTAATGGTAGATTACAATTTATACTTTAAACAATTATACAGGATTCTAACGCGTCTTACTTTTTTTTATTTATTAGGCTCAAAGGGTGAAGGCCCGGCTGAGACGCAGGAGGTTGTGGGTTCGATTCCCGCTACGGGTCAAATGTTTGCATGTTCTGCAAAGACTGTTATGTAGTTTCGCGTCTGGATGTGTTTCCTCAGAAGACCCTATTTTATTAATAACTAGCTTACTCGTCCGGATATTACCCCAAACATACAAACAAACCAACTTTAACTCTTTATAATATTAGTATAAAAAGAGTTTAAGATTTTTAAAATCCAAACTGACTTTTGTACTTGTAGTACTTTTGAGCTGTACTATGTTGAAGGCTGTAAGAGATATTGCGGGCACATGATGTTGAACTGCTGGTATCTTGGCTAATGACGGCTGATGGGGGTGTGTTTATGACGTTTGTTTGTTTTGTAAACGACACGTCATACTATTAATACTAGCAGTTCCTCGTGGTTTCACCTGCTTAATTCCCGTTCCCGTGGGAATACCGGGATAAAATATAGCCTATGTTACTCAGTGATAATGCAGTTTTATAATGGTGAAATATTTTTTTAAATTCGTAAGTAGTTTTTGAGTTTATTCGTTACAAACAAAAATACAATTTCTCTTTATAATTTATAGTTTTCGCCTCGACGGCAGCTCGACCAATTTTCATATTTTTTTTTGAAAAACTCACAGTCGTGAGACAAATAATTCTAAATCCTGCAAACACCAGAAAAACCAGCTCTATTAAAAACAATACTATTATTTAAAAAAACAAGATACACGTTACAAATCCCGTGGCTGGAATACATCTTGAGCTTGGGTGCTTAATGCTTAGGTGCTCACTTGGGAATACTTCGTTTTTTTTTCTCTTAAAAGTGGGTAGTAGGTACACAAGGCATATACCACATGTGGTGACTCAATCATTAAATTCATCCGCCACTATAGCATACGGCCTTTTGGAATCCAGTGTTGTTCAGGGTAATAATGAATTCAGGTTTAGTTATGTTAACGCAGACAATATTGTCAAAATATTTAAAACACTGAATATTAAAAACACTGAAGATTTATGGGGGATTTCGACTAAGATATTAGCTACTATTGTTGGGGATATTGCTCCATGTTTAGCCTATATCTTTAACAATTGCGTTGACGAGGGAGTTTTTCCCAATCTAATGAAGATGAGTAAAGTTATTCCTTTATTCAAATCTGGTAATGAAACTGACCCCGCTAATTATAGACCAATATCGATTCTGCCTGCGTTAAGTAAAATATTTGAAAAACTAATTCTTAATCAACTGCTCTCTCACTTTAATCTCAACGGACTTTTACACCAGCACCAATTTGGATTTACGAGAGGTAGATCAACAACCGATGCAGGTACATTGCTTCTAAAACACATATATGAGGCCTTTGAGAACTCGCAAGACGTAGTCGGAGTTTTCTGCGATCTGTCGAAAGCCTTCGACTGCGTATGTCATGCGACTCTAATTTCTAAATTAAAGTACTATGGTGTCGTAAACCAAGCTATTAACCTGATTAGATCTTATCTTTCTGAGAGACTCCTTAAAGTTGAAGTAGGAGGTGAAAAGTCTTCAGGGTCAGTTATTGATATGGGTGTGCCACAGGGCTCGATACTAGGCCCTTTTCTGTTTCTAGTGTACATAAACGACCTTCCTTCCTTTGTAAAAGACATGTGTGACATTGTTCTTTTTGCTGATGATACATCTTTGCTTTTTAAAGTTGATAGGTCTAAGGATAATTATGATGATGTTAATGCCTCTTTAGCCCAAGTCTCAAACTGGTTCACTGCTAATAACCTCTTACTTAATGCCAAAAAAACTAAATGTATTAAATTCACTTTGCCTAACGTGGTTCAGAGACCTACAAAAATTAAACTAAATGGGGAAGCACTTAATCTTGTAGATTCAACTGTTTTCTTAGGTCTTACAATCGACTCCAAAGTGCAGTGGGGTCCGCATATTGAAACACTTGCCGGTAGGCTTAGCTCCGCGGCTTACGCAGTGCGTACGATTAGGCAACTTACTGACGAAGGAACAGCTAAGTTAGTATATTTCAGTTACTTCCATAGTGTGATGTCGTATGGTATTTTTCTTTGGGGTAAAGCAGCAGATATTCAAACTATTTTCGTTTTACAGAAGCGAGCTGTCCGCGCCATTTACAAAATGAAACGTCGGGACTCTTTAAGAGAGCGTTTTAAAGAAATAAATATTCTTACTGTTTTTTCGCAATATATTTATGTAAACTTATTGCACACTCACAAATATATAAACAACTTTAAGAAAAAAAGTGATGTGCACAAAATTAACACTAGAAATAAAAATAAATTATGTGTGCCTAAATTTAGACTAGAAAAAGTAAACGGTTCTTTTATGGGAAATACTGTACTTTATTACAATAAACTCCCAATCAACGTAACTAACCTACCGACTCGAAGGTTTAAAACGTACATAAAGAATATTCTTGTAGAGAAAGCGTATTATTCCATTGAGGCTTTTATTAATGATAAAATTGCGTGGCCTGATGTCGCTGTGCCCCTCGACGGTTGATGGTATACAATATCTTTACTACCTTGATAAGTAGGTACCTACCACTTAAGTCGGCCAAGTGTAGCGTGTGATGCCAGACAACATTTTGTTGAGGTGTTATCTTGTTAACTTTACAATTACTTTTACTTTCTTTGACATGCCTTACTTTGTTCGACTGGCTTCCCACTGAAGCTTGACTATTTAGATTAAGTATTTTAGATTGTTAAGGGATCGCTTTTAAAAAAAAGCTAGGCCCACACCACCAGGTTCTTGCCTGATTCTTTCCCTGGTGTAGGGAGTCGCGTTGGAACAGGCATTAGAATCACCTAGCATGTAAAACGATACTTAAGTGATCCTTGAGGTCCTACAAGAATAAATGATTTTTCTTTCTTTCTTTCTTTCTTTCATGACCGTCACGGATGCTGTACCTGAAAGCACAGATGGCTGCACTAAAGCTGATATCAAAGAGTGCAGCGAAGCGGCCACCCGGAACAGCCAATCTCGATTCGCCTTCAGTTAATATTGTTCTACGATGTCATGTGAAATTAATGAAAATCTATTTTGTTATTTAATCTTTTGTTTCTCGCATGGTTTGAGTCTTCGACAAATGAAACAGTTGATTAGCGTTGAAATTAAATTTAGTTTAAGCTTGATAACATTGAGCATTCCCAAAGTTATATACATATCTGTGCTGTAAGTGTTAATAAAGATTATATCTATCTATCTATATACGAAAAATCTAAAAAATAAATCCTTGGGCATTACTTAGATACTTTAATTGTAAATACATCCTACTTCCTACTAATATAATAAAGGTGAAAGTTTGTGTGTGTGTAAGTGTGTTTGTTACTCTTTCACGCTCAAACGACTGGACAAATTTAAATGAAATTTGGTACCAGAATTACTTATACCTTGGATTAAAAAATAGGCTACTTTTGATTCTAATATTCCCACGGGAACGGCAAATATTCGCCGCGGGTAACACCGCGGGGCACAGCTAGTACATGATAAAGATGAAAAAACACCCGGACCCAGAACAAATTTCTGCACAAAATACAAAAATTGTATCCGCAACAGGATCGAACCCGCAACAGTCTTACTCTCACTCACTGCGCACATAATTCATCATGTCTCTTGAGTTGACACTTTCGTAAAAATTGCAAAAAAGAAAATTAGAATTTCGAAAAAAAAAAACGAAATTAGCTATCCGTTTGCATCAACCTAAAAAAGTTGAAAATCGTCTTTATTGAAGCACCCTGTACATTGCTGACTTGACGACAAGGCGTTGACTGCGCGAGCGTACTTCAACATCTATAGGACTCTCATTTTGTGAGCAAAGCACCTTTCGAGTACTGTGTGGGTGCCTTTTTAAGAAGCTTATTAATAATATTAGGAAACAAGTGGTTGCCCGCGACTTCGTCCGTGCTTGATTGATTTTTAAGCTTAAAGAAACTGAAAAATAAATTATATTGAATAGTATTGCACATTGAGGTACATTGAGGTTGCGGGTTCGATCCCCGCCGCGGGATAAATATTTGCATGTTCTGCAGATGTTTGTTCCGGGTCTGGTTATTTTTTATGTATAAATGTAAGTATTTACAAAAAAACAAAATGTATCAGTCATCTGGTTACCTAAACGCATTCAATTGCTTAGCTTGATACTAGATGACGCCGTGTGGAATGCCAAGGATATTTATTTATATCATTTTTTCCAGTCGTTCAACCAACCAACTTCTTTGTACAAATTATGATATCACATAAAAATATAGCAAGAGTACTGCTGCAGTACTCTCCTCCTCCTCAATCGGTCCCTCATTGCTGAGGATCGTGACTCTGCCGACGTAGCATTGCTAGTATTTTTTTCCAGGAATTTCGGTCGGTTGCCTGTTGGAGGGCTGCATTCACCGGCATTTGCAAATATTCCGACACCTGGTTGACCCATCGTTTAGGGCTTCGTCCTCTTGGTCTCTTGCCTTCCACGGTGCCGGTTACCACCAGTTTCTCCAGGTTCTCAGTGTCTCTACGAGCTATGTGTCCAAAGTACAGTACTCTCAATACAAACATTTCAATAAGTCGTTTCGTTAATTGGCTAATTCGCACGTGAAACGTAGCTTTCAACCTGTCTTGTTTATAACTCAGTACCACTGGTACCATCATAAACTCCGTAGCAATTTCGTAGCATGGCGTAGCTATTTCGTAGCGGCTCGTAACGGTCTACGGCAATTCGTAGAGCCTGCGATTCCGCTTAATTGGATACCACCGCATTCGATTATATCGATATCTTAGAGTACCTCTAATTGAACTATAGCACGTATGGTGAACTTATTCGCGAGTATGAACGAACTTATATAGTTATTGAACTTCATAGAAACTACATCAAGGTACGTTTGGAACAATGATTAAAATTATTTTGTATAAGATTATTTTCATTCAATGATGAAATGATTCTATTTTACCATCTATGTATATTCCTCTTAGGTTTATATGACGCTATATACTATTTTTAGGTAGGTAACGGTGACTATAACGTGATTGGAAACGTTGAAGTTCGAGTAAATAAAATGATTTCAATTTATAAGTTCTGACAACATTTGAATTTTTTTTATTATAATGAGTTATTTTCTCTTTATCATTTACAAAACATTTTTAATTTGAAGGATATAGATGTTTTGAAAATTAAAGTTTTAATTGGTAGGTTGTTAAATATTACTCTGTTCGCCACATTGTTAGACGTGTTAGTGCGTGTAGGCACGTTCCAATCACGAGAGTACCTCTGTACTATCCGATTATATCCATTGTATATCACTATAAGTTATGTTTTATATTACTTTCATATAAAACAAGCTTACATGTTATTCCAGGCTATTAAGTACCTATATTCCAAGTTTTACCCAAATCCGTTTAGAGTTTTGTAAAATATAATTTTTTTGAATTAATATTTTTTAAATTTATTTTGATTGACAAAGCTCAATCATTTACTTTATAAAATGTATAGTTTTTATCTTGATTGATCAAAATCAATAATTTATTTTACAATACTCATCATCATTCAAAAACCGATCGTAGTATGAAATCTAGAGCAAATATTTTGAAACAATTTAGCTGCAGTCGTACCCAGAGCACTAGTTGTGCTCTGGGTACGCAGCTAAATTGTAATTGAGGTTATCGAAAAATTAACTGGATCAATAGACTTTTCGTTTAAAAATGTATACTTATGCTGCTTTATCAAAAACAGTGAATAATAAAAAACAATGTTTTCCATTGTGTTCTGGTTAGCTTTCTAGTAGTGTCAATGCTTGAAATCTGTTATATGAAATTTTTACTTCTGCATAATGTGGGCATGTACCAAATACCATGCCTCTGTCTACCCCATTAGACATCTTAAAAGTATCTAAAAAATACCTAAAAAGATCTGAAAAAATATCTACCGCCTCTTGGAAATACTGTTGTGATCATAATAATTTTTTTATTTTTAAATTATTAGGAAAACTTACAGCTAGACAAAGAAAATAGGAAAAAGAAAAACCTTAACATGCACCTATTTTGTAGGTACAGGTTTGCTGAAGGCCAATTAAAAGTTTCCACTTAAAATAATATTTTAATTTGTTTTTTTTTTACATTACAGGTATCAGTTTATTTTTTTTTGCCTTGTGGCAACACTAGCGATCTGACGTAAAAATCAGCTGCTCCTGATTTATTTTACTATTTAATTAAATTTTAATGTTTAAAACGTATAAATGACTGTATAAAATCGTGTAACTTTGTGATTTAAATAAGTCAAAGTGATAAGTGTGTAATTTGTGTGCATTATTCGACTATCTGGACTCGAAAAGTTTATCCAACGGACACTACAATTTAAACAATTTGAAGACTTGAAAACGGCAACGCAACGATAAATCCACTGCACGAAGCGGAATAGGGCTTCTATACTGCTCATAAGCTGACGAATTGGAAATCTTCGATAAACCCGGGGAGTATTTATGTTCTTTTTAACATCAACTAGGTACTAACGTAAGTACGAACTGAACACAACATTTTCACACACTCAACGGTCGGCATCGATGAGTCACTTCCATAACTTCACAGGCACCGTTTTCAACTCTTTCAGCTTGACAATTAGTGGAAGCTTGAATTGATGTACTAAACATTTGCCTCACACACAATAAAACTACAGTAACACTTTACAATCCTCAATAACACAACCAACACAAACAATCTCTGTTTTCCTGCTTGTCTACCAAACCTTATAGCTGTTTGCTAACCAGCAGATGTAAATCTTTATGTTTGTCTGGTAATGTAATATAATTTAATAAGTAAATAAGTTTCCTATTGGCCTAAATTGTTGTGTAATCTATTTAGTTACATAGTAGGTATAATATCACATTGAAATAATAATATAAGTACTTACCTGCCTACATAGTGAGAAATAAGTATTGTTTTTAAAACTTAATTAGTTGACATTTGTGAAATTAGAAATAGCAAGCCTATATTTTCATTTCCACATTGTTCTATTGCTATTGCTTCTTGTTTTCTATTGTTACTAATTCACCCCTATTTTTTTATTTTATTTTTCTACCAAAACTTGTACCTGCCTACCTCTAGCTCAATTTCCATCTAATTATTCACTCTCTCCTTAAATTACTATCTGCTCACCTTCCTTAATCTTCTACTCCATACTCACTTGCTGGACGTTCATTTCAGATCAACCAAAATGACTATGACTCGGAAGGCATGCGATTTGGAAGCAAAACTGAAGATGGCTACAGCGGAGCTCAAGGAATCTAAGGAGATTCAAAGACAGCTGCTACAAGAGCAAGAGGAGAGTGAGTCCGAGATGCTGGTGATCCTTGGTCAGAATCAGACTCTCAAGAAACAACTTGCCGAGCTTCATACAAAATATGAAGATGTACTGGAAGAGATGGAACACCTGAAGTCATCGCTGCAGTCGGTGGACCACTGCCACGACACATATGAAGCGGCTCTGCAGCTGAACAAGGACTTACAACAAGAGTTATCCGAGTGTAGATTGAAAATAGACAATTTAGAAGCCAAACAAGTGCCATTACCAAACAATTTCAGCAGTCTAGATTTGCAGACTGAGCTTCAAAATAGTGTGCCTAACCTTTCAATGTTAGATCTCACTACACCAAACTACAAAAATAATTCTGTAATAAAAGGGAGCAACAAAATTAGGAAGTATGTAAAATTAAATAATTTCATTAAAAAATCAGAAAAAAAGTTGAAAAAACATAGGAAAGTATTTGACCATGCGAAACTTTGTAAGGATAAGTGTAATTTAAAACAGGAGTTAAATTCCTGCTATAACTTGATAGGCCGCAACTCCTTAGAGTTGGATCACTTGACTGACAAAATTATAGGTCTAGAAAGATCACTACATGACATGACATGTAAATTTAAAAAAGCAGAACAGGAAGTATTAGATAGCCTTAAAAAAATGGACAACATTGTAGATGTAGTAAATAATGACAGTATATATGTACAAGTATGTAACAGTAGTTCTCAGACAGATCCACCCATTTGTGAAAATTTGCCTTTGGAAATCACACCTCCATCGGTACCAACTTTGTCCTGTGCACCTGTAGTACAGAAAAGGCAGGACACACAGTCCCCAGTTAGACAGCCTACATTCTGTCGACAGACCCGGAGGACTGTTATATACTCAGATAGAATAGGGATGGGAATGGGTCTACTACTTGGAAGTAAATTAAATCAAACTGTAGTAAATAATTGTTTCCCAAATGCCCCCATAAACCAATTTACAAGATGTATCAAGTCTGATACATCACTTGACAGCAATACCACTATGGTGTTGCATTTAGGTGACAGTAGTAACATAAAACGTTTAGACATAATAAACCTTGTTGACATTTTGTTAGAGAAGGTAAATCTAGGGTTGAGCAAATTAATCATTTGTGCCTTCCCTTACTCCAAGTCTCTGAGTGAACTTGAAAACCAGAGACTATATAAAATCAATTTATTACTTTACAACTTGACATGTCGTCATAGTGACGTTTTGTATTTTGACACTAATAATTTTATTAGTGACTTTAGCTTAAGTAGAGGTACAATGTACCATAGTAGCTGTAGTAAATTGATAATTGCTAAATTGTTAGCATATAATATTTTTGATGGTGTTATAAGTAGTATAACATATTTAACTGACGAGCCTGTATTTAGTAGTAGTACTAATAGGGTTATTAATGTAGTAGGGACTGCCGGTCAGCATTTAAACTGACCGCTTCGACAATGGGTAAGCTAGGCACTTTGCATGTTGTACATCAGAACATGCAAAGCCTCCCCAGCAAATTACTAGCATTAGAGTTATTTTTAAAGGGATGTAATGTAGACATTATGTGTGTGACTGAACACTGGATTGTAGATAATCAGTTGCTCCCTTATTTTGAACAATTTAATATAGTAAGTTCATACAAACGTAAGAACGCCACTAGAGGCGGTTCTCTTATTATTGTGAAAAATCATTTAAAATGCAAGGAACGTAAAGATGTTGTTAATCTCTCTATTGAGAGGACTATTGAGCTGTCGTGCGTTGAGCTAGAGCGACATATCATAGTGAGTGTTTACCGTCCACCTGACGCGGATTACGGGCGGTTTGAGTCCACTATGGAAGAAGTTTTGCTTAAGATTTTTACTAGTAGTAAAGTTATAATAATCTGCGGGGATTTTAATATAGACATTATTTTAGATTCTCTGTCTGAAAGGTTCATTAACTTGTTCAAATGTTTTAATCTGACGCATCTTTTCAATGAACCAACTAGGGTAACTATAACAACAGCCACATGTCTAGACAATATTTTTAGTAGTTGTGAACCAATTAGTAAGAACTTAATAAAAAAGTTTGGATCAGATCATTATGGTCAAAGTGTTAAATTTCCTAATTGCATACTAAATGAACCTCATAAATTCACTTACCGACCTATCACAGCGAGTCGTATTACAAAGTTTAAGGGTTGCATAGAACTTAAAATGTCACTTTTGCCTTGTATAGAAGACCCGAATGAGCTGTTTAACTGTTTATCTAATTTAATTACTGAGGAGCATAAGGAAATATTTAAATTAAAGACTTGTATAGCTAAAACTAGTGCAAGCTTTGCAGACTGGGCAACACCTGGTATTTATAGAAGTAGAAATAAACTTTATGATCTGTATTCTACAAGGGAACTAATGCTCCACGATCCTTCACATAACCTTTACATTAAGAATTATTCTAAAACATTCAAAAAAGTATGTCAGGTAGCAAAATCAATGTTTTTAAAAAATAAAATTGAAACAGCACCTAACAAAATTAAAGCCACTTGGAAATTGATCAACAATGAGACTGGTAAGACAAAACGTGGCCACAAACAGATAAATCTAAAAGTCAATGATCATTTATTAACTAAAAGCGATGAGGTCGCTCACGCTTTTGATAATTTTTTCTCTAATATACCACATGTGGTGACCCAGTCATTAAATTCATCCGCCACTATAGCATACGGCCTTTTGGAATGCAGTGTTGCTCAGGGTAATAATGAATTCAGATTTAGTTATGTTAACGCAGACAATATTGTCAAAATATTTAAAACACTGAATATTAAAAACACTGAAGATTTATGGGGAATTTCGACTAAGATATTAGCTACTATTGTTGGTGATATTGCTCCTTGTTTAGCTTATATCTTTAACAATTGCGTTGACGAGGGAGTTTTTCCCAATCTAATGAAGATGAGTAAAGTTATTCCTTTATTCAAATCTGGTAATGAAACTGACCCCGCTAATTATAGACCAATATCGATTCTGCCTGCGTTAAGTAAAATTTTTGAAAAACTAATTCTTAATCAACTGCTCTCTCACTTTAATCTCAACGGACTTTTACACCAGCACCAATTTGGATTTACGAGAGGTAGATCAACAACCGATGCAGGTACATTGCTTCTAAAGCACATTTATGATGCCTTTGAACACTAGCGATCTGACGTAAAAATCAGCTGCTCCTGATTTATTTTACTATTTAATTAAATTTTAATGTTTAAAACGTATAAATGACTGTATAAAATCGTGTAACTTTGTGATTTAAATAAGTCAAAGTGATAAGTGTGTAATTTGTGTGTATTATTCGACTATCTGGACTCGAAAAGTTTATCCAACGGACACTACAATTTAAACAATTTGAAGACTTGAAAACGGCAACGCAACGATAAATCCACTGCACGAAGCGGAATAGGGCTTCTATACTGCTCATAAGCTGACGAATTGGAAATCTTCGATAAACCCGGGGAGTATTTATGTTCTTTTTAACATCAACTAGGTACTAACGTAAGTACGAACTGAACACAACATTCTCACACGCTCAACGGTCGGCATCGATGAGTCACTTCCATAACTTCACAGGCACCGTTTTCAACTCTTTCAGCTTGACAATTAGTGGAAGCTTGAATTGATGTACTAAACATTTGCCTCACACACAATAAAACTACAGTAACACTTTACAATCCTCAATAACACAACCAACACAAACAATCTCTGTTTTCCTGCTTGTCTACCAAACCTTATAGCTGTTTGCTAACCAGCAGATGTAAATCTTTATGTTTGTCTGGTAATGTAATATAATTTAATAAGTAAATAAGTTTCCTATTGGCCTAAATTGTTGTGTTATCTATTTAGTTACATAGTAGGTATAATATCACATTGAAATAATAATATAAGTACCTACTTACCTGCCTACATAGTGAGAAATAAGTATTGTTTTTAAAACTTAATTAGTTGACATTTGTGAAATTAGAAATAGCAAGCCTATATTTTCATTTCCACATTGTTCTATTGCTATTGCTTCTTGTTTTCTATTGTTACTAATTCACCCCTATTTTTTTTATTTTATTTTTCTACCAAAACTTGTACCTGCCTACCTCTAGCTCAATTTCCATCTAATTATTCACTCTCTCCTTAAATTACTATCTGCTCACCTTCCTTAATCTTCTACTCCATACTCACTTGCTGGACGTTCATTTCAGATCAACCAAAATGACTATGACTCGGAAGGCATGCGATTTGGAAGCAAAACTGAAGATGGCTACAGCGGAGCTCAAGGAATCTAAGGAGATTCAAAGACAGCTGCTACAGGAGCAAGAGGAGAGTGAGTCCGAGATGCTGGTGATCCTTGGTCAGAATCAGACTCTCAAGAAACAACTTGCCGAGCTTCATACAAAATATGAAGATGTACTGGAAGAGATGGAACACCTGAAGTCATCGCTGCAGTCGGTGGACCACTGCCACGACACATATGAAGCGGCTCTGCAGCTGAACAAGGACTTACAACAAGAGTTATCCGAGTGTAGATTGAAAATAGACAATTTAGAAGCCAAACAAGTGCCATTACCAAACAATTTCAGCAGTCTAGATTTGCAGACTGAGCTTCAAAATAGTGTGCCTAACCTTTCAATGTTAGATCTCACTACACCAAACTACAAAAATAATTCTGTAATAAAAGGGAGCAACAAAATTAGGAAGTATGTAAAATTAAATAATTTCTAGGCACTTTGCATGTTGTACATCAGAACATGCAAAGCCTCCCCAGCAAATTACTAGCATTAGAGTTATTTTTAAAGGGATGTAATGTAGACATTATGTGTGTGACTGAACACTGGATTGTAGATAATCAGTTGCTCCCTTATTTTGAACAATTTAATATAGTAAGTTCATACAAACGTAAGAACGCCACTAGAGGCGGTTCTCTTATTATTGTGAAAAATCATTTAAAATGCAAGGAACGTAAAGATGTTGTTAATCTCTCTATTGAGAGGACTATTGAGCTGTCGTGCGTTGAGCTAGAGCGACATATCATAGTGAGTGTTTACCGTCCACCTGACGCGGATTACGGGCGGTTTGAGTCCACTATGGAAGAAGTTTTGCTTAAGATTTTTACTAGTAGTAAAGTTTTAATAATCTGCGGGGATTTTAATATAGACATTATTTTAGATTCTCTGTCTGAAAGGTTCATTAACTTGTTCAAATGTTTTAATCTGACGCATCTTTTCAATGAACCAACTAGGGTAACTATAACAACAGCCACATGTCTAGACAATATTTTTAGTAGTTGTGAACCAATTAGTAAGAACTTAATAAAAAAGTTTGGATCAGATCATTATGGTCAAAGTGTTAAATTTCCTAATTGCATACTAAATGAACCTCATAAATTCACTTACCGACCTATCACTGCGAGTCGTATTACAAAGTTTAAGGGTTGCATAGAACTTAAAATGTCACTTTTCTCACAAGACGTAGTCGGAGTTTTCTGCGATCTGTCGAAAGCGTTCGACTGCGTGTGTCATGCGACTTTAATCTCCAAATTAAAGTACTATGGTGTCGTAAACCAAGCTATTAACCTGATTCGATCTTATCTTTCTGAGAGACTCCTTAAAGTTGAAGTAGGAGGTGAAAAGTCCTCAGGGTCAGTTATTGATATGGGTGTGCCACAGGGCTCGATACTAGGCCCTTTTCTGTTTCTAGTGTACATAAACGACCTTCCTTCTTTTGTAAAAGACATGTGTGACATTGTTCTTTTTGCTGATGATACATCTTTACTTTTTAAAGTTGATAGGTCTAAAGATAATTATGATGATGTTAATGCCTCTTTAGCCCAAGTCTCAAACTGGTTCACTGCTAATAACCTCTTACTTAATGCCAAAAAAACTAAATGTATTAAATTCACTTTGCCTAACGTGGTTCAAAAACCTACAAAAATTAAATTAAATGGGGAAGCACTTAATCTTGTTGATTCAACTGTTTTCTTAGGTCTTACAATTGACTCCAAAGTGCAGTGGGGTCCGCATATTGAAACACTTGCAGGTAGGCTTAGCTCCGCGGCTTATGCAGTGCGTACGATTAGGCAACTTACTGACGAAGGAACAGCTAAGTTAGTATATTTCAGTTATTTCCATAGTGTGATGTCGTATGGTATTTTTCTTTGGGGTAAAGCAGCAGATATTCAAAATATTTTCGTTTTACAAAAGCGAGCTGTCCGTGCCATTTACAAAATGAAACGTCGGGACTCTTTAAGAGAGCGATTTAAAGAAATAAATATTCTTACTGTTTTTTCGCAATATATTTATGTAAACTTATTGCACACTCACAAATATATAAACAACTTTAAGAAAAAAAATGATGTGCACAAAATTAACACTAGAAATAAAAATAAACTATGTGTGCCTAAATTTAGACTAGAAAAAGTAAACGGTTCTTTTATGGGAAATACTGTACGTTTTTACAATAAACTCCCAATCAACGTAACTAACCTACCGACTCGAAGGTTTAAAACGTACATAAAGAATATTCTTGTAGAGAAAGCGTATTATTCCATTGAGGCTTTTATTAATGATAAAATTACGTGGCCTGATGTCGCTCTGCCCCTCGACGGTTGATGGTATACAATATCTTTACTACCTTGATAAGTAGGTACCTACCACTTAAGTCGGCCAAGTGTAGCGTGTGATGCCAGACAACATTTTGTTGAGGTGTTATCTTGTTAACTTTACAATTACTTTTACTTTTTTTGACATGCCTTACTTTGTTCGACTGGCTTCCCACTGAAGCTTGACTATTTAGATTATTTTAGATTGTTAAGGGATCGCTTTTAAAAAAAAGCTAGGCCCACACCACCAGGTTCTTGCCTGATTCTTTCCCTGGTGTAGGGAGTCGCGTTGGAACAGGCATTAGAATCACCTAGCATGTAAAACGATACTTAAGTGATCCTTGAGGTCCTACAAGAATAAATGATTTTTCTTTCTTTCTTTCTTTCTTTCTTTGAGAACTCACAAGACGTAGTCGGAGTTTTCTGCGATCTGTCGAAAGCGTTCGACTGCGTGTGTCATGCGACTTTAATCTCCAAATTAAAGTACTATGGTGTCGTAAACCAAGCTATTAACCTGATTCGATCTTATCTTTCTGAGAGACGCCTTAAAGTTGAAGTAGGAGGTGAAAAGTCCTCAGGGTCAGTTATTGATATGGGTGTGCCACAGGGCTCGATACTAGGCCCTTTTCTGTTTCTAGTGTACATAAACGACCTTCCTTCTTTTGTAAAAGACATGTGTGACATTGTTCTTTTTGCTGATGATACATCTTTACTTTTTAAAGTTGATAGGTCTAAAGATAATTATGATGATGTTAATGCCTCTTTATCCCAAGTCTCAAACTGGTTCACTGCTAATAACCTCTTACTTAATGCCAAAAAAACTAAATGTATTAAATTCACTTTGCCTAACGTGGTTCAGAGACCTACAAAAATTAAATTAAATGGGGAAGCACTTAATCTTGTTGATTCAACTGTTTTCTTAGGTCTTACAATTGACTTCAAAGTGCAGTGGGGTCCGCATATTGAAACACTTGCCGGTAGGCTTAGCTCCGCGGCTTATGCAGTGCGTACGATTAGGCAACTTACTGACGAAGGAACAGCTAAGTTAGTATATTTCAGTTACTTCCATAGTGTGATGTCGTATGGTATTTTTCTTTGGGGTAAAGCAGCAGATATTCAAACTATTTTCGTTTTACAAAAGCGAGCTGTCCGTGCCATTTACAAAATGAAACGTCGGGACTCTTTAAGAGAGCGATTTAAAGAAATAAATATTCTTACTGTTTTTTCGCAATATATTTATGTAAACTTATTGCACACTCACAAATATATAAACAACTTTAAGAAAAAAAATGATGTGCACAAAATTAACACTAGAAATAAAAATAAACTATGTGTGCCTAAATTTAGACTAGAAAAAGTAAACGGTTCTTTTATGGGAAATACTGTACGTTTTTACAATAAACTCCCAATCAACGTAACTAACCTACCGACTCGAAGGTTTAAAACGTACATAAAGAATATTCTTGTAGAGAAAGCGTATTATTCCATTGAGGCTTTTATTAATGATAAAATTACGTGGCCTGATGTCGCTCTGCCCCTCGACGGTTGATGGTATACAATATCTTTACTACCTTGATAAGTAGGTACCTACCACTTAAGTCGGCCAAGTGTAGCGTGTGATGCCAGACAACATTTTGTTGAGGTGTTATCTTGTTAACTTTACAATTACTTTTACTTTTTTTGACATGCCTTACTTTGTTCGACTGGCTTCCCACTGAAGCTTGACTATTTAGATTATTTTAGATTGTTAAGGGATCGCTTTTAAAAAAAAGCTAGGCCCACACCACCAGGTTCTTGCCTGATTCTTTCCCTGGTGTAGGGAGTCGCGTTGGAACAGGCATTAGAATCACCTAGCATGTAAAACGATACTTAAGTGATCCTTGAGGTCCTACAAGAATAAATGATTTTTTCTTTCTTTCTTTCTTTCTTTCAGAATAGAATAGAAAAAGTTTTTATTTTCCATCAACATAGACATGGGTAACATGAAAAATAATTATTGACAATCGAGTGACAAGAAAATAAGACTACCCCTCAGCATTTGCTCCGAGCAGCATCATGACGGAGCGCTGGTTTTCAGTGGCGCCAATGTATAATTTACGAAAGAGTTTTAATTGGTTGTATACCAATAGTAAGTGCATGTAGTGGAAAAAAAACAGCTATGCCAGCGAGCTTTAAAGCTGTTTTTTTTCCACCGTTTGTTTGTACCGGCTCAGAAATATTATGTACTTTTCCTTACTTTTTCTTCCATTTAAACTTTTTCCTGACAATTTCAGACAGGACAAAAAAGAATCAGCTAAATCAGTCCAGTCTTTTTCAAGTTATGGCGTATGAAAATAGGGATTCATTTCTGGTGCTTGCAACAGTTTATAGTAATCGAATTTAAAAACCTTATAAAACGTCATCTTTTAAAAAAAGCATATTATAAAATATCAGATTTCTTTGATGACAAAAACGCTTGGGACTAAACGTGCTCCGACTCAGTTTATATTTACTTAGTATTAAGATTGGACCGCTGAAAAAAAATCTAGGCCCACACCACCAGGTTCTTGCCTGATTCTTTCCCTGGTGTAGGGAGTCGCGTTGGAACAGGCATTAGAATCACCTAGCATGTAAAACGATACTTAAGTGATCCTTGAGGTCCTACAAGAATAAATGATTTTTCTTTCTTTCTTTCTTTCTTTCATGACCGTCACGGATGCTGTACCTGAAAGCACAGATGGCTGCACTAAAGCTGATATCAAAGAGTGCAGCGAAGCGGCCACCCGGAACAGCCAATCTCGATTCGCCTTCAGTTAATATTGTTCTACGATGTCATGTGAAATTAATGAAAATCTATTTTGTTATTTAATCTTTTGTTTCTCGCATGGTTTGAGTCTTCGACAAATGAAACAGTTGATTAGCGTTGAAATTAAATTTAGTTTAAGCTTGATAACATTGAGCATTCCCAAAGTTATATACATATCTGTGCTGTAAGTGTTAATAAAGATTATATCTATCTATCTATATACGAAAAATCTAAAAAATAAATCCTTGGGCATTACTTAGATACTTTAATTGTAAATACATCCTACTTCCTACTAATATAATAAAGGTGAAAGTTTGTGTGTGTGTAAGTGTGTTTGTTACTCTTTCACGCTCAAACGACTGGACAAATTTAAATGAAATTTGGTACCAGAATTACTTATACCTTGGATTAAAAAATAGGCTACTTTTGATTCTAATATTCCCACGGGAACGGCAAATATTCGCCGCGGGTAACACCGCGGGGCACAGCTAGTACATGATAAAGATGAAAAAACACCCGGACCCAGAACAAATTTCTGCACAAAATACAAAAATTGTATCCGCAACAGGATCGAACCCGCAACAGTCTTACTCTCACTCACTGCGCACATAATTCATCATGTCTCTTGAGTTGACACTTTCGTAAAAATTGCAAAAAAGAAAATTAGAATTTCGAAAAAAAAAAACGAAATTAGCTATCCGTTTGCATCAACCTAAAAAAGTTGAAAATCGTCTTTATTGAAGCACCCTGTACATTGCTGACTTGACGACAAGGCGTTGACTGCGCGAGCGTACTTCAACATCTATAGGACTCTCATTTTGTGAGCAAAGCACCTTTCGAGTACTGTGTGGGTGCCTTTTTAAGAAGCTTATTAATAATATTAGGAAACAAGTGGTTGCCCGCGACTTCGTCCGTGCTTGATTGATTTTTAAGCTTAAAGAAACTGAAAAATAAATTATATTGAATAGTATTGCACATTGAGGTACATTGAGGTTGCGGGTTCGATCCCCGCCGCGGGATAAATATTTGCATGTTCTGCAGATGTTTGTTCCGGGTCTGGTTATTTTTTATGTATAAATGTAAGTATTTACAAAAAAACAAAATGTATCAGTCATCTGGTTACCTAAACGCATTCAATTGCTTAGCTTGATACTAGATGACGCCGTGTGGAATGCCAAGGATATTTATTTATATCATTTTTTCCAGTCGTTCAACCAACCAACTTCTTTGTACAAATTATGATATCACATAAAAATATAGCAAGAGTACTGCTGCAGTACTCTCCTCCTCCTCAATCGGTCCCTCATTGCTGAGGATCGTGACTCTGCCGACGTAGCATTGCTAGTATTTTTTTCCAGGAATTTCGGTCGGTTGCCTGTTGGAGGGCTGCATTCACCGGCATTTGCAAATATTCCGACACCTGGTTGACCCATCGTTTAGGGCTTCGTCCTCTTGGTCTCTTGCCTTCCACGGTGCCGGTTACCACCAGTTTCTCCAGGTTCTCAGTGTCTCTACGAGCTATGTGTCCAAAGTACAGTACTCTCAATACAAACATTTCAATAAGTCGTTTCGTTAATTGGCTAATTCGCACGTGAAACGTAGCTTTCAACCTGTCTTGTTTATAACTCAGTACCACTGGTACCATCATAAACTCCGTAGCAATTTCGTAGCATGGCGTAGCTATTTCGTAGCGGCTCGTAACGGTCTACGGCAATTCGTAGAGCCTGCGATTCCGCTTAATTGGATACCACCGCATTCGATTATATCGATATCTTAGAGTACCTCTAATTGAACTATAGCACGTATGGTGAACTTATTCGCGAGTATGAACGAACTTATATAGTTATTGAACTTCATAGAAACTACATCAAGGTACGTTTGGAACAATGATTAAAATTATTTTGTATAAGATTATTTTCATTCAATGATGAAATGATTCTATTTTACCATCTATGTATATTCCTCTTAGGTTTATATGACGCTATATACTATTTTTAGGTAGGTAACGGTGACTATAACGTGATTGGAAACGTTGAAGTTCGAGTAAATAAAATGATTTCAATTTATAAGTTCTGACAACATTTGAATTTTTTTTATTATAATGAGTTATTTTCTCTTTATCATTTACAAAACATTTTTAATTTGAAGGATATAGATGTTTTGAAAATTAAAGTTTTAATTGGTAGGTTGTTAAATATTACTCTGTTCGCCACATTGTTAGACGTGTTAGTGCGTGTAGGCACGTTCCAATCACGAGAGTACCCAAGCAACACAAACTAGCTTTAAAAGAGCTGTGAAATAGATTTTTGCAATTCTTTATGCTGGTTTAAATGCTTTATAATGTACTTTATAAGCGCTTCTACAGCACTTGTAAGTGCAAAAGAGGACCATATTAAACAGACTTATTCCTTAGAAAGGCTGTTTAAAGTCTTTACAAAAGCTGATTATTAGCTGGAAAAAAGCTGGTTAATGGCTTGTTACCTAGCCTTTACTCTATTTTTAGTCATTATAAATCTCTTATGCGGGTTTTAGTATGATATTTAACTTAAATAAGTTTGTTTGGACATATAAAGAACTTATTACAGTCTTGATAAAATAAATAATTTATTTGCAGATAATATTTTGTCTAATGGAAACCATAACACTCCAATCAATCAAATGTTATTAAATATTGATAAGTATTGTTTGTTTTCGTCTACAATTCGTAGTGAAATGGATGCGAGAATCAGTTTACTGTAAAAGTATATATGTATTTTATTTGAAATTTTCAAGCGCTCGTGAAAGAAATTCATTTAGAGAAAAAAAGTTAATAATTGAAAGACAATAATTTTAAAAAATTTTAGGTTATAATAATGTTTGCGACGATTCACCCAATATTCGTTTTTCTCATGAATATCAGTTTTTGGTAAAATAGTTTTGAGTGATTTTCAGCTTAATTCTTGTACTCAATGTTTGTAAAAATAGAATTTGGTAATCCATGAGTAATCTATTAATGGCGTCTAAATATTAGACAGCTATAATACTTCAAAATAGGTCTTTTAAAGCCACTGGCTTTATAAAGGCTTAATATATTATATTAGTAGGGTTTTGGCTGGTGTGTGACCACAAGAGAGATTTTAGTAAGGTTTTTGCTGAGTAAAACTCTCTCAATAATACATTATTAATCTATAATGTTCTAAAGTTTTAGGGCTCAATGTATAAAAAGAAAAACCCTAGTTTCTAGAATACCTAGTTACTAGGAGTAGCATAGTTTATTAGTTGGTTTATTTGATTATGTTTCTAATTTTCAATAGCTAAATACTCTATTAAAACTTTTTTTTAATTGCGCCACTTCTTTTTTTGTATTTCCATGATTTACGATCTATGATTGCGAACACAAACAGTACGCAAATGTGAAATTGGTTAAAGTTTTCTGTATATGGATTTACGAATCGCCGTATTTACAGCGTAGTTATTACTAACGCTCTTCATTGTCTTACTTTAACAGCAAAAGGCCGTTAAATGGTTTTGATCTAGGACTTTATAAAGCTGGATTTATAAGGGGTTTGATATAAACTAGTAAACAGCCATTACTCTATGACAATCTATTATCAAGCTTAGAGTTTTAAAACATATTCTGTTGATTCTGTTTTACAGCTTAAAGCTTATTTTATTATACTATAAAACTAACATTCTTAAGAAATGTTAGTTGCTGTAAAAAGTAGGGGAGAGGGGGGCACAGTGAATCACTTATTTTTTAAAGAGCAATAACTCTTTAAATATTAAGTTTGGCGCTTACTTTTTTTGTGTAAAACATAGGTTGTGGTTTTAGCTACAGTATTGTGTAATAATATCGTCAATATAACAAAACAGACAAAACTTATAAGGTTTTGAAAAAAAAATGGAAAATTATCCACTGTGCCCCTCCATAGGGGCACAATGGATATTGACTAGGGGCACTGTGGATTGCATTGGGGTGCAGTGGATAATTGCCTTCATTTTGTTAGTAAAATTTATAGGGGCACTATGAACCAACTAGTAAGTATTTAAAATAATAGTAAAGTTCATATAGCTTAACCCTTTATTCTTAATATACGAGTATTGAGAATTAGTAATCTATCTGTAAATTATTTGGACGTTTTGTTGCTTGTTAAGAATTTTTTTTGTACTATTTGGTTTAGTAGATCATGATTCACTGCACCCCAGTCCAGAGTGCCCCCGAAGGTGAATTTTGAACATTTTGTAAAAAAACATAAGTTTTTAAGTGATCCTTAATATTTGAACAACAATTTCCATAGGTAATAAAATCGTGGTTCACAAAAATGACATCCCATAGCAATATTTCTATCAGGTTTTTTTTAAAGAGTTCGTAAAAATGACCAAAAAATAAGAAAATGACACTAAAAGGTCACGTTACAGCCATAGCGCGTTTTCTCGGCTTTGGAAGCCATTGGTCACTGGCTTGAGCGAAGGGTATTGGGTAAGCCGTCGCCTGGCTTGTTTTAGCGTGTGTGTATGAGCCTTAGTAAATGAGATATAGGTGTCTATCCACTGTGCCCCTTGATCCACTGCGCCCCCTGTTCCCCTACAGCCTTAACCTGTACAAAGGATTTTTTTGAAACTGTTATAGATTTAATAGCTTGATATTATTTATGCAAAAGCTATAATACAGCTGAAGGCTTTTCTAAGTTTCTTAAATACTATAGGCCAGCCAGAACACTTCAACAAAACCATTATAAAACCATAATTCATCTTTAGGCTGTAAATCTACATATTAAATTCCAATATCCTGCTTATGTGTTGCTTGGGTACCTCTGTACTATCCGATTATATCCATTGTATATCACTATAAGTTATGTTTTATATTACTTTCATATAAAACAAGCTTACATGTTATTCCAGGCTATTAAGTACCTATATTCCAAGTTTTACCCAAATCCGTTTAGAGTTTTGTAAAATATAATTTTTTTGAATTAATATTTTTTAAATTTATTTTGATTGACAAAGCTCAATCATTTACTTTATAAAATGTATAGTTTTTATCTTGATTGATCAAAATCAATAATTTATTTTACAATACTCATCATCATTCAAAAACCGATCGTAGTATGAAATCTAGAGCAAATATTTTGAAACAATTTAGCTGCAGTCGTACCCAGAGCACTAGTTGTGCTCTGGGTACGCAGCTAAATTGTAATTGAGGTTATCGAAAAATTAACTGGATCAATAGACTTTTCGTTTAAAAATGTATACTTATGCTGCTTTATCAAAAACAGTGAATAATAAAAAACAATGTTTTCCATTGTGTTCTGGTTAGCTTTCTAGTAGTGTCAATGCTTGAAATCTGTTATATGAAATTTTTACTTCTGCATAATGTGGGCATGTACCAAATACCATGCCTCTGTCTACCCCATTAGACATCTTAAAAGTATCTAAAAAATACCTAAAAAGATCTGAAAAAATATCTACCGCCTCTTGGAAATACTGTTGTGATCATAATAATTTTTTTATTTTTAAATTATTAGGAAAACTTACAGCTAGACAAAGAAAATAGGAAAAAGAAAAACCTTAACATGCACCTATTTTGTAGGTACAGGTTTGCTGAAGGCCAATTAAAAGTTTCCACTTAAAATAATATTTTAATTTGTTTTTTTTTTACATTACAGGTATCAGAATAGAATAGAAAAAGTTTTTATTTTCCATCAACATAGACATGGGTAACATGAAAAATAATTATTGACAATCGAGTGACAAGAAAATAAGACTACCCCTCAGCATTTGCTCCGAGCAGCATCATGACGGAGCGCTGGTTTTCAGTGGCGCCAATGTATAATTTACGAAAGAGTTTTAATTGGTTGTATACCAATAGTAAGTGCATGTAGTGGAAAAAAAACAGCTATGCCAGCGAGCTTTAAAGCTGTTTTTTTTCCACCGTTTGTTTGTACCGGCTCAGAAATATTATGTACTTTTCCTTACTTTTTCTTCCATTTAAACTTTTTCCTGACAATTTCAGACAGGACAAAAAAGAATCAGCTAAATCAGTCCAGTCTTTTTCAAGTTATGGCGTATGAAAATAGGGATTCATTTCTGGTGCTTGCAACAGTTTATAGTAATCGAATTTAAAAACCTTATAAAACGTCATCTTTTAAAAAAAGCATATTATAAAATATCAGATTTCTTTGATGACAAAAACGCTTGGGACTAAACGTGCTCCGACTCAGTTTATATTTACTTAGTATTAAGATTGGACCGCTGAAAAAAAATCTAGGCCCACACCACCAGGTTCTTGCCTGATTCTTTCCCTGGTGTAGGGAGTCGCGTTGGAACAGGCAGTAGAATCACCTAGTTTTAAGAACGTGACATGTCAAAGTGGTCTATAAACGATCGTACTGAATAAATACATTTTGATTTGATTTGATTTGATTTGATTTGAAATTAAATCAACTTGCCCTTACAGTATTCGATTGATTAAGGCAGATAACCTGAACCGGGGTCGCTAGAATAATACTTTCTCTAACCACTAAATAACTAACAGTTCTGAAATTGGCCTGGTTGAAAGCCGAGTTCACCAAGTGGGATAATGCCTCGACTTTATATTTTAAGGTCGATGGTTCAAATGGCGAAATATTGAACAGGCAGTAGAATCACCTAGTTTTAAGAACGTGACGTCATGTCAAAGTGGTCTATAAACGATCGTACTGACTAGACTATGGTACTGAATATACATTTTGATTTTGAATTTTAGTTTTGGTGAATTTTATATTTTTTTATTATTAAAGAGAGAACAACCCAGGCCCGGAATAAATATCTGCAGAACATACATCTGGGGGGGGGGGGGATCGAAACCGCAACATACTCGTCTCAGGCAGGCCTTAACTGCGCCAGAGAGGTTAAAAACTGTGGGCAGAAACTAGTAAACGTGGATTTAACTATCGTTTCAAATAAAAAAGAGCAATGCAGTAAACTTGACTGCGCCATTTGCAGTAATTGCTCGCTACTTGATTCCGTTTACACAGCGCAGTTTGATTTGCTCAACGATCTCTGGTTCCCTTTAAGGGGGGGTATGATAACATAATATAGTAGTAATAATGCGTTTTAGTGTTTGAAGACGTATACATTATTTTGTCATGCAAACACCATGAGTGGTAACACTTAACATGTAAAAGATATAAAAATATTCTTAACCTAATGTAATTTAAGTCTTTATAATATTTCGCTTACATAATTGGATCAAAATAATAGATAGATAGATAGATAGATAATGCTTTATCGTACAACAAAAGAAAGAAATAAACACAAACAAGGAAAAATTGCTAAAAAATACAAGTACAATTGGCGGCCTTATCGCTAAAAGCGATTTCTTCCAGGCAACCTGGGTATGGAAAGTAATGAGTAAAGCAGCATGAGTGATAGTGCAACAAAGCAACATTAAATTGTAAATAATATACCTACTTAAATAATTCAAATACATAAATACCTACCAAATTATAAATAAACTAATAAATACAAAATAAATAAATAAATAAATAAAATATGTAGCATAATAATGAAGAATAAATAATAATAGACTCATAACATAGAAATAGACACGTAAATTATGGAGAATCATTCAGATAAAAAAGTTTTAATTTATTTTTAAATGTGGTTATTGATGAAGACTGTCTGATATCTACTGGCAGCATGTTCCACAGTCGCACTGCTTGGACAGTAAAAGATTTTTCATAAAACGTGCTGCTATGTACAGGAGTTTTTAAAGCAAGATTTTCTGATGACCGTAATGAAAACTGGTTGGAGGCATGCAAGAATTCGAACCTTTCTTTGAGATAGTTAGGAGAGGAAGGGAAGAACAGGACAGTATAGAGCAAAGAAAGAATATGTGAGTTACGCCGAAGACGAATAGGAAGCCATTTAAGCTTGGACCTATATGGAGTAACGTGATCGTACTTACGAAGTCCAAAAATAAACCTAATGCAGAAGTTTTGGAGACGTTCCAGTTTATCAAGCTGCTCCTCAGTTAGGTCAAGGTAGCAAGTATCCGCATAATCCAACACTGGAAGGAGAAGCGTCTGCGCGAGTGAAATTTTGGTAGCAGTTGGTAAAAAGTTCCTCAACCTTCGCAATGATCCAGCTGAAGCAAAAAGTTTCTTGCAAGTGATTTGCAACTGAGCTCCCCAAGAAAGGTTACAATCGATAGTGATACCCAGACTTTTTACTGTCGCACTAAATGAGATGACAACACCATCAAATATAACCGGAGGAACTGTAGCCCAGTCCAATCCAGACAATAATCTAGAGCTGCCAATAATAATAGTTTGTGTTTTAGCTGGATTGATCTTTAACCCATGCGCTTTACTCCACTCAGCGATACGATTTAAATTCTCATTAGTGACATGTACAGCATCAGCTATACTGCTGAGGGGAGCTTGGCAGTAAATTTGAAGATCATCCGCGTATAAATGATAGAAACAAGTAAGATTACGAGATATAGAATTTATAAAAATAGCAAAAAGGAGGGGAGATAGCACGCCACCCTGAGGTACTCCAGCATACGTATTGCACCAAGAAGAGACCGCCTCTTCAAGATGAACGCGCTGCCGTCGATCATGGAGATAGCTGGAGAACCAATCAATCACCACCCCAGACAAGTTAAGACAGTGAAGGAAGGTTAGGAGAATATCAAAATTAACTGTATTAAAGGCGTTACTAAAATCTAGAAGGGTCAGAACTGTAAGCAGCCTGTCATCCATGCCCAGGCGTATGTCATCAGTGATTTTAACAAGAGCAGTGGTTGTACTGTGACCTTTACGGAATCCAGACTGCATTGGATTTAAAAGATATATATATTGTAAGAGAGGAATGAATTTAATTGATTGTGGACTAAGCGTTCTGAAACTTTTGACAAGAATGGGAGAATAGAAATAGGACGGTATTCGGAAAAAGATTTAGGATTCGATTTTTTAGGCAGCGGAATGATTTGAGCCTCTTTCCATATCAAAGGAAAGACACCACTTATTAAAGAATGGTTAAAAAGATGGCATAAAACTGGAAGAATGTGATCAAGGATAGGAACAATCATATTTCGGCTAATACCATCAAGCCCAACCGCATTTGAAGTGATGGAAAGGACACTCTTTTTAACATCAAAAGCGGTGACTTCGGAGAATGTAAATTGAGAATGGTCAGGGAATGGCATTGACGATAGGTGATTAATAGTTATTGCCTTTACAGCGTCGTTTAAAGGGGAATAAGAAGAGAAATGACGATTAAGAGAGTCCAGGTCAAGGCTATTGGGGATAACATCCAACCTAGATCTGCCAACTCCCAGAGATCTAAGAAAACGCCAGACCTTAGCAGGATCTTCCTCAGAAACAGCATCATGTATATGCTGACGTTGTGCATCTCTGCATGCTCTGTTGCATTTATTGCGAACTCTGGCGTATTTTATTTTATTATTATCTGTAGGTTTTACTCGATATTGGGTCTACACTATCAACACTATCAACTACTCTATCAACGTTTACAAACGTAAACGTGGTTGAAACTGACGTATTTCAAAAAATATAATGCAAGAACAGCTAATTTTTAGATACCTTTTCAATTGATGAACTCGTATAACGATTTTACGCCTGTATGCTAAGCTAGTAAGGACCTTACCTACCCATCCTGTCAGTGAATCAAACTAAACTCCAAAAATATAATGTCGTAAATATATCGTCTACGTGTGTGGGGCTGAACAGACTTTTTTAATGAGTTTTTCTCTCTATAACATTTCGAACTGCATAAAAGTTTTATAAAATTTAAAACACTTTATTGCTCAGCACGGCTTTTTTAGCTTTATATTTTATAACCACAGGTAAATAAGTGCCTTTTATCTAGGTTACCAACAATGAGTGATTCGTAAGGCTTCGCTGTGAACCTATGTGCAATAAAAGTTGTACCTATGGCGTAACTCGGTGCACTTAGCGGCAATAAAGGTACCGCTCGCAATTAGGCGGATGTAGCTTTGAAAACAGCGATGCTATGCATTTGTAGCTAAAAGCCGTAATATCCAAGTCGGATAATGCCATAAGTAGGATAAACATTCCATTAGTACCTACTATGTTGTACAGTTTACTTTGCTACAAATTCTTATATGTTCAGATTACAATTTCCACAGATTTCATTAAAAGAAACTAAACTACATAATAACATAACATTACAAAATATAATTGGAACTAGTTGAGGATCGTAATAAGGATCGTTGTAAACAATACATACATAAATAGCTCAATTCTTGATCCAAACCACTACTAGACGGAACTTAACTTAAAAGTCGCTTAACATAAATATTATCGAAAAATTATATGTTAAAGACGAGTATTCAATTGATTCATATGTTTATAATTATAGCAATACATATTATAATGTTATCTACGCGAATCATACTGTTTAACGCTTATTGTATGTTTTGTAAGACAGTTATGTATTTAGTTATTATCATAAATAATAGATGGCGCGATCAGCACAGAAGTTAGATCTCGCTGACGAAAACGCACTGTCATCCTTTATATAGTCTAATGAATCAATGTAAATTCGGTCTCACAATAAACCAGTATAACCAACCTACTATATTGTGTTTCCCTGATTGGATCGACCTTGACTGGTCACCCATCCTATCCATCACCGCACAGGCTTTTATAAGCACTTCGGTGTACATTTTGGTCATTCGAGCCGGATTCCCTATCCATGGGAAACCGATGAGCCTGTGCCTACTCATATCATCAGGGCAGATGGAAGGGACTGGTTACATGCTCTTTGGGGACTGGGTCCAACTAGTAAGGTGGATATTTTCGTGTGGTTGTAATAAACGGCAGGGGCGTCAACTCAGGAGGGAGTTGGACGCAATTATCTACAGCATCAAGCTCAGGAGGGAGCTAGGTGTTTAGCCAAACGGGGCAGCCACAGGAGAACAGCAAAGCAAGCAACATCATCAGCCACGGAGCTCAGGCGGGAGCTTCGCATCAGAACAGCAACAGCAGCAGCAGCCAGGGTGCCGACTCAGGCTGAGTCGGGCACGAAGCAGAGCAATCAGCACAGCAGCAAGCAGCACGAGGATAGTGACAAAACCATGAACAAGGACTTTGGAGAACCAGAAGCAATTTGGTGATATAAAACTTGGACTATTCAGTAACTTAGCAAAATTTGAATCTAGATTTTAACTTAGAAAATTGTAGAAATAACTTGTAGACTTAGAATAATTTTAAGATTTTGGTAGCGACGGGGAACCTATGCTCAAATTTTGAACTTTTACCAAACACTTAGAAAATTTACTCTTTTATTTGGACTTGTAAACTTTTCGATTGGAAACTTATAATTTGTATATTTTGACATCTGACACTTTACTTTGAACAAAATGTCTACTGCCACAATGGAACAGCTCTTGTTTCTTCAAGATGATTTGTGTGGTAGGATTTCGAAAACTAGAACAAATTATAAGAAAATGCCTAGCGATCGCAAGTCGAACGAGCTGATACAATCAAAGCTTGAAGCTTTAGATTTACTATGGAATCAATTTGTAGCAACTCATGCCGAATTATGTAGAACTTCTATTCCTAACCTTTTAAAAGCTTCAAATTATATGACTGAGGACATTTATGATACAACCGAAGAGCTATACATAGATTATAAATGTCTCTTAAAGAAAGATTTACCGGGTGAGCAGTTTGCAGATTCTGAGTCGCATCATTCAAACACACAAACTAGGTTTGGGGGGAATAGTCAAGCTAAGTTACCAAAAATAGTCATACCAAAGTTCACAGGGGATTATGCAGAGTGGAGCACCTTCCGTGATCTATACAAATCTTTGGTTCATGATACTGACATGGACAAGGTAATCAAAATGCAGTATCTCAAAGGTTTATTAGGGGGCGAAGCAGAACAGCTTGTTAGAAACATGAGCATTTCATCGGCGAATTATGACCAGTGTTGGGCTACCTTGATTGAACGCTACAACAACAAACGATTCTTATGCAATATCATATTACAGCGATTGTTCGATCAGCGTAGTAGCAATGTCGAGTCGGCAGCCTCTCTAAAAGAAATGTTGGACAATACTACTGAATGTATGGGAGCGTTAACTAATCTCGGTGTTGATGTTTCCAGTTGGGATCTACTCATCACTTATATGATGTCGTTGAAGTTGGATTCTGAAACTAGAAAACACTGGGAATTACAAAGCGCAAATAAAACAAGTGATGAATTGCCCACGTTCAGTGAATATAAAGAATTTCTCACGAATCGGTTTAGAGCATTGGAGTTTATTGGTACGGGATCCAGCTTCAATGAATCAAGGGCTCATCAATCACAGACCTTTCGTGTAACCAACGAAGCAATCATATCTGTTTCCTGCAAGTATTGCCACAACAATCACAAACTTGTACATTGTAGGAAATTTGAAGACGAGGAGGTACCAGCCCGTAGGTTATTTATCGAAAAACATCGGTTGTGTTTTAACTGTTTAGGCGAAGGTCACTCTGCCAATCAATGCCGTTGTCGAGTTACGTGTCGCATCTGTCATCGGCGGCACCATACTTTTCTACATCTCGACAGCTATCCAGAATCAGAACAAGAAGCAAGTCACGGTTCTATATCAGAAGATCGTTTGGGGGAAGCAGCACCGATTGTGTGCTTTGCATCAGGAGGAGTGGTACCTGGGAAACAATTACTACTACCCACTGCTCTTGTCAAAGCTGAAACGAAGAATGGAGATACTCAAATCAAGCGAGCGTTGCTAGATCAAGGAGCACAAGCATCTTTTATTACCGAAGCAGCAGCTCAACACTTGGGACTCAAACAGATCCCGGTGAGGGGAGTTATCTCAGGAATAGGAGGAAAACAACAAGCTATAAGCAAATTTAAGGTTCAACTGACCTTATCATCGATGAAAGAAGACGTTAAGAAACATGAAGACACAAGACACAGAAAAATACAACTGGAAGCGTATGTATTGAAATCTATAACTACGCTACAACCTAGCCAACGGCTTAAAACTACAGATTGGGTTGGCGGATTACCATTGGCAGATACAGAGTACAACACACCTAGAAGAATAGATCTGCTATTGGGAGCCGAGGTAGTCAGCCAAATAATACAAGAAGGAGTTCAGAAGCAAGGATCCTTATTAGCACAAAACACATCATTTGGATGGATTTTATCTGGGATAGTCGAAGCAAAAGCCAAAAAGAAAGGAACAAATTTGATATCTACACAACAAGCAAACATTAAGCCATCTCGAGATCGGACCAAGCAAGCTATAAGGGGAATGTATAACTTAATGTAACATTTTAGCTGTGTTGCGAATACTTCGTTGCGTTCGTACTTCTCGATGGTTTCTTGGCAGAGTGATGATCACTAAACATCGCAGTCAGTCAATCAACACTATGCGGATTGTATCTCTCTCTTTGTTTAATGTTTAAAATCATTAACTTGAAAAATATGTCTATGTAAAAGCTTTATAAATTAAGATTTCGTTTAGTTAGCGATTTAGTTTTACTATGAATATTTTTATGTTGTTTTATCAAACTTAAAACTTTTGTATAACTGTGTAACATAATCAACTTATCTTCAGACATACCTAACTTTTAAAGCAAACGCTCATGGTGGGCAGTATAAAAGTCAAATGACAATTTGCCTTTGGTGGGCGGTATGTTTAACGCTTATTGTATGTTTTGTAAGACAGTTATGTATTTAGTTATTATCATAAATAATAGATGGCGCGATCAGCACAGAAGTTAGATCTCGCTGACGAAAACGCACTGTCATCCTTTATATAGTCTAATGAATCAATGTAAATTCGGTCTCACAATAAACCAGTATAACCAACCTACTATATTGTGTTTCCCTGATTGGATCGACCTTGACTGGTCACCCATCCTATCCATCACCGCACAGGCTTTTATAAGCACTTCGGTGTACACATACTTTGCTCAAAACATAACTTAACATTGCTAGTTGATAAAAAAAAACAATAAAATGTATAATGCGGGCTATCCGTTTGCTTTTAGCATAAGACGTGAAACTGATAGGTACGTATTTTGTATTTCTGGTTAATTTTATAAAGTACCTACAGTGAATGTACGTAAGGGTGTGCATTATCATGGCCCCACAAGTACATATATGGAAGGAGGCACGTCGTTGTGTGAAAATGCAATTACGCGCAGCGGGTATTGTTAAGTGCAGGCTTTTATTTTAGCCCATTTTGCCTCTTTTGACCCTTTCACCCATGATAGTATTACTTTAGATTAGGTATCTTGTTTCTTTTAAATAAAATCAGTCATTCAAGTTTTCCATATACCTACTTACAGTTTATATGAGTTAAAACTTTGCGAATTAAACATATTTCAGCAAAGTTATCGGGTACACTGGTACCTATTAGCCGCAATGTGTTTTGTACAAGCTTACTCACCCGCGGCTTCGCTCCCGTGTCTATCTGGATAAAAATCGCCTATATGTTATGCAAGCCATAAACTCTGTACAGAATATGTTTAAGTTAAATTAATCGGTGCTCTAACCGAAAAATATAATCTTACTGATAGTTTCGTCGTCGACGTTATTGGCTTCGTGGCCGAGTGGTCGATGGCAATCCGGCTAAAGGATGATCGCTTGAATCACGCGGGTTCGAATCCCGTCGAAGTCGTAACTTTTCGTAAGATTTTTCATTTTATAAGTTAAATCAATACAGTGGTTTTCGCGTGAAAAAGTAACAAACATCCAAACATCCATACAAGCAGCCTTCACAATATTAGTGCAGTAGTAACATCTTGATAAGGGCATAAGCACACCGCATTTTTAGAACGCGCCCTCACTGCGCGTTTGTATCAATACAAACGCAAGGCGAACAAAATATAGACGGCAAGCTGGAACAGGCAGAATCTCCTAGTTTTAAGGACGTGACGTGTCAAAGTGGTCTGTAAACGATCGTACTGAATAAAAAAATGTTGAGTTTGTGTTTGCTGTGACCGTGCGTGCACACTGTCCTCGCGTTTGTTACCCCGCACCAAAGACGATTAATATCTAGAAGACAGACAAAGGCCATACACAAAATCGTAACCCGATCCCGCAGTACCAGATAGCCTGAAAACTTTAAAACATCAATTTTATCCAAGAAATTTCAATACTTAGTAGTAGGTAGCAACAATATTCAATATTTAAACATTTTTAACTAGAAAGTAATTGAAATTTCTTGGATAAAATTGATGTTTTAGAGTTTTCAGGCTATTTTTTAGGGTTACGATTTTGTGTATGGCCTTTGTCTGTCTTCTAGATATTAATCGTCTTTGCCCCGCACTAACTAGCAGGTGACGCGCTACACAAAACAGCCCCTCTACTCTAAAAGCCAAAAACGATGCATCGTGACAATCATCGCAGGCCAGCTTATGTTGGGTAATCTTTCGAATTCAGTTTCCACCAACATAAGCTGACCTGCGATTATTGGCACGATGCATCGTTTTCGGTTTGTAGAGTAGACCTACTGCGCAGCGACTGCTCGTTCGAAAAATGTAGTGTGCCAAGACTCGACGGAACATTGTAAGCTCGTGAAATATATTGTCACGCAACTACTACAATGAAAACGTATGGCTTTACGACTCGATTTATGAGCTTTGAGCGTAAATATTTATGTTCAATACATAAAGGAACAGCTACTTTAAGTCATTTATTGTTGACAACTTTGTGGACATTCAATATAGAAGAAATATCCTTGGACATTCCAAAGCGTCATCTAGTCTCAAGCTAAGTAGGTACCTATTACAAGCTAAGTATAACCCACGAACTTCGGATCAAAAGTCGAGGTACTAATCTTCTTGACCAACACAGCCTTCTGTTGGCTAACATTACTAATTAAATACATCATATATTTTTATAAATGTCACGGATTTCTTCAACCTACCCTTAACCTAAGAAGATTCGCAAATTAAAAATATTCACAGATTTTTTCCAATCTGTTTAGATTCCTCCGCCACCAAAGCAACTAACTCATACGAACGAACATACTTCCTTGCAGATTTTCATAAACAGCACCCATGTTAATAAAAAAATAATGATAAATTTCCATACATAATTTTTTATTCTTTTTCCCCTGGCCGAATATTTCTTAGTGAGTGTCCGCCATCATGAAATCCACATAAACTGAACCCTCATCTCTTGCTAGGTCATATTACATTCCACAAAACCACGTGGGATGTGCGAACATAGGAATTTCATCCTTATTACCTGTGCGAGGAAAATGTTTATCGTCACTTACACTTTATGACAAAATCTCAGAGGTTGTACCTTTGTTTCTCGGGTACGAAGTGAGAAGTAAAATAAGATGGTGAGAGACGACTTATGCGTTTAAGTTTTGGTCAAAAAGATAAACAGGAATGCATATCGAGAGCGCAGCTCGGCTCACAAGATTGAAGTGGTTTTTTTTTATTTATGATTTTGCTGCTTTTCTTAGGGTTCATTATTAAAGATTCCACTAAATCAACCAAATTGGTGAATGATGGTCAAGGTAGCTACTAAAAAATTCGCTAAGTATATAATTTAATCCTGTTAAATACACGATTATATAAGAAACAAGCTGACCCGGCCCACTTCGTAGCACCAGTTTTTGCTGGTTTAGCTTTGTGGTATACACGTAGGTACTTACCTTAATGTATTAGGTATTTTATTTTGACTTTAACCAAAACAAAAGATGGGTATCTCATGTTTTAGTAAAACGGTTAGGTTTATAAAACTATGTGGTTTGAATAGGAAACTGAGTTTTTTTATATTTATTTATTATTATTTAGTTTTTTTATAGAACCTACAGTTAACGACCCACCTCGGATTTGAACAGTGTTTTCTTTCATTTATTGTGCATGTAGAACCTACATACCATATATTCATCACTCTGTTTAGGTATTGATGAAAACAGCATTTAAATCCGTTGCGTAATTTAAAAAATCTAAGCAAACAGACGGCGAGAAGTCACTTTGTTTTATACTTTGTAGCGATGCCATTTTATGGTGCCTAAATAAAATACGATGCGAGTAGAGAATGCAAAATGCTATTAGAAAGCTTCAGGCGCTCACATCTTTATTGTCGCATAAAATAGGTCCTACCTACTTACGTTTTCTGTTTACTCGTTTATGGAAAAATATAAGTACCTAATTTTTTTAAAAGCTTTCCGTACATTTAAATAAGTGCATTACTTCGAAACAAACTAATTCGCTGATTAGGCTATAAATTATATGAAAATAAAAATTAAGTAAAGTTTTTCTAGTTTAATTAGGTAAATAATTAAAATCCAGGGAGATTTTAATTATAAGCCTGCAGTTCATGTTAAGTCTGCGTTAAAAGTTTTATATTATTAACCGGTAGGTACTTATTATCAACCAAATTATGTACTCCACGTATAATGTTCGGTATGTATCAAACCAACCTTAAGAACTATAGAAAATATTTTTTTTATCATAATGTGTATTTTTAATAATGAAATTAAAAATTAAATATTTTATCATAGGTGTACTCACAGTTGGATTAAAAGTAAATGGAACTCTTACCTTACATGGAGGTTAGGTATCTGAAAGTCAGAGTAGGAGGTATATTCGAATGTTTTTTATCTCATCTGCCGGTTAGATGAAACTTGGAATAAGTAGCTCTAAATTAACGATAGAGATTTTAGAACACAATGAAAAAAAAGTCATTATAATTTGTCTATTGTGAAATATGAAAATAAAAATGAAAGTGGTCTTATACTTAGTGGTCGTTGAGTGTAATAAAAGTACAACAAAATATACCTTACGAATAAACCGTGGATACAATCGTGAATAAAACAATATATCACCGATGAGGTTTGTAGTAAGTTTATGCAACTCAGTCTGACTATAACCCCACCTCATGACATATCCAGGCATGAAGTTTAAATCCGAACGTTGACTATTTGAAATGCTAATTCTTCAGGAAATTCCAGAAAAGTTGTGCAAGAAGGAGGGCATGTATAGTGTGTGAAATAGACATGGACATATTGGACATAACTACACTACACATTTAGAGTCATAATACCTAATATTAGATACCTTCAGTTTTTATCAAAAATTGACCAGTTTTCCGAATAAAATTTATGTTTATTACTATTTCTAGGACTTAGTCAGACGTAGGTCAAAATGTTTGACCTACTTCTGATAAATCCTTAGAATTTGTCAATCGATTCTGATTTTACGATATTTTTTTTACTATAAATGTACCTTTTTTTATTTTTATCATATCGCCTCAGTAAGTCTCTAGAGCGACTTGGTCGCCGGTCGTTGACATTTCCTATCGATGTAGGTCAACAGGCAACTCCTTCCCACCACCCGCTTACTCACGGATTTCAATAACACACCATTATATTTACTTTTTTATTCTGGCTTTAGTGGGTTTGAGCCTCGACTCGACAAAGGTTGGTTCGAACCCGACTGCGTCATGAATTTTTCTTTCCATGAAATTAAAAATGAGTTCTGAACGGGAAATTTAAAACATCGTGCGAAGGCCATTACAATAGTTTGTTACCTGTGTAACTTGGATTTATTCCACCTCACCCACTATTATGAAGGTAGTATTTCAATAATAAAAATGATTACTACAGGTAATTACATTATGCTTATTTTAAAATACGACATATAATTTCATTGCATTTTCTGTATGAAAATAAAAAACATAAACTGGGTTAAATTGAGTTACATCAATGTGTTGGAAGAGCGTGTCACGCGTCATTAGACCAGATGCTTGAATGAGTGTAATTACTGGTTCCCGAAAGGATTGCTCAGTGTCGCATCAATCAAGCTGGATCGATGTGGACTGTCAAATCGAGAGATCGTGTGTGTAGATGAGACTAACATTTGAACAGGGTGGCAAAAATCTTGAGGATTACTATGAGATATTTATTTTTGGAATTAAATTACTTTTTGCTAAGTATAGTTTTAAAATTTTAGTTATAATATAATACACATTTGACTATTCAACATTAATTCTGCTAAATAATCATGGCATTTAAAAGTACGTTGGTTAGGTAGGTACCTACAGTAACAGAACTAACACTGCTTTGGTGGGTTTCGTGTGCTTTATAAAATGATCCCCTTAAGTATAGGGGACAGGTTGTGTTCCTAAAGTGACTATCTAACAGAAATGCACCTTGAGAGTATTACAGGCAATTGCTGTCTCCTTACGAAGTTAAAGTTCGTTTTTCAAATAAAATGATTTGCAACTTGTCAATAGCTAACAATTAAATTAAAGAATCAGAAAATAAAATACGGTTCATTAGGAACGGAATTGTTTTAAATTATTCCCAAAGCAAACATCATTAGGAGTCAGAGCTCACCTTTCCGTGGAGCCATGAAATCAGCCGGTGCTTATTTTAATTCAACTCAACACAAAATTTATTTTTTCAATACAATCATCAATATGTAGTGGATAAATAATTTAAAAGCAATGTTGGTCGAGTGGGAAAGCGTCATGACTTTCGATCCAATGGACTTGTATTTGAATTCTTGTTGTGCATCAATAGGTTTTTCATTTCTCATTAATTATGTTAGCGCATTAACACGAACTTAAAATGGCGAATGAAATCTTCGTGAGGCAACCCGCGGCTTCGCGTATTGACCATTCCTTCGTTGTCTAAGATGCTGCAAGTCTTTGCATTTCAACAATGTCCCAGGCACTGTAGTGTCCCGTAAGCGTACGAAAAGATTGCCTCAAGATGTAAAGGTATAAGTTTTAGTGTTTTTAAATATATTTAGAGCACGTTTTTTTTTTTGAGGTACAAAACACTATTAATACTCTGATTTCCTAGCCCCGTATCGCCCCTAGGCAAAGACAAACGTCGAGGTGGGGGCGGAACAAACTCGTGCTTCGTAGCCACGTGGACTCAATCCTCTCTCTCACTCCTGAAATAACTTAATAACCTTAATCCTTAGGTGTTGTAAAAAGCCTAAATAAAGAGCACTTATTGTAGTGAAGCTTGTTTAAACGTTCTTGATAGATCATGAAAATGGAATATAATGTTATCTTTATCTTTACATATCTTTACTCTTTACTAATATTATAAAGGTAAAGTTGGTTTGTTTGTTTGCTTGGGGTAATCTTTGAAACTACTCAATCGATTTTAAAAAATCTTTTACCGATGTAGCATGGACTTTCCTGATGAACATAGGCTATATTTTATCTAGGTAGATACAATGTGAGCGAAGCCACGAGTAAGCTAGTATAATATAAAACATTAGGTTTAATTAAGATGAAATACACCATATTAGTTGGTGTTCCACTATCTTACCATTTGTATTGGTATACAACAAGAAGCAGATAGTCGGATGCCATCGTGAATGATGCCAGGAAATTCTGGGTGATGATTTCACATGGCCGAAATGGTAGCGAGAGGAAGCCAGAATACCCAGAAAGAAAGAAAGAAAGAAAGAAAGAAAAATCATTTATTCTTGTAGGACCTCAAGGATCACTTAAGTATCGTTTTACATGCTAGGTGATTCTAATGCCTGTGGAATGCAGAAGTGGGTGCAATCGGCCTGAGATGATGATGATGATAATTGAAACGTTGATACCACGCGAAGCCGCGGACAAAAGGTAGTTTGTTATAAGTTGAAACTGTAGTATTTTGGGTACGTACCTACATCATATAACTTTGTTCATCAAAGTTTTCACATTACAAGTAAACTAGTTTAAAACAGGTCTAATGAAGCCTACTGCTCTAAATATTTGATAACTCGCTTAAACAGGCCTAGCATTCTCCACTGTTTTGCTAGAAAAAATCCAGTTGGACGGTCTGTTATGTTGCAGTGGCAGAGTTATTGAATTCAACTATTAATTGCAAGTTTAGGCATCTATAGCGACAGGCAGGAATCGCTTGTGTAAGCTGAATTGCACTTTGTTGCGTCGTTCTAAGATTCGCTATTTTCATATTCATATTCATTTATTGCTTCAAGTTGGTACAAAAGGTCTTAAAAATTAGGTTTGACCGAAACAAGAGCCCCGTTGGGACACCACAATGTTTGAGGAAATAGTAGTAAGTAGTACCTAGATACTATTCAATAACAATAATGCAATTACCTAGGTACTTAAATAATGCAATTACCTAGGTAAGTACTTAGAATTTATTACTTAGAATTTTTTTTAGCCATTTTTAAACTAGTTTTGTTATATTATCACAAGATGGACAATTGGACATATTTAAATATAATGTGTTTGTTAGTTCTATTATTACTTGTATTTTTACTTCTCGTTGTGTCAGTCATTTAATTGAAATACCCTACCCTATAAATAAAATGTTCGAAATTACCGCATTACCCGCAAAAAAAGTAGATTATTATTTTTTCCCATAAATCCTCGATTGTATCCAAAATGGCACACGTCTATTGTAGGATTTTATTTGATCCGGTGGACTATGTCACTGATGGTAAGTAGTTTAACTATTATTTTCCAATGATTTGCACATTATTATTCGACTGGTTACAAATTATATTATAAAGAATTTATTAAACACTTGTAAATATTTTATAATTATAATATAAAAAACAATCAAGAAATAATTACTTACATACTGAAAATTTTAACTTCTTATTTTTTATAACGGCAATAAGGTGTTATCATCATTATCATCATCATTAGCCACTTTTAACCCACTGCTAGGCATAGGCCTCGCTTCGTGAATGCCATTCGCCTCTATCCTGTGCTAGTTTTAGAATGGTAGAAAGAAATATAAGCGAGTGTTTGCTTCGTGGTATATTGAAATTTACAACTACAAGTAGCAAAGAGTCTTGAAAAAATCTTCTTAGAACTTCATAACTCAAAGTTTTGAAGTTTTAAAAAGATAATGCATGTAAATAGATTTCTACAACCCGGTTTTATTCTATTTAGCTCAAAAAAACAAAACCAATTTAATTTAAAAGTAAGTAAGTAAAAATCCAATTATGGTGACAGAGTAGAAGTAAAAGAGCTCGTCAATGGCAAATCATTTTCTAAAGCCCCATAATCGAGAGATAATCGCTAATCGAACTGTGAAAAGATTCCCTAAAATAGTATAAAATACCCCAAATCATTCGCATTACACTGTCACTATAATCCGATAATTATGATGACATGGTACCGGAATAATGGATCTGCCAATCATCGGATAATCGTATCGACATAACGTATTTATTGTATAGTTACGATAATCGTAGTGTAGCTTGACTTAGTCTTTGATAGAGAAATGTGTGGTTGTTAAATGATAACGAAACGCATAAAACTTAATATACTTAATATTCCATGGATTGTTTTTCATTTATAGTGACATGACGACCTCTGTGGCGCAGTGGGCGAAGGCCCGCCTGAGACGCGGAGGTTGCGGGTTCGACTCCCGCCACGGGACAAATGTTTGCATTATCTGCAAATATTTGTCTTGAGTCTGGGTGTTTTCTATGTATAATAAGTATGTATGTACATATTTACAAAAAAATGTATCTATGTAGTATATCAGTCACCTGGTTACCATAACACAAGCATTAAATTGCTTAGCTTGGGACTAGATGACGCCGTGTGGAATGTCCAAGGATATATTTATTTATATTTATGTACACACATTTATAAATTGAAAGATTTACAGCCGGTTTCTCGGACGTAGATCATCTCCAAAATTACTTATGCCAGGTTCCTATAATATCCGACTAACGGATATCCGTAGGTTGGTCGTCATAGCAACGTTGTTATCTGACACAAAATGTATGGCACTTTTGACAGATAACAACGTTGCTATGACGACCGACCTACGGACATCCGTTAGTTGGATATAGGAACCCGGCATTAATCAATTGTCAAATCACGTGATGAGAGTCAAAGTAGGAACAAATTCGATACTCTCACGAAGGAGTCGGTCATCCAACCAAGCTTCCCCTCCTAATCAACAATCTAATAAAACCTCTAAATAACTTTTTAGCTTTAAATTATTTCAGAAAATCTCTGAAATAAACTCAGTCAAAATTTAATACAAATTAAAATAGCAATTTAAACGTTCAACATTAATACACAATGAGGCCCAGTTTAAATCTATTAAAATCTTGTTTGCAGAGCAATAACTCATTGTATTATCATTGTAAAATACATTATCATTTTGTGAAATACTTGTAATAATTCAAGGGATATTACAGTTTACCCTGAGTAAACAGTAGTTACAATTGAGATGTAAGTTTAAAATATGGAGGCCATAATTTAGGGTGTAGTCACAGAAACAGCGATTGTTACAAGCTTTAGCGTTTTAATAAATATGACAATGGTGGTAACGGCTTCCAACTGGAGCTTTGATTTATTAGATTTAATAGGATCACCGAAAGAAAAGCTAGACTTCATCTGGTTTGTTGCCTGGTTCTTTACGATGGAAATGTAGAGCTATTATGTAAACTAATTTCCATCGTCGAAGAGCTGAATCTGCAGTGAGTTTAGTATGCAAGAGGTTTCGGGGGCTATAAATCAATCTAACTAGGATTTATTTTTAGAAATATCGTTTTGTCTTTTTCAGACAATGAAAAAAAAATCCGAGAAAAGCTCATTCATCCAGGTACTAACAAATTGAAATCGGTAAGTAATTCAAACACTGTCAACTCGATTTCACTTTTCGATAAAGTCACGCGATCAGTAGAATCATTCTGTTACAAATCGAACTCGAGTTCACTTAAGTGACCGAACTCACTTGTCCCTTGTCGACAAGTAAATTCGGATTTTCAGTGTCGGGGTGACTTGTAAATTACCATTATTTTAATCTGAAGTGTCAAATGGAAGATAAAGATATATTTATAGATAATATAGATAGAGGCTTCCATATTTAAACCCGCTAGTTCTATGGCCACCACAATCAAAGTACACTGTGAGAAGATCAAACAAGATATGAATTGATAGGATCATAAATAGGGATCGACGGATGTTTGTTCGTCTGTTGTTGCGATTTTTTTATTAATACAACTATGGATCAAGAATGCCCCTCGGCTCGGTTTTCGCTTGGTTTGTTAGGTGAACGGAGAAATATAGGAGAAATAACAGGTACTGAAAGTAGCAATCTTCAAAAAGTCTCCTGTTTTTTAGTGCAATACATGATCGTTATTGTAAGTGAACAAATCTAATGGTTGCTTTTATAATACTACTAATTCCTCTAGAATACTTGTAGATGGCGCTAATCGTTGCTTTAACCGAAATATCATCTTACTGATAGTTTAGTCTTCGGCGTCATAGGCTTCGTGGCCCAGTGATCAATGGCAACCCGGCTAAAAAGTGATTTGTATCACGCGGGTTCGAATCCCGTTGAAGTCATAAACTTTAAGTAAGATTTTTCATTTATAATAATTATTACAAGCTGACCCGGCGCATTTCGATCCACCATGGTTTTTTTTTAATGCGCGAACCAACCAAGATTACAAACATTTATCCCGTGGCGGCACGAGCACTTTGTTCGTTCGTTCGTATGAGCAAGTGGCCAACTCTGGTGACGTAGTTTTTAGGCCGCCTAAAGGCCTCCGTCATGGCTTAACGACTTACACACACGACTGCACTTTGTAATATTAATATTCACATAATAATATACATCCCATTTTAACAGTCGGTGAAGTTTGAAGCCTTTCTGCACCCCTATGCAGGTATTAATGGCCAATAATGCAATAAAGAACTAAGATACGAGAGTATGGTCTAGCATAATTTAGTACTTCAATAATTATAAATGACCTCCAACCTGCTTTAAATTTCGATGAGACTCAGTTTCATATGAACTTCACAAAACTTTCAAATTTATCGTCAGCGATATCAAAAGGTAATTTTATAAGTTCACATCAGGTTTTTTTAACCCAATAAAAATATTGTTATAACTTTCAAGTGCGTATGTATCTGTATCTTATGAGCAGGTGAACCGATTTTGATGCGATATTTTTTATTGTTTCCTGTCCCACAGCTGGGCAAAGGTCTCCCCTATCAACTTCAAAGCATTAATTCATTATTTACATTATGATAATTAGTTAATTACAACATATATTATATTATATTTTCAACCCATTATATCAACAATAACGTCAGTTTCGTTTAAAAGGCGCGTTTTACTCTTTTATCCTTTCCGCTAGCTATTCTAAGATAAAAAAAATATAATCGCAAACGGCTCATCCGAGCGTACGTAAACAAAGTTTAACAAAAGCCTTCGGTTGGCAAAAAGAGATTCATATCACGTCCGGATTGGCCAAAAAAAGCGCAACCCTTTTTGATGTTGTCAATACTTCAACAAAAGTCATCGTCATTATCATAGGACCAGTGAATTGATTATTCTATACATTGATGATTATTTCTATACATTTTGAATAAATCTGAACGGGCTACTTAAACGTAGTAGTTATATTCTCTTTGGGGCTACTTATTAATGTACTCGTAATCCAAATTACGAAGGCCATAAGGCGGCCTAAAAACTCCATCACCAGAGTTGTCCACTTGCTCATTACAAGCTTACTTACCTACTAATAATTAAATATTTTAAATTGCTCAGTAGTATAATTAGACCAGAGCTTGTCAAGTTGCAGTCAAATTTTGCAGAAGTTGACATTCCTAACGTACGAGTACAAGTCTATCGACGCAATAAAAAAGACGTGTGGCACTCGGAGACTGCCGCGGTAAAGCTATTGCATAGCATTTTTTCGGAGTGGGGGGTATTAGGTTATTTTCCTTACGGAATTTCTGGATTCGGGCTCCACGCTCAAGGCTCGCGATAGAAACTATGCAATAGCTTAAAAGTTGTTTGCGTCACGATGTCTTTCTTCACTGTTTAGAGTAGGTATGTGTATATAATCCATTGATGGACGGATACAATCCGACGACTTTTAGATCGAAAGTCGAGGCACTAACCCACTCGGCTTCAAGGCTATTTTAACTTTTTCTACTAGAATTAAATCTGCAATAATATATATCATTAATATCATCTGAAAATGACGTGAAATTAATTAGCATACAGGTCTATTAGCACCAGTTTGTATTAAGAATCGATTGCGAAATATAATGGCAAGATATTAAAAGTCACGCCACGTTGTTTTGAGTAAGAATATGAATAGACAGAATATTTCAACTTAAAAGGATACGTACTGTCTACTACTTATATTACCTACGATAACTTAAATGTTTATTATTTCTGCATCTGCTCTTTCATCAGATAATACTTAAATTGGATAGGATAATTCCCTTCTTTTCGATTACTCATCTCTTAAAATCTGACTAACTCTAATAGGACATCAATCAACAAAATATAGTATATAGTATAGGTATAGTCATCAGTCTGGTTATGGAATAACTAATAAATATCATACAATTTCCTTTGTACCATTAGGTGTAGCGTATCACTGACTTTGAAATAAATGGCCGCCATATTGGAATGTGGTATCGCTTGTCGTTATCGATTGTAGACAAAAGGTCATAAACGAATGCTAGCCTCCATATCCCGACTCAAACTGTCTACAGCAAGTTATAAGTTTGAAGTTAAATAAAGTTGTAGGATATGTGCTTGATAGGGTAGCTGGATACTGTGGTATAGTCAACTTCAATAAATTATTTCTCGACGTTCTGTACGACAACAATTTTAAGAGTGACTGATGTACCTTGTCGTATCTTTGTATGATTTTAACGGATGCCTATGAAGCTTCGTACTTTTTCGTATTGAAATGTACTAAAAATAATGTAGTTTGTCATTATCGTCAAGACGTGTTCTATGTGATCCTTGAGGTCCTACTGAAATAAATATTTTTCCTTTCTTTCATAGGCCTCTCCAATCACACGTCACTGGGCCGAAACGATGACAATTTTAAAATAATATCGAGCAATTCTAAGTAAAAGAAACACTGACACTTTATTAACAGTAACTCTCATCATCATCATCATTGGCAGCTCGAATGATAGCCCACTGCTGGGTGTGGTGGCCTCCTCCCTCAAACGCCATCGGCCATGTGCCGTTCGCATCCATGCCTTTCCCTCTATGGCCTCTATATTGTCCATCCACCGAGCTGATGGTCTGCCTCTGCTTATATTGCTTTTTCTATTTACTTAATTAATTCTCAATTAACTATAGTATTATATTTCTAAATACAGCTTTTAGTCATTAAATTCAAACGCAGACTGTACCTATTGATAGTTCAAACTGATTTCTGAAACTATCCAACTATTGGGTTAACCCTTGTTTGGGATTCAACTTATGCCTTGATAATAATGTACAATCAGCTGAGCGCTTCCGTGCTTCGGAGGGCACGTTAAATTGTCGGTCCCGGCTTTTAAAGTCGTTAAGCCATGACGGAGGCCTTTAGGCGGCCTAAAAACTCCGTCACCGGAGTTGGCCACTTGCTCATCGAACGAATGTACAATCGCAGAAGTAAACAGTTTTTAAATCTATATTCTCAGTTTCCTTGAAAATTCCTCGACTCTACTAAGCCTTGAGAACTATAGCTGAATAAGACACCATAAAGAGGGACATATAAATTAAATCTCTTATTCGTCGTTATTGTTATGACTATGAAAATTTGTAATTAACGGTTCTATTTATGATTAAAGTTGAGAAGAGTCTACTTAAAAACTAACATAAGGTACTCTTCATATAGACAAATACCGATTAACAAATGAAAGACGAAAACCCACAACGTAAAGCACTTTCACAATCACACTTTTTTAATGTCTGGATTTTAGAGGGTTTTCACAAAACACGACCAAAACCCTGTAATTTATTACTCGAGTAAATAGCATGGCTGCGAACACGCAAATCTGTAATTTAACCGAGCGAATGGATCAAATAACTTGAAGCTTCGTCTTAGACAAAATACCAGATACATTAATTTAGATCTAAAATTGGAAAACGAAGAGATCGCCTCCACACAGCGATTTCATCGCGACGATACTACGAGTGTGACAAGCAAATTTAATTCTTATGATAATTGCCTTTGTAAATTACCCGATGATAGAATCATCGCGATACACTCGCCTGTGGAGGCTGTCCCTAAGAGAACGATTACTTACTATCATACAGATAATATGATAGAAAAAGCTCGACTGATGGATACCGTACGTACTGACCGTTTGTCTTATAAACTTATACTTAGTCGCTAAGCCATGACGGAGGCCTTAAGGCGGCCTAAAATCTCCGTCACCAGAGTTGGCCATTTGCTCATACGAACTTACTTACTTACTCAAATAAACTTATAAGTTTAACATAAAAATATTTTACAACATCTTAGCCATACAAAAACAATACATTTTTTGATGAATTTTAAAAATATAATTTTGTAAACGGGTATTACGAGTATCATGAAATTACGAAATTACCTTTATTTTATAAGCCCGACGTTTTGACTGGATTGTACTAGCTTTGAAAGAAGAACATTATTTAATTTGAAATACATGTCTTTGACAGTCGACAAGCGTATTTATACTCACCTGTTTAAAACACTAATTCATTTATCAATACGTACCAACAATACTTGAATGTGAGAGTGCCGACTGCCGATACTAAAAATATGGACCTGTCCGCCTCAGTCTTTGTTTAAAAAGAATAATGATTTAATCAATATATATAAAACAATAAGCATTTTTCTGCAATCAACGCACAGACCAAACCGCTGAAGCTATGAAGCTGAAATTTGGAAGGTAGCTTCCTTTTAAAACAAAAGTGAGCACTAAGAAGGGATTTTTCGAAATTCCACCCCTAAAGGGTTGAAAAGGGATGAAAACCGTTGTATGCAACTTTTTAATGCGTGAAGCGATTTTCTTCAAACTTGGTTTAAATATGGTAAATGATAAATAAATTTACATGTTAATCAGAAATTAAAAAAAAAAGCCTGATAAGGGGTGAAATGGGGTGTCAAAGTTTGTATGAGAACTTTTTAATGGGTAGTTCGATTTGCTTGAAACTCGGTTACAACACTAACAATGCAAAATAAATATATACGTGTTTTAGGGTTTTTCGAAAAAAAACCTTTAAAAGGGTGAAATGCAATGTCAAAGTTTGTAGTGAAACGTATTGAAGGGAAGCGCGATTGGCTTGAAAATCGGTTTGGATACTAAAAATACAAAATGGTTGGACACGTGTTTCAGGAATTTTCAAAAAATACCCTAAAAAGGGGCAAAAAGTGGTGTCAAAGGTTGTATGGAAAATTTTAAACGGGCTTAGCGATTTGCTTGAAACTCTGTTGCTTAAAAAACAAAATAAATAGACACGCGTTGAAGGGTTTTTCCAAAAACCCTTAAAAAGGGTGAAATCCGATGTTAAAAGTTTTAAGTGAAATGTATTAAAGCGAGGTGAGATTGACTGGAAATTCGGTATGGATACTACAAAATAAATGGGCAATTGTTTTAGGGTTTTTCGACAAAACCCTTATAAAGAGTGAAATTCGGTGACAAAGTCTGAAGTGAATTTAAACGTATTAAAAGGTGGAGCGATTTGTACGACAAAATCAGTTGTAACGCTTAAAATACAAAATAAAAAACCTTTAAAGAGTGAAACGCGGCGGTTTTTAAAGCAAACATTAAAGCTCGCTTCGCTCGCCCGGTAGCTTCTTAAATATTTTGCAAGCAAATTTATCTGTGTCAGACGATAGAGTATGAACCGAACAACAGGTCAGCCTTAGCTATAAGCAAAATTAAGAATCAATGACGCATTTGTGTAAAAAAAAATCGGCTCGCTACGCTCGCAAACTTTGAAGCTCGCTTCGCTCGCCCGGTAGCTTCTTCAATATTTTGCAAGCGAATTTATCTGTGTCAGACGATAGAGTATGAACCGAACAACAGTCAGCCTTATCTATGAGCAGAATAAGCAAAAATAAGAATCAATGACGCATTTGTGTAAAAAAAAATCGGCTCGCTACGCTCGCAAACTTTGAAGCTCGCTTCGCTAGCCCGGTGGCTTCTTCAATATTTTGCAAGCGAATTTATCTGTGTCAGACGATAGAGTATGAACCGAACAACAGTCAGCCTTAGTTAGCTATAAGCAAAATTAAATACAAATACAAATTGTTTATTTGTATTTGTATTTGTATTTAATAATTAAGAATCAATGACGCATTTGTCAAAAAAATTCGGCTCGCTACGCTCGCAAACTTTGAAGCTCGCTTCGCTCGCCCGGTAGCTTCTTCAATATTTTGCAAGCGAATTTATCTGTGTCAGACAATAGAGTATGAACCGAACAACAGCCAGCCTTATCTATAAGCAAAATTAAGAGTCAATGACGCATTTGTCTAAAAAAAATTCGGCTCGCTACGCTCGCAAACTTTGAAGCTCGCTTCGCTCGCCCGGTAGCTTCTTCAATATTTTGCAAGCAAATTTATCTGTATCAGACGATTGATTAAGAACCGACCAACAGCCAGTCTTTTCTATGATAACCATACTACTACAAGCAAAACCAAGTTTCACATGACGCATTTGTCTTAAAAAAATTCGGCTCGCTTCTGAGTCAAAGAAGTTCTTGGTTCAAAGCTTTTGTTTTTTAAGTATTGCAACAGAGTTTCAAGCAAATCGCTAAGCCCGTTTAAAATTTCCTATATATTATGCAAGCAAATTGAACTGTGTCAGACCATAATAGGAACCGACCAACAGTCAGCTTCTTTATGAAAATCGTAAGCAAAATCAAGTGACAGTAAAAAAGTTTAGCTGACTGCGCTCGCACCATAGCTTCTAGAATATTTTGCAAGCAGATTGAACTGTGCCAGACCATAGAATATGAACCGACAAACAGTCAGCCTTTTCTATGAGCACCGTAAGCAAAATCAACGTAGGTAGCCACTTTAAATACAAGTTAATACAACCTTATGATCCCTTCACATTTGAGAGGTAGTTTTGAAAATAAATGTTACGAGACCTTTTTGTTGTGTTGTGTTGTGATATAAATTCGATTTTACTCCATTCATTCACTCTATTTTGGTTTAATTTCTAGAAATCCCTTCTATGTAGGTACACCTCCATTTATCAAGATTCACTTTTCTCAAAATAGCCAGTCAGTACGACCAGTGTTTAAGGTAGGTATACAACACGCGAGCGAAGCCGCGCGGGTCTGCTAGTGAATGATAAAATATTCGTTTTACGGAACCAGGGATGGTGTAACTTTGGATATGGCAGTTGATATAATATTAATAAAATAAGTTTTTATGTGTGGAGGGAGAAAGGGGAGACCTTTGCCCAGCAGTGGGACATGATAGGTTGAATAAAAATTCAAAGTTTTTTTGCAGATTTGCAGACTAGTGAACCGCCTGGTTTATTGTATTTTCTATACTTCAATATGCATTTTTTTTACGTATAAACTTTCCTCTTGAATGGTTCTAAATATGAACCGCAAGATCACAAACACAGAATGATGAACATAGCCCACAGTTGGTGAGAAGAGACTGTTGTTTTTTACTACACAAGCTGACCCGGCTTCGTACCATAGATTTTTTTTTACTTTTTACACCATTTAAACCTTCCCTGAACTTCCACAAATATTTTAGGATCAAAATTAGGCAAATTGGTCCAGCCATTCTCGAGTTATAGTTTATGAATTATGTTTTGTTATTGTTCAATTTATTTAATTTTTTACCTATGAAATTGCCGGTTTTAAACAATTTTGTATGTGTACCAAACCGCAATTTCGTAGGTAAAGTAGGTAGGAAATCCTATTATAGAGACGTGCCACCTATTTACCTTAGACATCTTTGAAATAACATCTAATAAGGCTTGAAGATAGACATTACTGAATCTGTTTCATTTCTTTTACTAACCGCTGGTGACAAAAGGGGTGTTATAAGTTTGTATTGGGTATATGTCTGAGGATGGGTTCTTAGCTATGTTTTATGAAAAGCTGGTCAGCCGTTTGAACATCTTCATCAAATCTTTGTAACATGTTTATTTGTTTAATAATTGTTTGAATTGTGTTTTCTAAAATCCATGTAAATATGAATTTTCAGCTGAAACCAGCTATTAATATGGATGATCTTGCGAGCGTTGTTGGACAAAGTGAATATAAACAAAAGCTTGCGTAAATCTGTTTCTGATAAGTTTTCGAATTCAAGGCATGGATGTATTTGAAAAACTTTATTGGATGCTGAACTTCTGAAAACTGAATTATGAAACTTACATTCTTATGAGGTTTTACCGGGACCGGATCGATTATTTATACTATCTACTAGTACTACTACTTAATACCATACAGTACTTTGCCTTAACAAGATCTCGCGTAGGACCGTTATTTATTATTTTGTACTTGCTGACTAAAAACTCGATAAAATATAAATTCACGTCTCTTTCCCATGGGGGTAGGCAGAGACCACGGATCTCCACTTGCTACGATCCTGACACACTTCTTTCGCCTCATTCACTCTCATTACATTCTTCATACACGCTCTCCGGTTTAGGGTACTTCGGACCTGGCCTTTCTCCAAAATGTCACCAATTTGGTCCAAATAATGTTCGCCTAGGTCTTTCCCTTCCAGATTGATCCGGATGAATGATATTAGACTCGTAATCAGAGTTCGCAATTTATTTTTTTACTGTTTATATATTTTATAATAGTGTTAAACCACGCTTATGTATTTCGGTTTACTCCCACATGTCCTGTTGAGTAGTTCTGTTGACAGAAGCCGTAAAACTTTAGTGAGCCTTTTTTTTTACATTATTTCGCTATTTGATTGACTAAAGATTTTATTGAATTGTTAATGCTGTAAAATTCAAACCGCGCTATCTGATGACTACGACTTTTTTGGAATTAAATGTATACTTGTACTTTAACATAAGTTAAACTTTGCAAAAGTTAGGTAATTTCCGTTTTATTTGAATTCTCATTAAGTATTTTATTTACTCAACTCTCGCGAACAAAACTTTTCTGCCATTTCCTGACCTCTGCAAGATTCAATTCGGTCTCGAATCCGGTCCGACCCGTGATCGTTTAGTTTTATATGTATTAAAACATATAAAGTACTCACGTACGAATAATAACAGAAAACAAATATAATGTACGTATGGTATTAACATCTGCAGAAAATATATCAATAATTGATAGTCAGTACCTAGTCCAAAAACATTATAAAGTTCTGCCTTTTTGCTAAGTTTTGTTTACATTCCTAAATAATTTAGGAATGTTATAACTGCCGACAGCAAAAACAAAGATATAGGTTATTGAGACTGGCTGTTAATTGAAAGCGGCCCCTATAATAGTTAAGAGTACAATTGTATTAAGATAAAGATAAAGATAAAGATAAAGATCATTTATTTGCATAAACATGTGTAAATATGATGGTAAAACTGGGTATAGCCGCAACATGTTTTACCGATTTCGGTGTGCAAAGCGAGAGAAATGGCATGCTTTTAGTATACCTACACAATTTAAATATTACAATAATGTCAAATTCCGCCGTTTGCTGGAAATAATATTCAAACTTGCACCTGTTCGGCTGCAAACTGAACTCAATACTGCGCTTTTGCTCTGTTTCGGAGTTTTGTTTGTATTCTGAACGCAACCAGCGTTGAACTTTGCGAATTCACAATATCCAGAACTGATTATACCAATATTTATTTCAGGTAACTGTGTTATGTAAATTAATCTACTTACAGTGCACTCACAGACATTTACCTAATGTTTATTAAACCGTTCCTTAGCCTTAATTTTAGATCAATTAAACACAAAATATTAAAATTAAAATTATATCAATCATCTGGTTACCTACCATAAAACCCTGGGACTTCGTGACGCTGTATGATTGACCATGGATATTAATTTATTAATTTGAACAGTAAAATATTCACTGATCTTATTTTCACACTTGACGCCAATAAAAAAAGAAAATAAAGAAAATCATTAATTTCAGTAGGACCTCAAGGACCACTTCGAATCATCTTACATGCTAGGTGATTATATTGCCTGTCCCAACGCGAATCCCAATAACTATATAAAATTACAACAAAAAAGGTTTTATTTCCATCCCTTTCAAGTCCCTCACTTTCATCTCGGGGAACAATAACAAGTTCATCAATTTTCCAATCATAAACACTTTCACACCCCCGTCATTTCCAGAGCTTATATTCTCGTGGTGTATCCAAGTTAAACGGCCAGTTTCAATCAAACTCAAAATTTCTTTATTCAAAGATCAATATGTAGCGATGCAGATGTGGACAAATTTTAGACTTGTTTTTTAAATTTCAAATCTTGCTTTATTCAATTAAAACAAAAGAGAGTCGAATTAAAACTAATCTAGAGATCAAAGTAATTCTTATTTATCTATGATTTTGCTTATATACTGTTTTAAATACTCTTGCTTGACATTACTTCTATACTAAAATATGCTGATACATTTTTCTTTGTTCTATTCTGTTTCTCAACTCCCTCCTTGTTTCTTCTTTTGTACCTATTTATGTCTTGAATGTGTGTGTGCTAAATAAATTATATTCTATTCTATTCTATTCTATTCACAAAGTATTGGCACAGATTTCAACTAAACTTTCTGAATTTTTATTAATGAGTTTTTGATACAACGTTTCCAGTACAATTTCAAGAGGTATGTGTTGCAATTGTACCCTACTTGTTCTTGCCATTTAGTTTGTATCACCTACCGCGCTTGCAGGTAGGTAAAACGTTTGGTTCCCATACACCTCCTGCCCAAAAAAACATTCATTCAAAACAGTCCATTAAAATATCTTCCATATACACTTGAGGCGCAAAATTGTCGCAAAAGCACTGTCATTTTCAAACTAAAAAAAAGACAAAATGCCCTACAAAAATAGCAATAAATTATCAACACCAATTTTACCACAAACAACGATCCTTACTACCATAAAATTGACAATAGACTATCCATTGTCCATTGAATGAATGAAATTGTATGAATGATCGTAAGGTATGAATGAATCAAGTGTCAGACATTCTGGCGTCGGGTTTTAGAAACTTTTTTCTAGGCTACCTGTGTCTGTTTGATTAGCCGAAGGTCCTTTCAATCAAAAGTTTGCCGAAGTTATAAATTAGTTTTGAATAATAATCTATTTTGATTTAAAATTTATAGCCTGGGGAGACAAGGCTTTTATATTAATATAATTAATTAATTTGCGTAGTCTCCCTCCTGTATCAAATGACGATTGTATTATAATATTTAGGATTTAACTGAAAAAGAATAACCAATAGGCTATTTATCCAGGTAGGTACAAGCAAATGCTTGTCTAACAATAAAAACAATAACTAAGTTGTTTTTCAATAATTTTTTAGTGAATAGTTCTAAAATGCAAGTCATTAAAACTTTGCTGTAAAAAACTTGCGTTGCATATAAACAACTTAAACAAAGGCCTTTGTGCCAAAAACTCATAACCAGAGCAAATACATTTTCAACACGAGTTTACTCTATCCAGACAGATCAATGAAGTTCTGTGTATGTGAGAACTTCCAAAAATTGATGCTAAAGGACTGTTCTAAACTCACTTTTTTATATCTAGACTCAATTCTTCAAAAACCAGCGTTCATTTCGGGGGCTCGAGTGTGGCTCGAAATGATTCCACTTGTGTACCTGCCTGTACCTATACAATGCACGCGTCTGTACATTTACCCCAATTTCGCGCGATTGTACGCGATCAAACATAGTTATTCCGGTAGCGAGTGTTGGTTTATTGTTGAACAAATAAAGGTTGAAAAAATATCATTGACGTTCGTTTCCAACAAACTATTAATGTTTTACTTTCACAACTTTGATAACCTCTGTGGCACAGTGAGTGAAAGTCTGCCTGAGATACAGCAGGTTGCGGGTTCAATCCCCGCCGCGGGACAAATGTAGAACTTAAATCATCGATTAGTTTAAAAGTTTACAACATTTCAAACGCATTAAGTAAGTTCACAAGTGGCCAAATCTGGTAACGAAGAATTTTTTGTCCTTGACACTTGAAACTAAGAGGTAAGTCCATACTAAGTAAGCACTTACCCATAAAAATATTTGAAAGTACCTTGCCTGATGGCCGCTAATACCGGTTGCCGATAAATAGAAAACGGAGTTTCTGTCCCAATTAAAATTTTACACTTGCTTTCACCCAAAACCTGGGACGAACGTTTTGAATTACATTTTTAAATGGAATCGAGCCTCTTGATATGATTTCCATGTTTTTGTACACATTTTATTTTGATTGAACTGATATTCGAGTTTCTCTTCATAGTAGATTTTCATAAAACCTCATTAAATTAGAGAGAATAATCCATGCCGATTAGTATTGCACATAAATAATATTAAAAAACATCTCAAATCCTCGAATCGATCACCAAGTAAGGCGGCATTCATACAACTAAGCCATCAAAGTATTCATTCCATTATTCTTACACAATCGGCTTGAAGCAAAGGTTTCTACGTGAGCAATCGAGCCTTTACCCTTTGACAAATCTCGTCCTCTTTAGAAGTAATCACATTTGAAAAAGACTTGCAATCTCACAATCAGTTTGATCGATCGATTCGGCAAGATCACATCGGTAGCATACTTGAGGTTTTTGCGATCTCTTGTGATGCGGATTCCTTTGATGTTAAGGATGCGTAAGAATGAAAGAATGTAAGAAGCACGTATAGCATTGTCCAATGTGTGATTTTACAGTAGATAAAGATTATTATTATTATTATTAAATACTTTATTGCATACTTATATATAAATACAAAGTACAATTGGCGAGCATAATGCCAAAGGCATTTTCTACCTGCTAACCAACCAACATAAGGAAAAAGATTAAAGGCGTGCTAATTTATAAAATAGGTATAGACAAAGCTTAAAAACTAACATAACCTAAAATATAGCATTTAAAATATAGCACATTGGAGGAAAAAAAAAAGATTAGCAGAATAATAGAATAATCAGAGGAATGTTAACACATTTTTATACCATTAGTATGAGGGCGGAAAGATGTGTTTTGTGTGCTATGCTTACTGATCAAGGTATCACTACTCCTATTACATTCCTGATGATAATTGTATCGTAAGTACTAAGGTAGGTAGATGAGTTTGGCATATATTTTATTGACGTTTAATTTAAAGGGCATCATAGAGTCAGTAAACACTTGATGGACATAACGTTTGCTTGTAAATAAATTGATTGAACTAAAAGCACACATTTGCTCAGTTTTATTATTCACCCCACTGACACCCACATAAACAACGTTCAAAGGAAATCCGCTTAAAGTACTGAATAAAACAATGTCGCAGAAAATACAGGAAAAAAACACATAGAAATTAAAACATATGAAAAAGCTCTTTTCTACCTAAAAATACACTCGACCCGATTAGTACACGACGCAGAAATAACTTCTTAGAATTTTTAACATACACTTTGGATAGAATATACAAGACAACATTAATATCTTTTTAATAATAAAAAGCGAAAGTTTGTATGGCTGTTTGGTTTTTCACGCAAACACTACTAAACTGGTTTAGCTGAAACTTGGAATTTACAAAATTAAAGTAACACAAAGCTACTTTTTATTCGGGTTAGTACCGAGCGTTTTAGTGCGAGCGCAGCCGCAGGCGGAAGCTTGTTTAATATAAAATAAAGATGGCCGCCTTAAAACTCCGTTTCAGAGTTAACCACTACAACTTATATGAACTTATTTGTTAAATAAGTAAGTAAAGTAAGTAAGTTCGTATGAGCAAGTGACCAACTCTGGTGACGGAGTTTTTAGGTCGCCTAAAGGCCTCAATCATGGCTTAACGACTTTAAAAGCCGGGACCGACAATTTAATGTGCCCTCTGAAGCACGGAATCGCTCAGCTGATAATGCTACCTCACGGCCAATGCCACGCGGTCACCCATCCAAGTAGTGACCGCTCAGAACGTTGCTTAACTTCAACGATCTATCAAGAACGTCTTAGCAATCTTCGCCAAGGAAGCTTCGATAAAACATTACCTATGTTAAATACATAATTGTGCCATATACAAGAGATTTGCTGCTTCAGCGAAGTTGACCACAAGCTTACATAGGGGTCGTCGAAGCTCAATTACATTTGTTTTTCTCCAAGCGAACATTTTAACTTTTTGTTTTATAAAACTTTGACCTCGTGTTTTGAAGTTACTGAAGCCCGCTTGCTTGTTTGACCTTTTGTGAATATTATAATTTATGCGGCTTTGCAGAGAACTTTGGATATTCATGCAAAAGTTGAATTTCTGGATATTCGTAACAAACATGGAAATATAAATAAAATACGTAAAACAACTTAGCTGGCGAGTAAAACTTAATGTTATTATGTGACCTACGTGCACAGTACCTACGTGTTCTATTATATTTTATTATGTTGTGAGCTGGATGCGATCGGCTCAACACCGAAACGAGTGGCAGTTATTGGAGGAGGCCTACACCCAGCAGTGGGTTGACACAGGCTGAAAATGATGATGATGATGATGTTGTGAGCTTAAAATCAAATTAATATTTTAATTAACTCAAAAACAACGAGTTTCTGTTGATACAGAATTTATAGAACATTCAAAAATTTACGAATTTATAATACAAATCAAATCAAAGTCATTATTATACTTCAGGTATAAGGCCTATCTATATCCATCAAAAAAAAATCCTTTTAGATAGTTAAATACTGAACTTGGTCGACACCGCGACAGATCATAAAAACCAAACTAAACTTAAAATCATTGTTAATGCAAAAGTTATCATAACTACTTATTAGTTGTCAAAGTTAAGCTTTCCTAGATGTAAATGTAACTCGGTTAGGGAGCTGTTTATTTTTGATAATAATGTAATTAATTGAGAATATCAACAAAGGAATTTGTTTTATAAAAACAGTCATGCAATATACTCATCAGTTGTAATTCTTCCTTTTGTATAACTCTTAATCAGTGAACCCAAAAGGTCCATTCCGCTATTATGATGGACAATTCAAATAATTTACGATCATTTTTATGTTGGCTCTGAACAAAGCAGCAATAAATCGCAATCATGGCAGGTAGTGAGCAATTATTCGTTACAGCTCATGACGAATTATTCAAATTACGATAAGGGTTGTTGTGCTAGTGTCAGCGACAACTCAGCAACTAAGCCAGATAATTATTAAATGTTGGTTTTAGCGTGTAATAAATAAAAACATTTTTTATTATACGTATTTAGTCAATGAACACAGAATCGACTGCGAATATGATTCTTCACTAGTTAATTCGCCACTGAAAAAAGTATGTGTAAATTCGCCACAGTTTAATTTTTATTAAGTAAATTCCTCAATAGTATTTTAGATTATTGTAAGTTCGTCACATTGTTCGATCGCGATACGACGCCAAACTCGTTTGACAATATCGTTCTATATCGTATTTTGACGCGTCGAGCCGCGAAAAATATGCGAATGGGATCCCCACTCCTACTCTACGGTAGTCAGCTACGGGGTCAGCTTATGTTGGTGAATACTGAATTCGTAATAGTTCACCAACATAATTGGAACCCGAAAAATGTCACGAAACTTCGTTTTCGTTGATCCGGAGTAAGGCCCCTGGTTGCGGGTTGTTCGCAGCTGCGCGCGCGATCCGCTTGTGTTAGGTCAGCCAGCTGACTATACCTAGTCATCAAATAAAGATGTAAATGCCTAGTTACGAGTGGTGGTGATAATGAATGGTGAATTTAGGAATTTAATTCAACCGCTCCCCGCTCTCCCTAGCACCACTCCCCAACGGACGTGATCAGTCCACATTGTGACGGATACGAATACCGAATCCGACTGATTGTTTAGTGAGTCTGATTGTAATTCTATTTTTGTCATCGTTCAGGCATTTGGCTATTTTACAGGACGTGACGTCAGTCTTTTATCCAATTAAATTGTGCCTTGTTTGATCGACATTTTATTGGATAAATCGTGCTGACTGGTTTTTTTACGTTGTAGCTTTAAATTCGAGCGTAGGCCTGGTAATAAATAAAAGCAGTATTTTATTGGCCGTTTGTTGGTGGTATTGGTCGCGAAATAATTGGTTCTGGCTCACAGTTTTAGAATCCACTATATAAATACTCCAGTGTGATCCAGTGTGATGATGACAGACTAGGATGAATAGCACTATGTAGGTCTTACTGTCATTTCATTTATGAAAGAATAGCTGTTGTTAACTTCTCTAAAGTAGGTGTTGTTTTTTATAACCACTATATTGATGACCATCGCTATTAAAAGTTGGGGGATATTTAAATTTGAACACTTGTAATACCTATCATAAATGTTCAAATGAACTCACTATTTAAATCAGTTCGCATCTTGCCAAGCCTGTTCATATGCACACGGCGTATCCTTGCGGCGCGTTTTCTCGCGTTTCTAAAACTCACTGCGAACTAGCAGGTGACACTCTAAACAAAAATAAATAATAATAATAAACAAATAATAAATATCCTTGGATATTCCACACGCAATTTAATGCTTGTGTTATGGTAACCAGACTTAATGCAAAAAGACATCTCGTTCCAAAAACGTCATGAGCCTAGAAATTAGTACTATTACTTTATTAGTCTCTAAAAGTTTTGAACTGTTTTTTTATGTCTTCAACAAAATACTTGATGATACCTAAGATTATTCTTTAGAGAATATAATGTTCTAGGTCTACATTGTTATAATATCAACCTATTCGTTGATGTTGTAGGTTATAAGTTGACTTAATACCCGCCGGGAAATCTACTCGACGGAGTATAATCAGGTTAATAACCAAGAAAAACTATAAGTCGCGGCGTTGATAAACTTTTAAATTGTTTTATTATTTCTAAAGTTTAGTAGATTATTTAATGTGTATAATGCCGTTACTTTTTAATTAAAAATGGTTTTATAACATCGTAGGTACTTTCAAGGCTAAAAATAAAATAAGATTAGGACTGTATTTTTCAAGCGGTAACACTCTCGTGGTAGGCATCCGATTTTTTTACACATTCCTAATTATTAATTTAAGTAAGTACATAGAGTCAAAGTGGTCTATTAATACATTCTGAGTTTGAGTTTGTTTTGTGCCCATTACCATTAGGCGAATGCTCAAAGTCAGTCTAGGAATGCTAAAAATCTAATCAAAAATGTTACATTACTGACAAGAATTGCTACTATATTGTGAATTTGTGATATTGTGTTAATGTACCTACAATCATAGCTGGGCACCGTTAATCAAATGGTTAACTTCGTTAATCGTTAATCCGTTACAAAAAAAGTTAGCTTCGTTAAACGTTAAAGCGTTACATTTCGGAAGAATTAACGCAAGTTAACGTTAATCGTTAATCCGTTAATATGTGTAAAATTGCATCTTTATATCCTTGCGTTAAGTGTTAGAAACTCACCGGTTAGTGATATTTTGTGAAACAATCATATTTTCTCCAACTGGGACACTAAATTCAGAAAACAAAAATATTTTCATAGAAAGAAAATTACAAATGAAAAATCTTACTGAACGTTTTACGGTTTCGACGGGATTCGAACCCGCGAGATACATGCGATCACCCTTAAGCCGGGCTGCCTTACCACTCGGACACGAAGCCCTTGACGCCGAAGACAAAACTATCAGTAAGATGATATTTCGCTTAAAGCACCGAAAGCTAAGTGTGGTTTAACACTATAATAAAATATATGTATAAACTATAAAACTAAAATGTCGGTTTGACTTTGAATTTTTTTTTTATACCAATCAGATTAGCATCTCTACATTCTTCACCAATCAATGCAGCCTGGAAAACCGTAAGGAAATAGATGAAAAAACAAGTAGACTAAAAAGCCTTTCGTTTTCGATTTTTTCGTTTTCGTTTTCGTTTTCGATTATCATTTTCGATTTTTTTTCGGGCGGGTACCCGACTCGAGGCTAATGCCCTGTTTATAAAATAGTTGAATACAGTTTTTAGCTTTATCTGTCTGGTCTGACCGATGATTAGGTACTGACAAAAGATGTAGATAATAATCACGAGCTATTGTTTAGCCGAAACAAAAAGCTGCTACTAATATTTATTATAATTACTACACTGCACAGTACACTTTTTCTATCTAACTAAATTACACTGCACTCTTCTTTATCAATTATCAACACGCAAATGATCACTGACAGTAGGTAATTTAAAATAACAACAAGCAAACAAACAAAACAATAGTCACTCTCAGCACCAGCGCTAAGTAATGAAATGATCAAACGAAACAAATCTCTTTGGAGTTTTCTTTCTCACTCGCTGCCACGCGCCGCCTGGCACCTTGTCGGTAACTATTAGGCCTGGCGCGCACTAGGCAGCCAGGCTGCGGCAGCCAGGCTGCGGCAGCCAGGCTGCGGCAGCCAGGCTGCGGCAGCCAGTAAAACATATGACGTTGTATAGGAGCCCGCGCACTAGGCAGCCACGAAATCTCGGCTGCAGCAGCCAATAAAACGCGCCTGTTTGCACGGCAGCTAGCTGGCTGCGCGCAGCCAGAACGTGTGTAGGCGAATGTATGTGGCTGCAGTCAGTCTCCGCGCACTAGTTGTAGCAGCCAGACGTATTTTGCGTTCCGAACTTTGACAAGATGACTTTCGATACAGAGAAATTTATTGATTGGCTGTTATAACTGGCTGCGCAAATATTCTGGCTGCCGCAGCCTGGCTGCCGCAGCCTGGCTGCCTAGTGCGCGCCCGGCCTAAGGCATCGAATTAACGATTAACGGACTTCTCTCATATTAACGGAAGTTAACGTGTCCGTTAACATTTTTGAAAGTTAACTTAAAAGTTAATCCGTTAATCAAAATGTTAACTTCGTTAATTAACGATTAACGGATTAACGAATTAATGCCCAGCTATGCCTACAATATAGGAATTAAAATTTAATATTGTCAAGATTTTGCTAGATGTAAGTAAAGTTGTAATGTCTTAGGTTAAGTACCTACCTGTCAAGTTACAAACTTTTTTGAATAAATAAATAAATAAATAAATACAAACATAAAAAAGCATCTATACCTACTTAAGAATATACTACTAGCGTTCTCTCTTACATTTATAATCGATTCGAAAGTTGGTTATTCGATCTTTGGAAAAACAAAACAAGGAGTTCATCGGAACCTCACCATGATAATCGAATCGAATTCTAAGCGAATATTTGCTTGGAATATTAACAGCGGTGGAATGAACGCGGAATACTAACTGTGCATTGATGTAAGTACTCTCTACTTTTGGGGTTATCTTTTGGGTTAGTTGTTTGTTAGCCTATTAACCTATGTATTAATTTAGTTTTTAAAGCGCCCGAAAGCAGCCTTTTAGATGTACTCAAACAAAATCCTTTCACCACACTAGTTCGAAATAACTAGTGACACGACAAGTGGAAGAAGAATTTAGTTTTGGAAAATGTATTTAATTTTGTTATTAAAGCTGTGGAAAGTGAATTAAAACGGCACGAGTAAATAACTAGTAAAATGTTGCATTCGTATAGGTATATAAAGTAAATGCTTCGCATACCTACCAAATATACATAGAAAAATAAGAAAAATCGTTCGAGCCGTTTCAGAGGAGTTAAAATGAATCCTATTTCCTTGTCACTCAATAGCTCGAGAATGGCTGGACCGTTTGGTTTTTTTTTATGTTTTGTAATAGTTCGTAGAGTTCGTGCATTTAAAATAATAAACTATGGTGGTACAAAGTGCGCCGAGTCAGCATGTATATAAGATAGTAGTGGCTATTCGGAGTGTCGCAAAAGCTAAACTAAACTAACTAAAAATGTTGCCGTCCCTTTCATAGCGACAGGAATAAAAAGGATGGCATTAATTTTAGTTAGTTTAGTTTAGCTTTTGTGACACTCCGAATTGCCACTAATATTATAATTAAATTATGAAAGTGTTGTCATTCGCGAAACTCCAATAAACAAGAAAATACACCCCTTCGATAAAATAGGTCACGACAAAACTTTTTAATCACTCCGAAGTCACGTTCTAAGATCGAGTGTGTGCCGAGAATTCTGATGCGGCGTTAAGTGCCTGAACTAACCAATTAGGTCAGCCTATAATGCTTGGTCTTACCAGCTATTGGTTATTAATAAAAGAAGCGGCTTTGTTAAATAAAAATATTAAAAAAAAAATATCACGACTGTATTTCCAGTGAGAGGTAGACATTTCTGTTTCAGATCTTTAGGCAATTTTAGATCCTTTTGAAGATGTCTAACGGTGTAGTCAGAGGTATGTCCAAATACATAATAGACATGCCAACATTTTGCAGCTCCTAGACCCGGAACAAAATTGCCGCAGAACATACCTAATTACAAACATATTTTATGTCCCGCAGCGGGATCGAACCCACAACCTCCTGCGTCTCAGGCGGTCCACCAAAATACAAACAAGTGAACTAAAATGAAACCCAAACTCATTGGTTTTGGGCGTTATTATATCGAAAAACAATTGAAATTGGTGTCAATTCGGATGTTATCAAAACTAATTTGACAGCAATAAAAATGTTGCCGTCCCATACGATCCAAATAAAAAGGATGACATCAAGTTTAGTGCTGTAGATTAGTCTAGTTTAGTTTTCCCGACATCACATGAATTGACACCATTTTGACAGGCATTAGAATCACCTAGCACGTAAGACGAAACTTAAGTTTAGTGATCCTTGAGATCCTACAATAATAAATGATTTTTCTTTCTTTCTTCTTTTAGTACCTAATATTCTAATTATAACCACTTTGATATCATCTATCAATCGACACGCTCGCAGGTGATAATTTAACTGTAAAAACTTATCATTTGACACAATCAAGCGTTCACAAAGCGCTAGTTTCGTCGACTCATGCGCATCTGCCACCCTTTAGCGGGCGTGGCCGTCGCCATGGCAACCGCCACGCCTCTTCGCATATTAATCGACCGTTGGTTTGTGATTATTGGTCACAGCTAATGGTGATAAAGTGTGATAGCTACGCTGGCCTAGTGGGGTAGAGCCTCGACTTACAATTCAAAAGTCATGGGTTTGAATACCGGTTGTGCATCAATAAATTTTTCGTTTTAAGATAATACAATGCTCATTAACACGAGCTCTAAATTGCAAAGAAAAATTCAAATTTTTTTTTTTAAAGCGTCACGAAGAAACGTCTGATTTTAATGCCTGTTCCAATCAAATGCGCCTTAACATAGTGAGATAAATAGTTAGTTACATAATAATATCCTAATGGCGGCGATGGCTTGCATCCTATCACGTATATTATACTAGCTATTAATAGTTTTTACAATTTCACAGTGACACGTAGTTTGTCTATTAAAAGTACAATACAGTGAGTAAGTAGGTACTTCTTTAGTCATTTTCAAATGATTTTAATTATTCCTACCTATCTTATTGTAGGTCTCTAATAATAGCAATAAATTCATGATAATTGATAAGGAATGACATCGAGATACAAAACGCTTAAAAGTCTTAAAAAATATTGACCGCGTCTGGGGATAGAGTTATCATAATTTTTATTTGACGAACTTTTATCATGATTTAAATAATGTACCTACACGTTAAAATAACAATGAGGCAATAAAATCAGATTAAATTATTGAATGGTCTAAATTGTTGAGGGATCAAAGGCGCCAATTTGAAAGTAATTCGGTTCTAAAGTTACAGGACGGCCCACCGACGATTTAATAGAATGTTGCTACTGTAAGTTAAAACGGTGTAACGTGATCGCTAGAATTCGTTTGTACTATAAGTGTGCCTTAAGCATTACCTTGTAGTAAGAAGTCGTAGTCAAAAATCTGTTAAATTTACCTCTTTATAATCTGGAAATTTTATCTTATATTTTCTCTTTTTAAAAACACGTTTGGTTATACTTGTTTTGGACGGTATCTTACAAAAATATGTTTTTGAAAGATACCGTTAAAAATGCTTAAAATATATTTTCGTTATTAAAAATACATTTATAAAATGCTTAAGAATATTTAGGTAGGTACTCAACATACAGTCGTGATACCATCGTTTTTTTTTCAAATTTCATTTAATTTAATTTTAAAATGAAAATTATGAAATGGTAGGTGCCAGATGGTATTTTCCAGTAGCTCAACTGATCAAAGCAATGATGAGGCGAAGGCCGTTGCTTCAAATTCAAAAAAGCTGAAAAAAAATAATTTAATATTGTCCTTACACAAACTTTAATTTATCCAAAACAGCTTCAAAACTAATCGCACTGTCATAATAACGAGTCCCTTCGTTTAAAGCAATACAATAAACACTAAACTAATACCATTCAAGTAAATTGTAACGTTTAACAGTTTCTCATGTTACAAACATCCGCGCTATTCAATAGGATTCAAATTACTAGCTGTCACTGACAAATTGGTAGTTACTTTAAAAGGGTGCTCTATTTCGAGCGTAGCTTAAAATATTCCTGTTGCCTGTTTTGTTGTTGCCTGGAAGAGATCGCTTCTTAGAAATAAGGCCGCCCATAGTAAATTGTTAGGTACTTAGTTTTTTCAAAAGTTAATAATGTATCTTATTTGAGTGTACAATAGTGGCAATTCTGAGTGTCGCAAAAGCTAAACTAAGCTAACTAAAATTGTTGCCGTCCCTTTCATAGCGATGGGAATAAAAAGGATGGCAATAATTTGAATTAGTTTAGTTTAGCTTTTGCGACACTCCGAATTGCCCCCATTAAATAATTTTCTTTTATTGTTATTCCAGAGGCATTACAACATATGAACATAATCTAAACTATCAGTGAGAACCTGTAATTGGCTTTCTAGAGCTATTATTGTATCTATTACTGTCTGCTTTAGCTGTTGGTTTTTCGAATAATAAACAAATAATTACCTATTTAGAGTATTCAAATCTTTATTTTGAGTTCTTAAATGATAGAAACGTAATATCTTCAATAGTAAAAAAGTTAAAAAGAAAAAGATCAAAATTTTTGTGAATTTAATGTCAATTTTATTGATAGACCACATAATTTCATCCAACCCATCACTAAAATAATTTGAAAAACATAAAAAACACATTTTTCTTCATCCTATTATAACTGTCAGGTTTTGACAGAACATCTGAAGGATCAATTTGCTATAAAATCTAACCTTTATGTGAAACTAAATCTTGAAATATTAAACAAGAACACCCTGTATCGCTAAACAGTAGCTATATTGTAGATTATAGTGTAGTTAGTGAGGTTATTGTGTTGAGTAATCGTCACTTTATTGTCGTTTGGATCGAGATAAGATTTTATCGCTGGTATTTGATTACGGGCCTTATGAATTTGTTTCCAATGATGTAGTTACCGTCATTTTACAATCAGCATTATGAAGGCAACTTATTGATGATTGTAAAATAACGGTATACCTATCATTCATTAACTCTTCTATCATTATCTCTAACTAGTTGTACGAAAGTAGTACTGCCTCAGAATTAGAGATTTAAAATACCGTACATACTCGTACCTAACCACCCACCAAAGTTGACAATGCTGGAAAAAAAATTACTTTTTATTGTTATTTGTTCTAATATTAGTTATTAATTGTTAGATTTGTCTTCGCCCAAATAGCTATACCTATTTGGGCGAAGACAACAATTCAATTATAAAAATCGGTCCAGCTTTATTGAGTTATAGCTTTAAATATAAGTCAGAACGACTTTTTTATATATTTATAATGCAATTACTAACCTTATATTAAAAGAATGGGGCTAAATTGGTCTCTAAGCTATTTTTTTTCTGAATCGCAATTTAATTCTTCTGGAAAAGTAGTTTCAATTTATTATTTGATTGATGAATGGAATCGGCCACCTCTCATTCGGAGAGCATCGTGGTAGCTGTGCCGGGAATGGTTTGTGAACCTACTATTCGAAGTCGCTATAATACGGCCGTCAATTTACTAACGTTTTTTTAAAGATTCTTAAGGGTCGGGTAGCTGTAAGAAGCCGCTGACAAAGTGGGAAGAATTAAGTACCTATCGGTTAAGTGGCTACCTAAGGAAAGAATGCGTAATGAAATTCAAGTACCCAGTAGATACTTGAAGGATAATAATAAGAAGTACAATAATGAATATAATAAGGATATTAAAAAGATTTATTTTTATTAAATTATAGAAGGGCCTCCAATAAATTATAATCCCACTAATACCTACTATGAACTTGGAAGTTTGTTTGTATGTATGTTAATCTTTCACACAAAAACTACTTAACAAATTTAGTTGGTTACTAGCTGCGCCTCGCGGTGTTACCCGCGGTGAATAGTTCCCGTTTCCGAGGGAATACCGGGATCAAAAGTAGCCTATTTTTTAATCCAGGGTATAAGCAATCCTGGTACCAAATTTAATTCAAGTCCGTGTTTGAGCGTGAGAGAGTAACAAACACACTTACATACTTACATACACACTTTCACCTTTGAAATATTAGTGTGATTCTTCCGAATTTAGTCTTCTCGAATATAAGCTGACCGCCATATCAGCACGATTTATCGTTTTCGGTTTGTAGAGTATGGGATGTGTCTAGACAGACAGTCTAGAATGAATATACTGCAGTCGCGAAAAACTAATTTAATGAATACCTCAATAAAAGTCAGTCTGGTATGTCGCCCTAGACTGTGGTTTGCATAATATCATTGATATAAATCACAGCAGATACGCCACGCCCGGCGGTTCTCAAACAGACACTTTTGGTTTGGCAGAGCTTATAAGAACTTACCTAATTTTTTTTAAAGTCGTTAAGCTATGACGGAGGCCTTTAGGCGGCCTAAAAACTCCATCATCAGAGTTGGCCACTTGCTCATACATAAATCGTTTTTGCTCATGCGAACGAACGTACCTAATTTATATTCTGATATTTCATAACATAAACACAATTATTGTGATCTTTGTGTTATGTTTCATTTATAAATGATAAAATTACTATCTTTATTTTGTGATTCTAAAACATTTAATTCATATTTCACGTCAGTTTTAACATTAATTTCTTATAACAGAGAGTGAGCTCACTCTTTCACGATAAGTTTCCAGCCTTCCAAAGCTTTGAGCGCATCTAGTTATTTAAATCAATGTATAAAAATGCAAAATTTCAGTATTTAAAGTTCCACACGTGATGCTTAAATTGTAGTCTAGACTCATTATAGAAAAACTTAATTTAAAAACAAAGTTAAAATATAATTATCCCAAACTTGGATGTAAATTAAAACTCATTAGAAATTTATTCAATGTTGAATATTTGTTTTATACACGATAATAATTATGATAATTAAGTAAGAATAAGAGAAATTATGATTATAAGAGAATTTTAATGGACAGTGCGGTTCAAAGTTCAAACTTTCTTGACAGCTTATAAGCTTTTTCGGAATGATTATTTTAAATAATTATTTTTTTAAAGGAGTAAATGTTTAATCGATCATTTCTTTCTTCTTATTCGATAGCTAATATAATTTTAATCGAACAAAATGTTTTCAAAATGGTGGTAAAAAATTCTTAAGTGTTATTCGAGATCACAAAATGATTATTCCAATTTTCAGCTAAATTCGTTTAGTAGTCTTTACGAGATAGAGTACCAAAGGCGATTTCTGGTCAAAAAGTCCAAAAATCGCCTGCCAAATTTCAGGAATAAGTGAATATTATTGAATCAATATTCAATAATATTCATTCACTTTTTGACAGATAACATCGTTGCTATGGCAACGTTATTCTGATTGAATATTAATTTCCGCCGTAAAACGACCTCATTTGTAAAGTATCTCTGTGACATTCCATTAGCCAGAGTATTATTTATTTACAATCGAATGACAATACAAATCCAATCCGTGATTTAAAGTCCCTAGGGAGGCACATGACATTTCCGATAGTTCCGCGAGTGCTGCACAGCTAGAGTGGTGAACAAACATGGCCGTTTACTCGAACTGTACTTGCTTAACCGAACACTATTAGACCGTATACAGAAAGAAAGCTGGAAACTTATTAGCGCTTACCAGCTTTTGACAGCGCTGGTAAGCGCGCAGGAAAATATATAAACGCGCGCCGATAAGCACTGAACGGTGCCGACAAGTTCCCACGCTTCAACACGCGCTGGTCAGCGCTGGGCGCTGCCATTTAAAATTAATATACCTACAACTGTGCTTCAACATGCTTCCTTTGTGTAGAACGGACCAGCGTTGTCAAGCGCCGGTAAGCGCTTATAAGTTTCCAGCTTTCTTTCTGTATACGGCCAAGTACCATAGACATGATGCAAGTTTCTTGCCTGTTGCAAACAATTAAATTATATAGAATAGCATATTTATTTCCACAACAAAATTACAAAGTACATGGTGCTGGATCTAGTTCATACATAACATAAACATTAAACAGAGCACGTAGGTACTAATGCATGAGGTTTTTAGGACTTACTTCCGTTACGGCAAAGTAATTGAAGCAACATAATGACTTGCATGGTCTAAACAACACAACATTCTTGATAATTTTTTATAAGTTTCGATTCAAAACTTTTCTTGGTGTAAACACCACATGCCATAATTATTTTACGTCAAGACTTTCATTCAATAGTTGCAATCCATTTTTTTATTTGAATTAATTTACATATTACAAAAAATCATAAATAACTTCAAACAGTAAACAAAAACCAAAGATAAATGTTATTGAGACTGGCCGTTAGCAAGCTATGCCACGAGCGATTCGAGAAGCTGGTACCAATTATTTAGTTAGTTGTTTTTACTGCACGTCTTCGTTGAGAAATTTTGGGAGTCCTACGAGGCACGTGTTTGCGAACTAGCAGTTGTGTTTGCTCAAGGTGCTAAGCGCTTGTGATCTAACACTACTGAAGTTAAAGCTTACTGGGTTGAATTATAAGCTATACAGCCTTGGGAATACAGTCGTGATCATTATTTCTTTAATTATCATATTTTGTTAGATACAAAACTTAGTTTTAAGTAATTAACAGCTTAGGATACTCAAAGATTTAATAAAGGCAAGAGAGACACCATGTACTTATAGTAAGGAGGCCTTAAGGCGGCCTAAAAACTCCGTCACCAGAGTTGGCCACTTGCTCATACGAACTTACTTAGTAAGAAATAAATATCCTTGTTAACATTTAAGAAAAAAAAGAGGCATTTTCTGGGCAAGCTCGCTTCATCGTCGACTTCGTTTTTGCCTTGGCAAGCTTTGAAGTCAAGATCTGACTCTTTCTTCAAACAGTTTTACGCTCGCTGAAATACCCAAATGAGAAAACTGCGTTTTGGGAAAACAGTCGTACGTAATTGTGTTTCATTTGTTTTTCCTCTAAATCTAGCACATTTGGTCTACGAAATAGACTGCGATAAATTAGTCTAGCCGTTTATGTTTAGTGCACATTGCTAGCTTGATTGTATTTATTAGCGGCGGGCGCGAGGGCGCTCGGCAATCTAGCTCGAGCTACGTATAGTTATAGTGACAACCAGTAGGGATTGCAAAAAGGGGTAGAAAAAGAGAGAGGAGCAAAATTTCGCAAGGCAGTAACAATAATTAATATTGAGTGCCAAGGTCACGTGCATTGGTATGAAAACGTGGGAGTTCAACGTTTTCATACCAATGAACGTGACCAATCCGCGTGTACGAAAAACACTCGATACGAGTATTTACGGTCGCATTTTGTAATATTGTAAAAATATAATATATAAATTCATTAATTTATTTTAACATGGAGGTTTATTTAAGTGCATCACATTCATTTATTTTTCATAATTTATTTTGTTACTAACAATATTGATACAAGACCGGATTCAAAACAACAACCTTCGGATCGAAACCCACTTTACCAATACGACTCTTGCGAAATAGTTTTGTCTTTTTGTATTTTTCTTTATGTTAGGTATTTTTCTTCGATGATACACATCAAAAAGGAAATAGAACATTTTCCGATCCCTTGGGACGCAAAAACTATTCCTCACAAGTCAAACCTTTGTTGATCGATGTATTTTTGAACATATATCACAAAATTGGGTTAACTTGGTTGAGTTTTTATCTGTACAAATTTGAATCTAATATTCTAATAATTATGTAGGAAAGTTTGTTTGTTTGTGATGTCAGAAACTACTCATCAGACTTTAACAATAGTTAATAATCTTCAATCAACAATAAGCAAAGATAATAAAGAAAATACAGTAAAACGGGAAATGTTTATTGTACTCTCATGTTTATGTAAGACCTGGATATGAATGCATCCATTTAGACCGGTCATTCCGTTTAATTATTCTTGTGAACTGAAAAAACCCTACTAATATTATTTGTGTGTGTGTGTGTAAGTGTAACTTTATCAATCGGATAAACAATCGTTATGCCACGACGAAGACCTGAAAACTGTACCTATATATATTTTGATGACAAGACTAAGATTATGCTAACGGTACCAGCTACTAAAGGGTATCTCTAGTCCATCGCAGAAGCCACCACAACTCCCCTGGGAACTATCACACATTCTTTGAGGCAAGACCAATCATCTGATAACCCTGAACGCTTCGGTGTCCTAAAGTGAATATGAATAGGCTTTGAGATATCCAGACCTCACATTACTTTTTATCAGCTTTTGGCCTAAGTTACGATCCTGATTTATCGTTTCATGTCGTGGTAAAGGGCAAAGCATGGGTCTTAATTGCACAGAAACGTGGTAATTGGAGAGATATAACCTTCGCGCAGAAGTGGGACACAATGGGCTGCATAATAATAACTATTTTGGGGGACCCTGTTGTGAGTTGGCGAGTCAACCCCTATACCCCTCTTTTTTCAAGAGTTAAAAAAAGATTTAATTATGATTTTATGTTATATATTATATTTTAGTGTTAGTTAAGTAGGTTCTTGTTATGAGCTAGTAAATCTAATTTTTTACCTCAGGTTACGTGCCTGAAATGATAATCAGAGTCACACCATATACCTATGTTTGAGTAGTAAATAAAAACTATTTTAACATAAAAATATTTTTAGACGACCAAAAAGTTTTTATTATTTTTATCTCGTTATTTTACGGAACTCACGCAGGCACACTTGAAAAAAATATATTTTTCCCCATCCATCACAAAAAGGACGCACGAAGCGAGTAGCTAAAGGATTTTGGTCCATTGTCACCTTTTTGCATGACTCGTGTCCACCTGGGTTGGATGGCGTTCAGCCGAATGTCACCATTAATAAGAGCAAATGAACCTTAAACTGCCACGCCCTCTGTCTGGTTTTATGTGAGTTGTAGAAAAAAGTAACACGTGCACACGGCTTATTTTATTTAGTGAATGTTGTTTATTATACATATTATGTAACATCGTAGCCGTGTAGGCCAGATTAGTACCTCGTCTTTCGAGCCGAAGGTCGTGGGTTCAAATTCGGCTGATATCTTACTACATCCCAATGCAATGCAAAAATCACAAAATATCACAAGGAGGGTGTCCTTGTGATATTTTTTGATTTTTGCCCCCCCCCTTTCGAGCCTTACGTGATTAATAGTCAGCCCCTTTTTGTGACTAAAAATTAACATGCAACATTTTAGTAACAATATAATGGCGAAATTTACCTCAAACTTATTAAGGAAGACTCTTAAAAAGTCTACAAAATAATATCCAGTTTTTCTCTTAATACATTCCTTGCGTGTTCAAAATCAATTACATCTAAAAAACGTTTAAAACTAACATGATACCATCTATCATTTTAGTTCACACCTCCAGATCGTTTTATTGTATTGTATGAAAACACGCGAGTTTTGAGTATGATGGCAGATTCGTGGCGAAGCTTGCTGGGACTTGTTCATCATTTACTCATGGCCTTACACCTGCCGTCGTCAAATCTGACTAATTATCAACAGTTTTTTATTTTATCATCAACTCAGCCCTGGTACACCCACTGCTGGGTATGCGGCCTGCTCTGTATTACGCCACTTTCGTGACAATTTTCGTGGTCAGCTTATGTTGGTGAATACTGAATTCGTAATAGTTCACCAACATAATTGGAACCCGAATTCGTTGATCCGGAGTAAGGCCCCTGTGCGATTCTCTCCCACGCTTTGATAGCAACTTCCACAATGTCATCAGACCATCGGGCTGATGGCCTGCCCCTTGGTCGTGCGACTCTGGGCCACCATTCCGTTATCGTTCTTTATTTAATTAAATAAATTCTACGTGCAGACTTGCATAAAAGAATATGCGATTCAATAAAATAGTTAGATATAGGTACTGAACTCACTATCTTACGGCTTTGGCACTAAAACTAAAACAAATGGTTAGTCGTCGAGTTACGAACTAATGAATGTATTGGATGTGCTATAATTGCGACCAAGAAAATTTCAAAGCTATAAACAGACCAATAATTGCTGCAACTTTTTTTAGCACGCTCTACAGCAGTGGCTTGGATCGATTGAGCAACCAATAAATCGATTACTATCCTTTGACTGTTCAACGATTGGTGACATGATTAGTTCCCGTTCCTGTGGGATTACTGGAATCAAAAGAGTGTTAGCCTATGTGTTAATCCAGGATAAAAGCTATCCTGGTACCAAATTTCATTCAAATCCGTCCAGCCGTTTGAGCGTGAAGGAGTAACCAACATTCACATTTAGAAAGAAAGAAAAAAAGAAAAATCTTTAATTTGTCATTACATAATAAAACACATTACATATTATAAAAAGAAGAAAGAAACAAGAAAAATTACAAAAATGGCTACTACTCAGCATGATGCTTCTTTCCATTATTATAATATTAGAGCGATGTCGTATCCAAATTCTAACACAAAATTACTTTCGTACTTCCAGAAAGTCGTAATCTTGCCAACACACGATGTGAATACGACTTGCTGGCCGTACTCATCAGCCTGATCAAATTGATGGCCTGATTCTACTATGTACTTACTATCCCATAAAACTGAATAACTATAGACCTTATTGCTTAGACAATAAGTGCTGTGTGTTATCAGCCAGTGTAGTATGCATTTGTTTTTATTACAGGCAATATTTAGCATAGGAAAGTAAATTAGAAACTGTAGTCTTCGTAAGGAGTTGAGAGTGAAAAGGGGTTTATTGTTTGTTGATCTGAATGTCCATGGTTTTAAACATGAACATGAGAAAATCACGTAGCTTTTAAAATCAATTGATTTTACTTTTCATAAATAAAAAATATGTGAATTCACATAACAACGATGATTCGATTTAAATATAGGTACCTACCTAAACATTTTTATTTGCTTCAAATATTGTGTTCTACTTTGTTTCTTCTTTTTTCTGTGTACAAAAACATTAATTATCGAGATTACTGCTATAAATACAGACCTCTAGCAAAAATAATCAGTCTCTATCTCATAACGTGTCAGGTTGAGTGAACATGAGTCGTTTATTTTTTGTTTCATCGCTTGTTGTGTTTGGCTCTTCCGTAGCCCTCTCTGAAGTGAACCGGAAATGTATCGCTGAAAACAGTGAAGCGTGGTCCAACGACCATCTCATCGGAACTTGGTACATGGTTTACATGTTCACGCGCATGGCTAGCTTAGTTCCTGTGACCTCTTGCCCCAGCCGAGTCTACACCAAACCAACAGCAGAAGTTATCCAACAGTACAAGAAAAAATATAATGATCCTAATGCACCTTATAATATAGACGATAATCCTGTGCAAATGCACGGCGGTAATGGTTTAGTCGATGGATTGGTTTTTGGGCACAACGTTACTAAGTTCTACGTTCTTTCGCCGAACTCTTCGATGGTTTTAAACTGGGATGGATATGCAGTGGATGCGTATCGATTGCTAACGCCGAAGTATATAATGTACACGCAGTGTGCTTTCGGAGGATACACCAGGTGGCTGATGACTACAGACAGACATGCTCCCGTGCACGAGATGGATGAGCTGATTAAGAATACTCCGGAATTAAACGACCTATACAGACAACGATTCTGCGCGACTTATTGATAATAATGTTATAAAAATATTTAAGTATGTACTGCTGGCTGTGTTATTTGAAAACGAAATTAATAAATAAATAAATATCCTTGGACATTCCACACATCGTCGTCTAGTCCCAAGCTAAGCAATTTAATGCTTGTGTTATGGTAACCAGATGACTGATACACTACATAGATACATTTTTTTTTGTAAATACATACATATTATACATAGAAAACACCCAGACACGAAACAAATATTTGCAGATCATGCAAACATTTGTCCCGCAGTGGGAAATGAACCCGCAATCTCTGCGTCTCAGACGGGCTTTCGCCCACTGTGCCACAGAGGTCGTCAAAATAAAATGTATAACAAATGAACTCATTTGTTTGTTATGAGTTATTATTTACAATGTGTTAAGTTTATCAATATCCGTCTGGGTCGTTGCTGTGTTATGATAAAATATTAATTACTTACGTGATTGTCTGTTTGTCTGCGAATTATCATTTGTTATTATGATCTCACTAAAATGTTGCTATCTCGTGGTAAAATGAGCTCACATTTCAGACATCAGTCAGAATAAAATAAAAAAAATAAAAAAATACTAAGTAATTGGTAGGTAATTGCATTATTGTTATTGTATAGTATCTAGGTACTACATACTACTATTTCCTCAAACATTGTGGTGTACCAACGGGGCTCTTGTTGCGGCCAAACCTAATTTTTAAGACCTTATGTACCAACTTGAAACAATGAATAAATGAATAGATGAATAAAATAATGTCACTGTTTGTTAACATTAAAAAAACAATACCTATGGATTTCAGGCGTCATTGTCATATTTAACGAAATACATACGTACTATTATATGAATGATTTTCTCGTTAATTGGTCACTCCCCATAATAATATATCTCTTTTTTTCAAGCATATTACTGCTGTTCATAATAAAGTAAAAGTTCGTATGAGCAAGTGGCCAAATCTGGGTGATGGAGTTTTTAGGCAGCGCTCAGATTTTAATGCCACTTGCGGTAACCCATCCAAGTTGTGACCGCTCAGAACGTTGCTTAACTTCGACGATCTATCAAGAACGTCTTAGCAAACTAAGGCTGTTCATAATAACTCTACAGTAGAGTTGTTCCTGTGACAATAGTATGAAAACTTTAACTAATACTTACTCCTCTTTCCTACTCTCCCTGACTGAGCGAAGGTCTCCTCAAAACTCTTTAAACTTTAGTATGATATTAGTGGCAATTTTGGATGTCGCCAAAACTTAACTAAACCAATTTGACAACACTAAAAATGTTGCCGTCTCTTTCATAACGATCGAAATAAAAAGGATGGCATCAATTTTAGAGCTTTCAAATTAGCGACATCCAGAACTGTGTAATGTAGTTATGTAGTTACCTCTGTCTTGAGATCCTGGCAAGGTCGCCAGTAATGTGGTTCGTTGGTAGAGTTCTCTGGTGGACGTGTGCAATGGTACAGAGACATGATGTATATTGATGGAGTAAATAACACGACTGAGGTTGGTTCTGTACTAATATCAACTGATCGTATTTATTCAGGTAAAATAAGCCTTATATAGAATAGAATAGAATAGAATATTTATTTCCTCAAATCTTAACTATAAAGGTCATGTTTATGTAATCCGATATGCTTGTAGTCGGATATCTTTGACATTTCAATAAATCAATACTCATTTCTCTTATCTTTCTATTCGTCATCGAGTGACGTCTTATGATAGGTATGCAAGTACCTACCTACACTACAATTTCCACTAATGGCCTCCTAAAAGATCACAAAAAATACTTTGAATCATTCTCAGTAAAAAATTACAATTACTTTCAACAATACTATTCAAAAATATTATAATCATACTTATAATAGCAATAAATTACTTTGACACAAAACACAATCAACATTTAAGAACACCCAAATATTGAGTCAAAGTACTAATTACAATAATGACGTGTGTGTGTCAAATTGTCACTATAGTCAATGAATTCAAATAGAAGAAAGAAAACAAATTAAATGTTTAATTCAAATACCAACTGGTTTTATTCGTCACACTCTTCAATTCATTTGTATGACGAATTAAAAAACACAACTCTTATTTCCTTATTCCGTTTGCAGTAAAGTGCATAATAGAACAGACAATTTGAATTAGAGAATACGGAATTACATTGCATTTTAGCAATGCGAAAATTGTATTCTCTTATTTCGGGACTTTTTGTTCTTGTCATTATAAACTGTATTGTATTTCTCTGATGGTACAAAATGGGTTGGCAATTCGAATTCGTCACCCCAAATATAAATTTGCTCTAAGCATAACTGAAATAAGTAAAACGTTTAGTTTAATTTAAAGTGTATTTTCAATAACCTAGAGTTGAGATTACAGTGAAATGTTTCGATCAATGACATAGAAATCATTGCAACATATGCGCAATACTTGTCCTTTTAAAAGGACTTCATATTCATTGTCGGTTTCAAGTATTTTATAAATTTACTTTGTGGTAATGTGATTGGTTGTTTCATTATGTTAAGGGCTATTGTAGTTAATTGTACTGTTAGTTTGAAGTGGTTTTTATTACAAAAATAATGAGGTACTTACATTTTAAAATGTACATTGGAATATTATAGGACTAAGTACTTTTGACCAATTTCCGACTTGATTGAGTCAAAATGTGTCGCTAATGTTATTTTATAGAATTTTCTTGTAAGTACCTACATGTCAACATCGCTAAAAACAAGGCATTAAAAAAAACTTTTATGTTAAATTTAACCTTGAATAACTTACGACGCAGACAAGAAATGACAGCCGACTTTTAAGACAACTTTAGGAACACCAAGTATGCAAGTTTCCAGCTATCTCTTATTCCGAAGTTGAACCCTAAAATGATTGGGCTATTATTATACTCTAGTAGGTAGAGATTTTGGTGACAAGTAAAATTAAGAGTTTTTTTTTATATCCATCTGACTCAAAGTACCTAAAAAAATAAAAAAGACCAAAAAATTATTCTCTTAAATAATTATGAATGCTTTAATTATATTTCTTGACGAATTATTTTAATCTAGGGCCTGAAAGACTAATTATGTCAATTGAAAGGCCCGTCGGTCCGTACTCCAGAAGTCTTGAAACTGGGCATAAGGGTAGATCATTATTAAAAGTTTAACAAAACACGACGTTCATTAACTACCTTTTTACCTTTTCATGTTCAAATTAATTGAATGCTTATCCTGACTAACCTTATTACCAAATACGCACAAAATAATGACCCTCTTTTGCTGTAGTCGGATAAAACAGCGTAATTAGCCTGTAATCTATTTACGAAAGATCACGTGTCTGGGAGTTCCTTCATTAGGCTTGGAGGGAAGTGCGAAAGGTATGGTGCTAGTGTGAGCTGGGAGCGGGTAAAGTAGGGTTTGGCTAGAGTGTAGAGAAAAAGCGAGTATCTGTGGTATAATAATATTATAGGTACACATAAAAAATTTACTCTTTCGCGTTGAAACTACTGAACGAATATGGCTAAAAGAATAACACAAAGGCTACTTTTTAACCAGGTTAGTACCACTCGATCAAATCCGCGAGCGCAAGCTTGTAATTAATTAATTAATAACATAGTGAAAATTAGTGTGTTTTTTCTTACTATGAGTAATATCAACTAAATACGTCATTGCTCATGCAAACTTATTTACCTTTTAAAAACAACTTAAATAATTTATTGAAAACCATAGATAAAAAATCAATTATAAAACATAAGACCAGTTTTTACAAACTTTTATATCAATACAAATCTAAGTGCTGCAGTAAACAGAACTATCAATTAAATTGAATGCGCACCAAATCCACTAAGCACCACTCAAACAATGTTCCAAAAAACACATTAAAACTAAACCACCCCTCGAAACCACAAAATCAAATAAAACCCTAAATTTAGCACAAATTTGTCACGAAACCAATTCTTTTATCACAAATTTTATTTTACGGAATGCTTTACAAAATTTGTCTTACCAAGTTATTTATTGGATTGGGCGTGGCAAGGAATTTTATTTGGCATAAAATGTATTATAGAAATGATATAAAAATGGATAATAAGTGGAAAGCGTGACTTTGGAGTAGCAAATGATGCGTCAAATATGTTAGAGAGGGATATAAAAACTAACAGATGTTTTTGCACGAGCCGACGGTGAATGTTGCTTGGGGATGAAGGGATCCATTGTAAGGGCTATTTGTTATTGTTAATAATTCGTGAATTACGGGATACATTGATTTTTATGATGTAGTTTAATATTGGTATTCATGTTTTTTATAGGTTGTTATATAATTTGTGGCTCTAAATAGTACAAGCATAGAAAGGTCAGTTCAAAATCATTTCTTATTTTTCTTGATTTGTTTCTTCTACAGGAAATTATGATCATAACTGTATTCCCAAAGTGCGGTCGACAAACAGTTAAAAGATCTATGAGTGTTAGTCTTTTTTGACTACTACACCTTATAATGATTATGATGAATATAATCACATGTGAATGAAGCAAAGCTTGCTTAGACGTTCCTAATAAGCAACGGTATGAGAGGTCACAATTTGGATGGGTGACCGCAAGTGGCAATAACAGCTCAGCGATTGCGTAATTCTGAGGGCAAGTTAAATGGTCGGCCCCAGTTTTTAAAGTCGTTAAGTCAATTTATTTTAGTAGTTTATGAAAAACTTATAAAATCAAACGTTACTAAAATACCTCATATCAAACGGTTAACTTCTAACCGTCACAGAATTCTAAAAAGCTTCAGAATGACAGATAAATCGCTCACCATAACAAATTCTATTCAATTCATTCATTCATTCACACTCAAGTAGCACTCACAATTGGCGACAAAACGTCTGACTTCTCTTACAAAAAACCTTTGAAAATTCAAAATTCGAAGGCACGCATGAAATTCCATAATACAGAACGAAACGATAACTGCGTATCAATTTCTTACCAAAAATGCCTCTAAACGCTTTGCAAAAGGTTCGTGATCTTGCCGAAGATGCTCAAATTCAAACCATATCTCTATAATCATAGAGATCGTTTCCATGTTTTTAGGATGATAGTAAATTGACAATGGAGTCTTGGGAGCCGATTTGTCGCCGCGTGTCGAACGACTTGAATGAATGTATAGAATAGAAGTTATGCAATCAATTAGAGGGGGCGGTGCCGACGGGTGCTTTTGAAAACGGAGACAATTTTTTTGTATGGTCCAATTCGATTTAAGAGCGATTGCATAATTAACTGAAAATATTCTTACTTAATATAGAATAATCAAATGTATAAACTAAATAAATCCAAGTTCGAACTAAAAACTTATTGCGTCAATTTTGAACAGCAATGCTTAATGCTTAATGTTGCAATCATATTATCTGTGGTTGCAATTCTCTACCACCCGAAACTTGTGCTTATTCTATGGCATTATTTGACGTTTGTCTATACAAATTTGACAAATGAAAACGTCTCAAATTGTTAAAACAGTCTCTTATATTTTTGTAGTGTTTCAGTAGATATCCGAATAATGCTATTATTTATATTAGAGGAGGTACCTACTTATACTTAAAAGCTATTTATGCCCTATAGATATTTTAGCATTCCAAAATTAAACCAGATTTGTGTTTACACATTTTTAATCTGCTACAATACTATTGGTAATCGCTTCTGCTTTATCCTAAACCGCTGTCAGCTTTCTCCTTGCACCTCATTTATTCTAAAGCGCATCACACGAGTCAAAGACGCCGCTACCTAAACAGACTTCTTACACTATCCTATTCACAATTATTCCATACATTTCTACATACTTCGTAACCATTGTGCATATTCCATTCACACTTTTGAATTTGAAACTGTATCATTTCTGAGTTTTACGTTTCATGAATGGACTTTCGAGTGTCCGAAACTAATCGTAGTTTTGTTAATGGTCATGGATTTGTATTTTATGAATGAAATGCCATTGCTCTTTACTATTCGATTATTGAAATTTAAGCATTTATCAGCCAGGACAGGTAGGGACAGATTAGTCTGGAAATTGGGAAGGAAGTTTCCCTACATAGCGATTATAGGTTTTAAAATAATATGAAAAAAAATTATAGCTGTACTTATTTTATTTATTAAAGTTAGAGAGTGATGTTGGTGCAGTAAAATTAGGCTTTTGACTTCAAGGTAGTGGATTCAAAGCCAAGCCAGATCAATAATAAATAAACATAATATAATACAAAAATATCAAAGATTTAGTAGATTTAGACGACGATTAGAATCCATGAAAGTGTTTTAGAGAAATCGTGTAATAGTAATTGGTTTTTCTAATCCATTTTCAATTGACTTTACCATGGAAAAGGAACGACTTCTATATTCCCATAAAAACACCATCGTCATCAAATGATCCCATTTAATACGTCTTTCCTTCCGGTTCCGAATAGCCGGATGTGACGTCACGCGCCCGGTCTACCCTCGTTTCAATTTAGCGCCATGTTCGAAATTAGGTTGCTAACTGCATAGTGGGTAGATTTGAATATTGTTATTTCGGTGAAGTTAATTTGCAACTTCCATATTGCAAGTAACTTTCGCTGTTAGGTTGATTTGATACCACAAAATGTCTTCATTACACTCGATAATATTTGAATTATAATTTTTTATTTTACAAATGAAACTTAAAATACCATAAGGTGTATATGGTTGCATACAAACACTTAAAACATAAAATGAGATAAATTTCATTAAATAATTTAAATCAAAATGACGATCGGGATGCTTAACTTCGAATTGAAACACAAGATTAGATTCTATGTAAAAAATAAATCAATATGAGCATCAATCAATAGCTTTATTTTAATACTGAATAAATTCAGTAGAATTGTCTAAAAAGCTAGATTATTCTACTCCTGCTCTTTGCGACCAAAATATGGAGCTTAGTTCTTACGGTAATACATTATGAATCATCTTTTTTAATCTAAATCAAATGAACCCCTACTTATTCTTTTAAATAATGCTAACGAGCATTAAAACCAAAAATACTATTTAAAACATTTTTCATTTTACTATGGCGATATCACCTAAAAGCCTAAAACGTAGCATAAGTGATACAATCTGCTGGAACGACTTGACAAACACATTTTTCTCTTACTAAATTGGATACGAAATGAAATGAGCAATTTCTATTAAAATACGAAATCAGGTCTGAATGTGTCTGTCTCTGAATGTTATTAACGCCAAGGTTCTATAAAAGACAACGAAGGGTCTTGCTACACGGGCGGTACTTATGCCAGGAAACGCTTTTAACCCGGCAAAGTTGATATAATTGAAAGAAATAAAGAAAAAATCATTTATTCTGGTAGGACCTCAAGGATCGCGTCAGTACCGTCTTACATGCTAGGTGATTCTAATGCCTGTTCCATACGGTTTCGGCGCTGAATACTCGTATATATAATTTCGGTAAAGCTAATATAATATACTAGTAGTTTTGGTAGAATTATTTGATCATTTGAGAGCATAAAACGTAGTAACTTTTTATATTCTTTTTAAGTATAGTTTAGTATTGTTACCGCAATGGTAACAAAAATTAATATCCTCATGCAATACAATCTCACAAAACTCATTCTCTCTCCTTGTAACGTTCTAAATAGTAGCTAATTGCAATTTAATCGATAAAGTGTTTAAAAAAGTGTGATCTTATAATATTATCCTATAATTTTATGAGATACGTTTTTCTAAATAAGTAAAGCCTTGATACTGATCAAAGGCTCACTATATAAAAAGCTCTAAGAAGCTCAAAATTTTTAAATACTTTATCATATTTTCAAGCAAGATTTGATCCACATTTCGGTATCACAAAAAGTTGAAAATTAATAAATATTCAATAGAATTTCTCAGTGAATTACACTTGAATATGAATAGCCGTAAGGTTTATTTAATCAGCTAAAGGCTATTTAATGTTTTTAGTTCTGTTTTTTTTTTTTATCTTTCTTGTGTACTTACAAAACCGCTCGTATACCCAGATCCTAAAACAAATCGCTCGTCGTCTCATATCCTGTAATGAAATGTCCGATGTGTTACGCCAACACGATTAGCTGCGCGCACTCGGTTGCTGTGTCACTGAGGGGGAAGTAACCCCGATCGTTACCGTTTCACTGATAAATTGGATAGCGTTTATTTTATCAGAATTATTTAGGTAATTTAAATATTTATTTAGGTAATAATATACTTTTAAAAATAAAATCTTGTGTTAGATTAAGGCCGTCTAAATCGAATCGGTGTAATCGATTTTGATACCGACAATATTTTGATTCATGCGGAGAATCTTCACCTTCCCTTCTTATGAGTGTAGTCACGTTTTACACACAACATGGACGGAGGATTTACGAAAGTTTTGAATATGAAAAAGTCAACGAGTTGGAAAAATATGCTGATTATAACCTATATACAACTCAAACAAAAAAAATTGAAAATCTTATTAAAATAAAATGCTTCTTTTATCATGTTTCGTAAACCAAGCTTCTAAAATCATATCCCGTCCGATAGTTCGCAAAAATCAATGAATAAAAAGGATGTTGAAGTAATATAATAACAATGTTAACCCAACTGTTGGACCAGAATCAAGCAAATAACCCTTTTATTGGCACAGTTGGGTAACAATAGTTCTACTGAAATAGTTACAAAAAATCTGCGACCTTTAAGACGGAAAGGCCTGAGGGTGGCAGTAAGTATACAATGGGGCAATTCTGAGTGTCGCAAAAGCTAAACTAACCTAACTAAAACTATTGCCATCCTTTTTATTCCCATCGCTATGAAAGGGACGGCAACAATTTTAGTTAGCTTAGTTTAGCTTTTGCGACACTCAGAATTGCCACTATTGAGTAACAACGCTCTTAAAGTTGTTATTAGCAATTATTTGTTTCCGCGGGAGAAATGTTTGCATGATCTGCAAATTTTTGTCTCGAGTCTGAGTGTTTTCTATCTATAATTTATGTATTTACAAAAAAAAATGTATCTCAGTATTCTATCAGTCATCTGGTTACCATAACAAAGCATTAAATTGCTTAGCTTGGGACTAGATGGCGCTGTGTGAAATGTCCAAAAATATTTATATTTATTTTATTTTTATTTTTTATTGCCCAAAATCTACCAGCATCTTCATTCTCCCTATTCCAAGCTAAGTAGGATTGGTACAACATGTTTTCATCATCCATTTAAATTGATCATTAGTTATAAGTCTTATCTTTATTATTAATACCTACGCTTTAGAATTCAGATACAGAACAAATATCTCAATGTATCAAATTCTAGTTTAACTTTCACTCTATCATTTCGCATAACTATTTTTTTAATATAATTTAGTAAATGGCTGAATTATTTGGTAGAAAAAACCAAAATAATTTTAAGTAAGTAAAAGCAAGGGTACACTATTATTGGTAACAATGTAAATAATAATAATAATAACAAAAATAAATGCATATCATTAAAAAAATACACAATTACAAGATTACACTACTCTAAATAGAGTTAAATTCAGGATTTTTTTGTTCTCTCTCTGGTAATTAGGTGACTGGAGTCTGATTCACGGAAAAAGCCGCACGCAATTTTGCAGAACAATCGAAAAATATAAGGCAATTTATCTTCACACGTAGCTACTACAGCTCCAAAGGGATTTATATCTGAAAACGGGTCTTAATTATCCCAAAACCTCTATCTACGTGATATTTTAGGTCCAATCATTGAGATGTATTATAGAGCCACAATCAGACAAATAAAATGTAAACGCCAAAACTCGGCGCACGCTACGTAGTGCGCAGAGTTTTTCTTTTTTGCGTACAAGCGACATTGAACATTAAAACAAAAGACATAACGTCTACATTCAAATGTCAAATGTCATTGTAGAACATAAAATTTGCACGCACATTTTTTGAGTGTTGTCAGTTATTAGATTGTGACTCTTTAATACATCTCAATGGGTCCAATAAATGAATTAAAATTGTATTTGACCCTACATTTTCTACCTCATTTTAAAAGGTAAAGAGGTCAATTGAAATGATTATATTCAGGTATAAGCCAAGTTATAACTTAACCACACTGTTTGAACACCTTCCTTTGTTATTTTCAATTTAAATTAAACCACTCAAATGGCATTTCTTAAACAAAATACACAGTACGCAATCAGCCCTCAATCAAAGAACGCGAACAAAAGACGAAGAAGGATTGTATAATATAAGCCATTGAGCAAACTCAAATTGCTATTATATTTTGAACTTTATGCACAAGCATTTATAGGTTTGTGTTTAAAAAGAAGGACAAAGCGACAAATCGATTCTTGTATTTTATTGGCGGGAACACAATGGAAATAGTATAAATGATTGCGTTTGTGGTAAGCAGGGTCTTTGTGCAAAGGAAGTTAGGGGTTTAAGCTAGGAGCGACCTCGTATTAAGAATCAAATGTAACTTCAAAAAAATTGAGCCCTCTAAGGAACGTTGTAAACGATAGCTCAACTGATTCAAGCTATTGCCAGGCGAAATAAATATTGTTTACATTGCTTAAACATTTTAAGGCTTTCATAATAAAACTGTTGTAAACGATTATCATACGAGTACATTGTGCGTGTTACATTTTTTACTTTTATTTACTTTACAAATATCAATTGATCAACCAAACTATTCAACATCATTACATAATCACCCTGAGTAACATGATAATGAGTTTCAAGATGTACTTAATATCTTTACTTGTAATTTTCTTGAACTTTTTACAATTTTATCTTGGTAACTTTTATTGAATTGAAAAAATCATCCAAGATCTATAAATTCACCATAAATTAACTTTAAAAAAATATTTACCATGAAGTTTTCGCTTTGCTCACTCAAAATATGAGGCGTAAATGAACTGACCAAAACTCGGCTCGCTTCTCTTTTGGACACGCCCGAAGCCCGCTCTCAATGATTCCCGTTGAAGCACCACTCGATCCGCACTGTACAGTGCACCGCAATTAATACGGCACTTGAGCTGCAAATGACATGGGAATTTAATACCGCCTCTTGTACTAAAATATTAGACTTTTCGGCAAATTTATGAATTTTCAAGATGTCAGGAAATAACATTTATATGTGTGAATCATGAAATTTTGCATTAAAATAGTATCTTTGCCACATGCCTCAGACAGCTTATAAACTAACTTCGTCATCAAAGTTAGCCACTAGCTCGTATATTCGTATGAGCAAGTGGCCAACTCTGGTGACGGAGTTTTTAGGCCGCCTTAAGGCCTCCGTCATGGCTTAACGACTTTAAAAGCCGGGACCGATAATTTAACGTGCCATCCGAAGCACGGAAGCGCTCAGCTAATAATGCCACTTGCGGTCACCCAACCAAGTAGTGACCGCTCAGAACGTTGCTTAACTTCAACGATCTATCCAGAACGTCTTAGCAAGCTTCGCCACGAGCGCTTCTAAGACGTTAAGTTAGTAAGCCACTAGCTAAGACGTTCTTACGTGCGGAGCGGTCGCAATATGAATGGGTTACCTCAAAGTGTTATTTACAGCTGAGTGCTTCCGTGCTTCGGAGGGCACGTTAATTTGTCGGTCCCTTCTATAAAAGTCGTTAAGCCTAGATGGAGGCTTTTAATCGGCCTAAAAACTCCGTCACCCAAGGTCCATTTGTTCATACGAACTTACTTTGCGTTAGTATGCAATTTGCACATTTTTTTTTACCCTCTCAAAGTTACTACTAGTTACGGAGCACGTGCACTGAATCAATTTGGACGTAGCTTAAAAGCATTTCTAACGTACTTTATTAACTTTAAAATCATGTTACAAGCAAAGGGGTGTATACCCTTCCGACTTTTTGATGCGAAAAATTATACGGTTCACTCCGAACATCATTAATGTTTGTCTAATGCACGTTACTCGGAGTCGGGATTTAAAAGCATTTTTAAAAGTGGTCAGAGCCCAGATTTAAACTTGTAAGAGGAAAGTAAAGTTGGAGAAATATTATTCATCTTTCAATTTTAATTTGGTAAATTTCTTAGAACGAATAATACTGTAGAATCAGGTCAACTCTGGTTACCGAGTTTTTATGCCGTTCAAAGGCCTTCGTCGTGGCTTTACGGCTTTAAAAGCAGTCCTGGGAATAGAGATAATTTAATTTGGAATATCACTAGTCTAGGTACCTATACCTAGACTAAGTGATCCAAAGTAAGTCCCTAGACTTACTAGTAAATATCGGAGAACTGAAATAACCGGTGGAGAAAGAAGGTTCTTAATTGAACGTGCTTTAAACGGTGAAGGAAAATAGCACAGAGGCATGAGGCATAAATATTACCTACAAGATTTTTTAAGATTTTTTTTTAAACCTCCAAAGCAAGAATGCACTCAGCTTGCGGTCACCACTCCAAATTGTGACCGCTCAGAACGTTGCGAATGAGCCGAACTACCATAAGTATTAGCTTAATACCTTAATACGATTTTTATAAAATAAGTTGAGTTAAGTTTTGATTGGAAATTAAATATAAACATAAATAAATATCCTTGGACATTTCACACGGCGTCATCTGGTCCCAAGCTAAGCACCTAAATGCTTGTGTAATGGTAACCAGATGACTGATATACTAGGTACTTAGATATTTTCGTTTTTTGTAAATACATACCTACAATTATTATAGATAGAAAAACATCCAGACCCGGAACAAAGATATGTAGAACATACAAACATTTGTCCCGTGGCGGGGATCGAACCCGCAACCTCCGCGTCTCAGGCGAGCCTTCGCCCACCGCGCCACAGAGGTCGTCAACAACAATTATGTTAACTACCTATAAAACTAATAAATAAGTGTATATTCAAGTTTCTCCTTACAACCCTTTAAAGTTAGCCCACGTTCACTCGTTCATTAATGTTGAGCTTTGATGTTGCGAGCTAACTTTTAACCTTTAAATTTTTAAACTCCGTTCGTTGGATGCTTTGCCTCCATTATCCAATTACCTTTATTTGCAGAGGAAAATGTAGAAGTCAAAATGAGAAGTACCGTATCACAAGTTTATTTAAAGTATGTTATTTATAGTGTAATTTTAAGTATGTTAAAGGGAGACCTTTGCCCAACAGTGGGACACGATAGGTTGAATACAAAAAAAAATAGTTAGTACGTTAAGTTGCTCGTGTTCTTAAAAATGGTGGTAAACTTTTAGCAAGATTTTGGTAGTATTTTTTTCATTTTATTAAATTTCATTATTTAAAAATCATTTGCAAAACATCGATAATCTTTTTTTTTAAATAGTTTTACATTCAAAACTTGACTTTTTTTTGTAATAACATACCGGAAATTACTCACGTAAATTAATAATCGGTGGTAGATTCAGACATTTGGACATACCTCTGTCTGACCCTCTTAGATATTTTCAAAGGATCTAAAACTGCCTTAGAATCTAAAAGATTATATCTACCGCATCCTGGAAATACTATTGTGATCAAAATATTTAATTTAAAAACTTTTAGTCACCAATTTAACAATTCCATCAAGCAAAGTCATTTTAGTTCAATCTTGGCTCCGTTGAGGTAAGGAGGTAATCACGGGGTAATCCATCAGTGTCCGCAAGTAACCATGTTTGTTTCATGCATTATACATGAAGCTTTGAAATATTAGCTGTTATAACTTGAAAGCTTTTGCCGAGTTATCTTAGGTTATCGAATTAATAAATTTTTACATCTTACAATCAATCAATCAATCATTTATTTATTTTCTCTCACAAACAATACATAAATATAAATACAGGAAAATAAAATAAATTTAAAAATAAATAAATGCAGTTAAAATAAAAATAATCCAAAAATGAGTGTCGGTTCTAACTTATTACAAAGAAATGTTGTGAGATCCAATTCTAATGGAGAAGGATGTTTTGTGTTCAGTATGTATATCGCTGTGCTGTTTTAAAAACAAATAATTTTTTTTATAATTATCAATAGGTCTTTGCCCTGCAGTGGGACATTACAGGCAAAATAACTTTACAACTTACTTAGCTAATGTTACTTGAGAAATATCTACGTAATCCATTTACCATAATCATTGAAATGTATTAAAGAGTCACAATCTAATAGCAGACAACGCTCAAAAATGTGCGAGCAAATTCAATGTTCTACAATGACATTTGACATTAGACGTTATGCCGTTTGTTTTAATGTTCAATGTCACTTATACGCAAAAAAGAAAAATCTTTAATACGTCATCTCAATGACCGTAATAGGTTGTACTTGGAAAAAGGCATACATTTTGTACCAGTTGGAAAATGCAAGAGATAAAAAATATGACACAAATATTGAAGGAAACAACTACTCTTACACTTATAATCTACATAAAACCACTCAATTTTATCCTCATCCTTTAAATTATATGGCCTGTTACATATTATGTATGCAGCAGTCTAATTTTCATTTTGTGCACGAAGAAAGGAACACTGCGGGGAATTCTGCTGAGGTGCAAAGTTAAAAAGCAGTACGTGAGTAAAATCTTAAGGAGATCGTTAACCTTCAACAAGGGATTTTCTACTTATACCTACCACAGAACAGCAAGTTCTACTGAATATTATATTCGAAAGATGCAGTGTGGGTATGAGTGCCTCATTACTTTTGCTCAGGGGGTCTATCACGAGTTAACCATAGTATTGGATACTGTCCTCGTTAGCGAGTCAAGTATCACAAATGTATGAAAATCCAGTGCAGCGCTTCCCCCGGTAACTTGCATGAACTAAAAATTCCATACATTTAGAATACTTGACACGTGAGCGAGAATAGTTAACTATACCAGTCGAAAACTGATGATAAGCCCCCTGTTATTTGTAATGGACTGTGGAGAATGTCAGTTATCGTACTACAGTTTATGCACCTGCTAATTCTGTTGCCATCTCTTTTCATTTAAAATTGAATGAGAGTGACAACAAAATTCCGTAAACCGTTTTAAGCCACTTTGTGTTTAAAGTTATTCAGTTAAATATAGATCACTTTGAACGTAAAATACCTAAAAATTTGTTAAGACACTTCACTATCTCAATTAAACTAGCCATCCGTGCTAATAGAGTTATTAGGCCGCCTACGTCTTGGCATAATCTATGTTAGGGTCGAAAATGTACCGTACCCTCCAAAACACGTAAGTGTCACCATTTATCTATTTCTTGATATCGCTGAACGTCTTTTAATTTCGGCGATCTATCATGAACTAATTAGCAACACCACAAGCCCTTCTGCCCTGCCTATCATTACGGTAATTATAAATAATAATAATAATAATATATTATTAATAATAATTATTATTATTAATAATAATTATTATTATTAATAATAATTATTATTATTAATAATAATTATTATTAATAAATATCCCCGGACATTCCACACAGGGTCATCCAGTCCCAAGCTAAGCATTTTAATGCTTGTGTTATGGTAACCAGGTGACTGATATACTACATAGATACATTTTTTTTTGTAAATACATACATAATTATACATAGAAAAACAACCAGACCCGGAACAAATATTTGCAGATCTTACAAACATTTGTCCCGTAGCCGTATATTTGTGTAATGTGCTTTGAGATACAGTATTGAGATTAATTATTTTTTTGTCCAAAACAACGAGCACTTTTTTAAATCGCAATCTGACTTTTGACTCTGAGAGATGCTCTTAACACACTTTCGCCATTCAAACGAGATTTGCATTGTTGCTGTAATGAGCTTAAAATTTCACAAAAGCAACAAAAATTATAGCCCAATGCATTTCTGGAATACACACCAATATTCACCAAAACTATCTACGATAAGATGCAGAGCAAATTGAATCCTATTACGTAGTCGTAAAGATTTGCCAAAAGAAGTAAGAATGCAAAAAGGTGGTAGTGAATTTGTACCTGTGCCACAAACAAGCCTCTTTTGAAAATCGAACATAACAAAGAAGGCCATACTTCATTCATTACCATAGCCATAGCTAAACTTATGAATGAACGTAAAATTTATGAATGAAACCATGAATGGACGGACAAGTGTGTCCCGTAGAGTAGAATCGTCCAGACATAGAGGCGACTGCATTGTTACATCATTTGAAAGTAATGCTAGTTCCCGGAATGTCTATCACTTGACTTTACGCAGGTGGTCATTAAATAACTTTTCTGGCCTCATTTCCGTTCCTTAGTATGAATCCGTTGTATTATTCCGTTGAATGGTATTGAGTTGAGGTTGATAGATATTTTGTTATTTTTTAATTATGTTTCTACAATTTTTTAGTTTTGTTTACAAAATTCTCTATAAATCCTATATTTCTCTAAAATACTTTTAAAATAAAAAGAGATTTGCATCTTAACTAACTAAATGGAACGTCTGGCCTAAGTGACTAACATAACTGAATTTAGTTGTTTGTAAAGTTGGTCTCTCCGCAGGATAACTTATAAATAGTTTTAAGAAAGATGTATAGTACTTACCCTACTATGCCAACAAAAACTACAAAACCAACTTTTATAGACACTTTTCATTCTGATATCTAAAAAGGTTGTTTCTCACAATGGGCAATACTATACCTACTATACTCATACCCATAATAATAATAGATTCTACTACAATATTAATAGAGCTTACAAATGGTTGCTAACTCTGTCGCAGTCTATTTCAATGAAATCTGAGAGTCAAAGTCTCAGTTTGTCATATATTTTGATAAACTTTTCTTTCTTTTCTAGTGAAAAAACTATTACCATTATATTAGTTTTAACACTAAAAGTTCCGCTATTCTAAATTTACTCAGTTTAACAAAATTCCTTGCTAATTAACATTTTATATCATGTTTGAACCATTTCCACCATTTATCAAACGAACAATTCCACCATTCATAATAGTAGGTTAAAATTAAGAAACCTGGCTCAAAATCATTCAAACATTCATTCATTCGAATTCATCAATTCGAATGATTGAATGTTTGAATGATTTTGAGCCAGATTTCTTAATTATACCTTTTTTAGAAACACCCCAATTATACGCTATTCATTCATTCAATATTCAATCATTCCAGTATTCAGAAACATCAAATTCTACAACATACTTTCATTCAGTCATTCTATCATTCTAGTATTCGGAAACACCAAATTCTACACCATTCATTCATTCAATTATTTCAGTAGGTATTCTAATATTTTCATTATCTTCTAGCTTGCAATAACTCTAACAGGCTGGATTGTAATCATTTTTTTTTAAATAAAAATAAGAAAAAAACTTTTTTTTTTTTAAATATTTATTAAAATTATAATTATACTTAGTCATAGTTAAAGTATCCACCTATTTACATTTCCTCTATACCATTTATTTAAACAGATAACGTTTTTTAAAGCACATACTGAATCATGATAAATACAACTGTACAGTTCATGAGAGTTTTCATATTCTTTATACAATTTTGGAAAACTAGGACAACCGATATCTTCTATGTTTTTCACATTATCACTATGTAGTATACTTTTTAACCACGACACTTTTTCGCGACCTTTGGTATACACATATACATCTCTTAAAATACTTGTAATCAAATTTTGAAAGTTCGAGTAAGGTACAACTCCCTCATTCCATAATATCTTTCTATTGCGTTCAATCCAACATACTTGTCGTCGTTCTTGTTGTGTCAAATTGTAAAATGGAAACGGTGCCTTTATAAGAAAAACCTGTACCTTTTTTTCGCATAATATAGCAATTTCTTTTATTATAAATTCGTTTGCTTCTGTTTTGAAACCTTGAACATCTACAATTGCAATCATGATAACCTGCGCACTATGTTACTTAAAGGTTTATATTCCACAAGTCGATCGTTTATAATTAAACAATATGCAGTGGTGTTCTCCGGTATCAATATTGAGCTTTCAAATTCCAACCGTACATCTACCGGACCTGTTTTTAGACAGTCATTCTGCCTTGAACAATCTATGATGAAAAGTGGGGCTTTTTCTTTAAAGTTTTTCAGATCGAGCAAGGGATCAACTGGGCTGTTGTAGTACGACTGACGGAATTTGACATACATTTCATATAATATACTATACCTGTTCTCAGAAAACTTCAGACCTAATGGTTCATACGGATAATATTGAGAATTCAGAAAGAGTGTCACGTTTGTCACGTCACAATGATCAAATAGTGAACTGTCTTTCGATTTATTACTTTTTCTATTAGTTTGCAAGCAGAATATTACATATCTTGGCTTTTCCAACTGTGAAGCTGTTTTAACTGACCAAGAATGCTTTGTAGATTTAGGTAGTAAAGGATATTCATACAAATCCCAATTTCTAAATGCCAGTTGAATAGGTTTATCTTTTTCTACATATTTCAAAAGTGTCAGTCGTTCTCGATCTGATACTTTTATATGTGGCACCCTCCATTGAACTCTTTGTATATGAATTTGAAGATGATAAACATCATCACAAAGTATAACGCTATTTAAGTTAGAATTGCTTCTATTCATTATGAGTTCATGTTTACAATTTATCAAGATTTTATTATAATCCTCAGCAAACCCTAAAATCTTATTTAATGGTATTACAGCACTAAAATGACCATCACTTTTAAACCCATCTAAGTTCCAACCCCATAAGGCTGCAACTTTATTTTCTGCTTCATTTAATGAAATGTATGATTTTATAGATGACGTTATCCCAGAATTTTTTATGCGATCTATTTCAATCCCATTTATTTCGTACCTGATGTCTTGAAACAGAAACATAATAGGATTATTAGTGAACGAAACAGTTTTCTTGATCGGATTCCCATCTTTTCCGATGAGCTTTGCTTCGCCTTCGATGTAAATTGAGCTGGCTGATGGTAGGACATAAATATCTTGTTGGTGTATGGGGATTCTGACTTCATCGTTTTCTCTGAAGCTGTTATTGTAGGGATTATAAGAATGAATTTCGTAACTTTCAATTGAAGTATCAAAGTGTGGTAATTCAGTAACCTGTAATATATTCATGTTTGGAAGCCAAGAGCCTTAAGAAAATCCTTATTTGACTTTGTCAATTTCTTCACTCTTTTGTCACGTCTTTGCACCTTAGATGCCTTTGAAGAAATAAGACGCTTTATTCCAACTGGTGGGTTTTTATAATACAATATCATTACGTCTTTTTTAAATGAAGACGTAGCTCAATTTGTGCTTCTCCGAAATCGATACAGTAACCGAATTGATCAATAATCCTAATAGATATAGATGGAATGAGGTTTTTGTTTACAGAAAAATAAATAACGTTTTGTGGTGATTCTATGCACCAATTACTTGCAGCAGTATTATATACAAATTCGTGAATGATATGAGTTGGTAATCCGTTGGAGTAAGAACCGTACACTAGATCACATTCAATTCTAACCACAGGCAGAATATTACTCTGTTTGTTATGAATATTTTTTAATGAGTTTGTTACTGAAAAATATAGCAAACCGCACTCGTATTGTTGAGATAAAGTCAAGGGCTGTTGAAAGTAGGAAGTCAATTCTGATTTATTTCCAGAGATGGTAACCGTTATAGACATGCTAACATACTGAACTATACTGGAGAATCTTGTTTATTTATCCCCTGCCCACTCCAAAAATTATTTAAAAAGCTTAAACAAAGATGCCCGCAATTAAACGGGTGGTCACGTTGTACATTATCATAATTATAGTTTACTTTCGAACCTAAGTATCGTATAAATTCTTTTGGAGGCTTAAGATTACCGTAACTATCAAAATATTCTATATAATCATTATATTTTATATAGGCTACCCAATGTGAACCAGGATTTTTAGAATCATCTAAATTAATAACTCCACATTCTTTTTTAAAAGGTCGTATTGGGAGTTCATCCTTCATAAAGACTCCTCGAAAATAGGGGATGTTATTTCCATATTTCAAAATGTCTAAGTTAGTTAATGGACGATTGGGTAGCCGATACTTTAGTTTTTTTCTTTCGATACATAAATTCCGAGACCATCTTTATGAGGTTTAAGATGTAATCCCTTTCCAATGCAAAGAGCTTCCATTTTCTCATTATGCCTCTTCAATTCTGCAAAACGCTTTTTAGCCATCTTGAATTCATAAATAGTTTTAGCAATACCCGCTGCACCACCTGCTAAGGCTCCAGTAGCAGATAATCCCGCAAATATAGGTATTAATGGTAATACTCCACCAGTTTTTGGTATTGGAATAATGCGAGGAAGTTTTACTTGTGAATCATCAACTATTTCTCTAGCAGCAGCCATAGCTAATTCTATAGCCATTTTCTTGCATTTTGGCTTTAATTTTTGTATATGTTTTTTTGTTTTAGTAATTACATTCCTGAATTTTTTTTTTAAATCAAACATATTTTTTCTTGAAGGCTTACAGTCATGATTCTTTAAACCAGCACCAGTTTTAATTTTTGTTAACATAGTTTTATTTACTATATGAGCTGCAACCTTTTCACTTACACTCGCATCAGAAGCAGTTGCACGTTTCTTTGCCATTTTTAGTAAAACGAAATCTGCTTTATGTCTATCTTTTAAATTTGATGAATTTTGATAGGCAATATCGTGCTGTTTACAGTATTCGTCTAATTTATTTATACCTTTGTCGCCACGTATAAGTCTCTTATTTAATTTAGTACCAGGCCCACAATAATTGTATCCTGGTAAATGTAATTCAAATGGTAAATTATTTATTAACCAATTGAGAAGACTACTCTCACCAAAACACACCATAACACTGATTAGACATGGATAAGTTTCTTGCTTTATAATGTTTTATTATAATATGTTTGACTTATTAATCCAGCTATTTTCAGTAGAGGGTAAACCTAACCATTTTACTAAAATCTTGCTTCCTTTCTTTCTAAGAATCTTTTCGACTAAGTATACATTAGGATGTTTTGTCTTTTGAAGCTCTTGAGCATAAAACGCTCCTAAGATGGGTTGACCTCTCATATCTTCAATTAAATAAGTGAAGGGAGTTGTTTTTTGTATTATTCGGATTTTAAATATTTCTGACGACCAGTTGGGTGTATATCCCTTTTCAAATGTTCCTTTATACTTACTGATTCGCACATACTCACCCACTTTAAAGTTCCTCTTTATATTAACTCTTTTTACCAACATTTGAAATAAATAAATAAATAAATAAATAAATATCCTTGGACATTCCACACGGCGTCATCTAGTCCCAAGCTAAGCAATTTAATGCTTGTGTTATGGTAACCAGATGACTGATAAACTACATAGATACATTTTTTTAATATAAGGTTTTTGTTAAAACTATTAACACTCGCTGGAATTTCATTAATGGTTCGGTGATAGGTGTGATTGTATTCATATGTAACATTATTAAGGGTATTATTTATCCAATTATAATTACCTTGTAAACTAAATTCTTTATATAATTTAGATTTCAATGTTCTGATAAATCTTTCTACTATTGAAGCTTTTTTTGTTGAGAAGGTTGAATAGTGATTAATATGATATGATTTCATAAGATTATTAAATTTATTATTGTAAAATTCTGTTCCATTATCAGTTTGTAAATTTTTAGGGACTCTACCTTTATCTAACAAAGTTTTAAATGCATTATATACAACGTCTTTTTTCTTACTTTTCAAAGGAAAATTCCAAGCGTATTTCGAAAACGTGTCAATAATAGAAAGAATGTATCTAAAGCTTTTATTTTGCTTAGAAATCGATTGCATATCAATTAAATCCGCTTGCCATAGATCATCAATATCTTTCATAATGACATTTCTTCGTGGAAAATTTACCCTCGCATTTTTATGAATTTCATTTACAACATCGACTTTGTTCATATTTAGATGTTTTCTATATTTTTTATTTGTTTATCTATATGTATAAATATTAATCGTCCAAATGTTAATGAAGTTTATGAATTTAATAAAAAAATAATATAGTATCAACACAAGGTAACCATTAGTAAATGATCACTATGAATGATTCTGTAATACTAAAATAAAAGCTACATACTACATCTATTTTATACCTTAATTATATTGGCTTCTTTCAACTCTTCAATTATCGATAAAATTTCATTATCATGATTTGTGTTACCAGCATCTCTTGAAGCTATTAATAATTTTAACCTTTCAACTAATTCATTAGGATCGTCCCAATAAACCAAGTCAGTGTGAGTTTTATATTTCTTTAGTTTCGGTAAGCTACCTCCAAGTTTTGGTTTACTATCTGTAGCCTCAGAAAATAAGGGTTTGATTATATCTCGGTATTTGACTCCTTTATCACCTCTTATTTGAGCTCCAGGATTAAAATCTCTCTTATGCGCATTTGTTTGAAGTAATATATCTTTATATATAAGTTTATCTTTGCTTGTTATCAACCTTGAATCAGGTTTCTTTCGTAGTAAAAGTTCTTTCAGACCAGGAGTTAGACTGTAAGTTTTATCTCCGATTTTAACCAATAAATTACCCTTAACCAAACTTCCTAATTTAGAAAATGATACCACTGAGTTGCCAATCATTAAGTTTGAATTTTCAGTCCTTATTCCAAATGGTACATTTAGACCATCATAAATACCGTACACGTCTTCACCTTCTAATGAAATTTCTAAATTATCATTTTTTCCTTTATTTTTAGGAGTGTTTGCAAAATTTAAATCTGCATCGAAAAAATCATCATCCTTAGTAGAAGAGTTTGTATAGCTTTCATCTGCTTCAACTACTTCCGAATTGCTCTCATTTTCCATGCATTCATTAACCAGTGATTTATTTTTAAAATTCAATAGGGTTTGAAGAGGTTCTGAGACAGGCTTTAGCATTTTATTCATTGATAAATTCATTTCATGTTCCTGGTTTTTCATCTGTTTTAATTTATTTTTAATGGAGTCGGCAGACTTAATTAATTCTATTTTAATTTTTTCCTCCATATTATTGCTCGATACTGTATTCAATGATGGAAGTTAGGATACTAATTTTTTTTATGGATTACTTATATTTATATCTTTACTAAAAATAAAAAAAAGCATCGAATTTTTTTCGATACCTTCCATTGTTTAATGAAGAATCTTTGTTAATGCAAACAAAATTATATGGATTGCTCCAAACTGTATTACAAACATTTTTGAACTGATTCCACGACATATCTGAACTTACATGTTCTTCATAAATATGCTTTAAATTTATATCATCTTGTTTAAATATTAAAAGAAAATTAGCATTATCACGTAGCAATTGTTTAGGAATTTTTGAATAGGTTTGAGATAAATAAAAACAATCTATTTGTTTATGCCTACCCATAGAGAAATAATTACGTATATTTAATTGTTTTTCGCAGGCAACGTCATCAAAAATAAATACAGAATTGGTTAAAGCTTCACTTGGAGCTATAACATCTTTGTCATTATTGAACTCATAGAAATTTATCTGTGGTACTCTTTTCAATACTTCAGTCAAGAAACGGTATTTGGGTTGAAAAGAAGTTTTAGAGTAAAGATATAGATTTCTAAATTTGACTCCATTTTGATGTAGGAGTAAACTTATCATAACATTCGTTTTACCACAGTTAGATGGACCACATATTATACAGCGAATGGTATTTGGTAATAAAGCGCTATGTCTGATGTGATGAATGGAGTCACTTAATTTTATATTATTAATATTGAGCGATATGGGTTGCTTAATCAACTTCATCTTACCTAATAATTAAAAAACAACTTAACATGTACATTTATACTATTTTAACTAACAGTTCGAAACTAGTTTTGAGTAGGTACTTACAAGAAATATTGCTAAGTAAGTATTTTCATCGTTCAAATTTATACATAATTATAATGTAATCTGAGAAGAATCTGATGTTTTTTTTATATAATCCTATAAGGTGGATATGAAATAAATACCTCTTATCATAAAATGAAACTCTTTCATAATGGAGATATAATTATATTTAAGTAAATTAAATCAAATATAATTATGTAAATATATAGGTACCTACATAAATATAGGTAGGTAGATACGATTAGTTATTATCATTAAAACTTAGTTACATATCTGGCAATAAATCTATAGTAGATACTTAATAATAATCATTTGTATTCTTTTTTTCAACTACAAAATCTCTAAACTATACATTAATATAATTACACTAATTAAACAACTTTTAAAAAGATACCTACTTTCTAAAAATTTTGGAATACAGATTTATAATGACCCCAAGGTATCGTTTGTATTTGATCTGAAAGGATTTGTCTTTTGTCATCATTCCTATTCAACACGAGTTTGTATAATTCTTGTGAATACAAAGTATGTTTGATTGATTTGATCATGTTCAGTTTACATATTAAGTTTGTATCATTATATAGCGTATTCGCATACTGAGCTATGCTCAATTTTGAAGTGACTGCTTTTGAAACACCTTTTGCTTTTGTTATTTTAGTTTTTACAGAAATAAGACTGTACAATTTAGCTCTCAGGCCAACAAACTCAGTGATTACATCACCTCCAAGTTCATCTTTGAATAAACCAGGTATTTTGGCATTCAGGTTTGGCATTGCGTAAGGATTATCGTTGCTGAAATTACTGGTATCAAATTGAGCTAAATCATCTTTCATGTCTCTATAAAAATCTTCTGTATTTACTATATAAAGCAGACTATCTGTATCCGTGTAGCAAAGTTTTATGTTATCATTATATTTTCTTTTCATAACATCGTAATGGAATTTATATAAATGTTGTTTTGCATACTCTAATACTGAAAATCCAATATAAATCGGCCTATCAAGATAAATCTTTTCACGATTTAACTGTATAGCAATAAAATTTTCATTAAAAATTGAAATACTTTTTAAATTTGGTTTTTTAATAAGCTTTTCAGCTTCAAGATGCTTATTAGTTTTATTAAATGTATCATTCCAACAAGTAACTAACTTAACATCAACTTGTTTCCGTTTGTTTTCAATAGTCTTACCAAATATTGCATTATTAAAAAGTTTAAAAAAATCTTTCTGAAATGCTGATGTTGAAGCTTGACGTAACCGAGTGTTCAATTCGATATATTTTTGCAAGAAATTGTCTTGTCGAAAACTCAATATACGATGAATTTTGAGTAAAACAAGCCCATTTTTTAAACATTCCTTTAAATGGATATAATGTATCACATAATTGTATTTGTTATAAAGATTTGCAATTAATTTTGATGTCTTTCCTCCTGGAGGTATAAGCTTTTCAGGAGCAAAAGGTAAGTCACTATGCAAATCATGTAAGTGGTCAGGGTAAGCTAAGTCAACTTCTAAAATATACCCATAATTGGCATCATCTTTTATACTCATTACATTAAAATTGTTCACTTCATCAGATGATAGTAGTCTAAACCCTGAAATAGGCATTTTTTTCATCATAGCATAACCATAAAGATTCACACAATCGAGATATATCAAATATTGTGTTGGTTTTGTGTCATCAAAAGCCGGTAGATACTTATTGTTAGCTATTGCATGCCTGTATGAACATTGTGCTAAGCCTCCACGTATTCCTCGTTCGACAAATTGATATATTTCTAAATCGGTAATTAATTCTAATTCTGCACTCGTGTAAAGCAACATAGCATCCCAGCTCAAACTCGGTGATGTTATATAATAAACTGGATCAAGATTATAAAAATGTAAACATAATTTTCTAAAATTTTCAAAAACATCACACAAGATCAACACGTCACATTTAACATACAAATCCGTATATTCACCAAGAGATTTAATATGAAAATTTTGCCATATTACTTTTGCGCGATCATATTCTTCGTCGGATATATTTTCCATTTTCAAAGTACTATAAAAATGTTTTTTGTCAGGAAGCTCCAACTCTTCATATTTTGACCATGAATTCATATATTCGTAAGGATAAATTCCTTTTTCTCTTAATAAATTACATTGTAACTCATTATTAAATTGAGATGTCAGATGTGGAAACTCTTTTTCCGTTAGATTTTTACTTAGTGTATCTAAGCTTGTACTAAGAAAATGAAAAGAATCTATAAATTTAATTTGAATTGGATGAGCTCGGTCATTTGTTTCAATGTATTTTGTGATAGTTAAGTATGACTCCTTAGTCTTAGGTATAATTTTAATATCACCATCATGTTTTGTTAGCTCAGTAATAAAAAGATGTGAGTCATAACCCGACAGATTATGAAACACTACGGGTATGAATGGACACACTCTATGCATTAAATTACAATGTGAATGAGCCGGCCCTCTATAATTACCCGTAATATGATCATGATCATGAACTTTATCATCAAATAATAATTGTTTACAAATGTAACATGATGTGGATCGTTCGTAGTCTTGTTCCTGTTGTTCAGTCAATGGAGTCATTAATTGTTTAGTGTACAGAATATTATGAATGTACTTGGCTTCCTTCAATAAATATTCGACAAATACTTTAACACAATCTTTTCCTCTATACGACACTACTTTATTTAAAGTCGTATTATGAGAACAACACACGTAATAAGAAAAACATGATGGTACATGTATCGTATTTAGTTTTGTTTTTTCAGTTTTAGTTTCAGTACAATCAATCAACAAACATTCAAAATCAGCATAAATAACAAAGTTTACTTTTTGTTGTCTTTCATAATGCTTAAACTTAAGGAAACTATTTTTTTCAGGCATTATGGTTAGCACATTGGAACATGTGTGTGTACAAAGTTTTATTTCAGTTGAAAAAAACTGTAAACAGGTATCGCATAAAAACATTTTATTATGATTCAATGACACCTGTTTCCGAACTAATCGTACCAAGTCCTTGATTAAACAATAATGTGATTTGCCTTTACTTTCCACGTATAGTAAATTAAAGTGGTTTAACTTTTTATACATTGTTTTATACAAAGGACCTGTTATAACATATTTATCATCCAATCCATATATGTTCACACTTATTTCATCATTATTCTTTTCAAATAGTTTTATATCCTGGACTGAAGGTGGAAAAGATAAACCTTCTATATTTAAAACTTGTGAGTAATGTGGGTAAGAGGTTGTCCTACATACGTTTTTAGAAACTGGAAACAAGCCTGCTACAATACTCCATAGAAAACAGTTTTCATCTGAGTTTTTCACATTTATACAACTTTTAGAATTTCTTATAATTGGAGGTAATTCCACATAACTCCCACCTCTCAAAGGAGAATATTTATTTATATTAATTTCTAAGTGGTTTACGGAAAGAAAAGACCATCCAGATTCACCATGTTCAAATTCTGACAATTTATATTTTAATTTGTCAACTATATTGTAATAACTTTCATCTATGTCAGTACTCTGGTAAATTATTTCATATTTTGTATTAAATGACTTTAGTTGTTGCTCATTTGATTTACATAATACAAAATTAGCAAACAATTCGTAGTTCATTTTAATACAATGATTTTTCAATAAAGATTCATTGATCAGTTTACAAACAACTTGTTTATTATCCTGCAGAAACGCCTCAACTGTGAGGTACTCGACTTTCTGCGATGGATTTAAACGATAAGTCATTATTCTGTTTCTAAATGCAGTAGCAATAATATCAACATTATCATAACTACTTTTCAATAAACAATTCGACTTATGTAAATTCGTTCTAATATGATATTGATATCGACTTCTTAGTATATCTACACCACAATGTTTGCAGTGGATAATTCTTAGAGAAGAGGAGACTGAAAAAAAGAAAAAAAAACAATGACATAATTATTTGATGTAAGTAGGAATGCGCTTTATTTTAATAACTAACTTAAATCTAGGTTACATTATATTATATTGATTACAATTAAATAATAGGTTAATACATGGAAAAGAAAATAGTACCTATAATAACTATAACGAGTAGGTACCTACATAGATTAATTTCATGAGTTGATTATAAGGTTATTTATTATAGGTTGATTACATAGTTTGATAACATCGATTGATTACATGGTACAATAATGTTTTTTACATAAAATCTAACCACAAATCAATAAAACTGACTGATAAATGTTGGTGGGCAGTTTTTAAAATCCTTTCTGGTAACTGCCATCAATTCAGATATGACACGCCAGGTGTCGCTATCCATATTTATTTTATTTTTTATAGTTACAACGGAATGCCGCCATCTATTGACTGGTTGAATATTCTCGATCTCGTCAGTTTTGAATAATTTAAATTCTATGAAATGAGACCCTTCTTTATTCTCATCACTTTGTCTAGAGTGACCGTTAGCCAATCGTCTCGTGTAATACGAATACATTGGTGCAGGCTTTTTACCTTTAGGTTTCGGCTCAACTTCATCATCGCTATCGCTTCCAAAAAGATCACGTGCTGTTGGCTTCACGACGGCTGGAACAGGTCTCACTTTCGGCTTTTTCTTCGATGGCCCCGCAACAGTGACAGGTTCGGGTGCTGATGATCGCTTCCTTGGCTTTTCAGTAATTTCCAAATCCGTAGCTTCATCCTCGGAAGGAAACAAGAGGTCGGCGGTAGTATGATGCTTCGACCTGGAGAGAAAAAAAAAATATATATATTGTAGTTAATTTCTTAGACAGTTTACTTTTAATAGAGTGGGAGAATCGAACATTGAATGATAGAACATTTAAGTGTAGGTAAGAATTAAATGGATTGTGTTACCAATTGAATTAAAACGATACATAAGAAATAATGTTTGAATGTTAATACACTTGATTGTATTGATTGATGGATTAGAATAATGTTGAATTTAGATTACCTAATTGAATGATAGATTAAATGAATTGAGTATGTAATTGAATTAATTAATGTTTGACTGTGATTGAATTGATTGATGGATAAGAATAATGTTGGTAAGTACTTACATTTTTAATAAAAAAAACTTCGTTGTTTGCTGTTGATTTCTTGTGTTGCTTGTCCCTCGGGAAGGTGTTGTGTGGGATGATCCAGATAAATTGTGCTTAAATAGTCTCAAATCCATGTGACGTTTGTTTCCGTATTTGGAAAACTAGAGATGCACACTAAGAAAAATGCTGACTTTTTTAACACTACGATAAGATTTGAATATGATCTCTGATTGTAATGATTGCTTGATTTGCATTCTTCAAGAACATATTTTATACCGTAACTTGGCTCGCTATAAAAATATTGGAATATATTATCAAAATAAAGTGTTTTCTATAATTTTAAATTATTTTTTAAGTGTTAAACCACACTGTGTTGTTTCATTAACATTGTATTTAGTATTAGCAGAAAACACTTTTCAAATGAAAAATAAATATATATCAAAATCTTCGATTCCAACGGGATTCGAATCCGTACGATATAAGATCACTCTCAAGCCGGTCTACCTTGCCGTTCGGTCACGGAATCCTATTAGGTCGGGATGAAATTATTGATAAGTTAAAACTTCGGTTAAAGCACCGATTAGTGCAATCTACAGGCCCCTCGAATCCCGTCGGAATGAAATTTTTTTTTTTGATAATTTTTTTTCATTTGAAAAGTGTTTTCTGCTAATACTAAATATAATGGTAATGAAACAACACCTTAATTTCAAAAAAAAATCAGTTGAGTGAAACCGTATGAGCAGTTGAGTGAAATTATCCAACTAGGTAGGTACCTACCTAGTAGCGAGTTAGTAGGTAGGTATAGAGACGCGAACATCGAACAGGGTTTTATTCTTTTCTTCTAATCGACAACCCTTCTATCCCTTCAACCCTTCCTATGAGTTTTGTTTGGTTGACAGTATTTTTATGTTATTAAGTACATAATTTGATTAAAACATAACCACAACCGAAGTCGTTGGTCATTATTAGTTATGTAGTTGACGTTTTGCTTTGATTGCTAAAAAGTTTGTTAGAACAAATGATGCTCAGGAATGTGACAAAGCGGTGTCGAATCACATTACCTAGTAGCATCAGGTACCTACTAAAGCAAAGAAAACATTTTTTAGATTGCCTCGATTTTGAACTTAATGCAGAACATTTATCAGAATCAAAAACCTATAAATTCCTTGGAAAAATATCAGAAATCAATCATTTTGGATTCCTGTCGTCAAGACAAGCCGCTTCTTCCACTGTATAAGAAAATAAACGTTTTCTATAAATGTCGGTGAGTACATAGCTAATGAATAATTTAGTTCCTAAGTATTCATTTTATTTTATTTAATATATAACGATGCATTTCTTATTTTTAGGACTCTGAAGACTTATTCAACTTCGTAACTGTAAGTGATGCAGACCTAAACAAGCGGAATGAAGAGCACCGCAAGCGACATGTTCAAGATGGTGTTTCTTCAACCAACTATACATTCATAAAGAAACCAACACAGGGATATAAGCTAATACGTATTGAAATTTATGATGCCAATATGTTCGACACCTCAGATGATACGATTTGTAAATGTAAAGCTGAATTGTGTGCACAACATGTTGTTAAAACTATGCTTTTTGATGATATTTATATAATTACAAAAGACATTATATCAAAAATACAAAAATTAATAGAGAAATAGTAACCTAAGTAGAAAAGTGGTAGTAGTAGTAGTAATCTTATAAGAATAAATAAATAATACTAAAATAAATGTGTTTAATTTTTTTTTCTTTTTTACCTAATTTATGTAGGTACCTAGAAATTCAATAATTCAATCTGATTAGAATACTAAAGCTTATTTGTAGAGACTTACCTACGTTAGGTGTAAATCTGATCTGCATTCCTCTTTCCAAATAGGGAATTCGTTGAAGCATAGGTAGAATATGATACTGAATAGAAGATAAATCATGGTAGGTAATGTTTTCGATTCAAGAATCGATTGAATAATATTAAGGAATGGTTAATTGTTTTAGTTTAATCGATTCAATATATTCAACGATCAATGATATAATTAAGAAACCTGGCTCAAAATCATTCAAACATTCATTCATTCGAATTCATCAATTCGAATGATTGAATGTTTGAATGATTTTGAGCCAGGTTTCTTAATTTTAACCTACTCATAATGAACACAATTACGATCAGATGATATCAATACACGTTTGTTAAACCCATATCAGATCATCGACTGGAAATGATCGCAGATGATACTGGGCCCATCTGTACACACGACACGTCCACAATTAACAATATCGATAATAACCCTTTTTACCTTTTCTGAACCATCCAACAAATCGCCGAAACGGACGAATAAAATGGTAATCGAATAAACCAAATTATTCAGGAGAAATAAAAAAACGTTTTTCGACTTCTTGAATTTTTTGACGAGTCGTAAAAAGTAAATATCGAAAATATGAAAGAATAGTAAATATGGTAATAAGAATTTTCTAGAAAAATAAAATATTTTAATAAATATCCTTGGACATTCCACACAGCGTCATCTAGACCCAAGCTAAGCAACTTAATGCTGTGTTGTGTTATGGTAACACCCAGACACGAAACAAATATTTGCAGAGCATTATAGTATAATCAACTCTATGTGTATATCAAAAAGTTCAAAGCTTCGAACGAAACATTATAAGTAGACATTTTTGGTTTGCGATGGTGGTTTCTTGATAAGTAAAATTGAACTTTAGCCCAATGAACAGAGAGATAAATAATGTTTGATACGTTTTTGTGGGTATTTTTCTCCATTATTTTGTACTGTTGTCTGCAGTTCCGTGATTCGTGATGTTTCTGTCAGAATTGATAACAATGGAAAAATCTAGTTTTGCAAAACTGATAGCCCGGATAAATGTGGATTTACGGATTGTGGAATTATTTTTGTAGCTATTGGAAATTGGTTTCCGGTGACTGCAATTTTATGTGAAGCTTTGTAGATAATATTTGTGAATTTTTTCTAGTATGTTCGTTCGTTCGTTCGTATGAGCAAGTGGCCAACTCTGGTAACGGAGTTTTTAGGCCGCCTTAAGGCCTCCGTCATGGCTTAACGACTTTAAAAGCCGGGACCGACAATTTAACGTGCCCTCCGAAGCACGGAAGCGCTCAGCTGATAATGCCACTTGCGGTCACCCATCCAAGTAGTGACCGCTCAGAACGTTGCTTAACTTCGACGATCTATCAAGAACGTCTTAGCAAGCTTCGCCACGAGCGCTTATTCTAGTATGTAAATAGTAGGTAGTTACTTTGATTAATAATCTTTCTTTTGACGATATCTGTGGTGTGGTGAATGAATGTTCGGCTGGCCGAAACGTTCAGGAGGTTTGATTCTCAAGATGGATTGAGTTTTGAATTTTCACGTTTACTTAATTTGCAAATTTTTGATTTTATGAAATTCCTGATACCTTCAAAATAGGAAAAACCTTGTTAATTCGTATGAAACTGTTTTTTTTTTGCAAATTGCCCGTTTCTTTCAGTATGCGAAACTGTTATTTATAAATAATAATCCTATTTCATTTTTTTTTCATAAGATGTTTGATAAGTCTACTATTTAGAAAATATTTAGTTTGTACTTTTTAGAAACCCTTGTGCCTTTTCAGTGTTGTATTTAGTCGCAAATAAAATGATGTTTCTACCTACACACATCAACAAAGTCTAGGGATACCTTAAACATAAATTATTACCGCCTTTATATTTTAAAATCCTTCTAGTTTTCATAAAATGTTTATATACAGATTGAAACATATTTTATTATATTTTTTAATTAAAAAAAAAAAACTAAAAAAACAAACGAAAAAACAAAATACGGCGGCAAAATTGATAGTAAATTGTTGCGACAAGGAAAATTAAAATCGTTTTATTGAAATTATTAATGAAAAAGATATCGAATTGTTTTTCTTTTTTTATTTAATGGGCTGTTTGAGCTTTGAGAGCCATGTCACGTCGTCATTTGAGTCGAGATGAAATGCTACGAGCCGAGGGCATGTTAGAAAATGGTGCTATTCAACGCGTCGTTGCTGAGGCCGTACACACCAACCAAAACGTGATAGCAAGGTTGTGGTCACGTTATCTCAGTACTGAGGATGTTGCTGAACAGCACACGGGTAGATTTCGTGTTACTACGCAGAGACAGGATCGATTTTTGCAAATGACCGCCAGAAGACAACCGAATATCACAGTGATGTAACTAGTACAAAGGCTCCAGGGGGACCATCAGCTGCTGGTAAGCGACCAAACCGTGCGAAGGAGGTTGCATGAAGTTGGTCTTTATGCTCGAAGACCGCTACGTGTTCCAGCATTGCGACGTGGCAATCGCGGTCGGCCGCTTTCGTGGGCTCGGGAACATTTAACATGGAGTGACGCACAATGGTCTTTGGTGTCGTTTGCCGATGAGTCCCGGTTTAGGTTTCATACGGATTCAAGAAGAACACGCGTTTGGCGAACTCCAGGAAGAGTTAGCCGTCTACGGAATCCCCAAGTGGTCCACTCATACGACAGTGGAACAAACATGATGTGGGCAGGAATTCGTCTTGGCGCACGAACCCAGCTCGTTTGGGTCCAAGGCAACATGATTGCACAAAAACACCACGAGGAGGTAGTAGAGCCTGTTATTATCCCACACAGAATCCATATGGGCCAGGAATTTCTACTCATGCACGATAATGCGCCTGCCCATACGGCGCGGCTAGTGTCGGCCGCGCTCCGAGACCACGAAATTCAAGTTTTGGGTTGGCCTGCACAGTCGCCTGACCTAAATTTTATCAAGCATGCCTGGGACATGTTACAGCGAAAAGCTATGAGAGATTTTCCTCCAAATTTGAAGACGGGACTACAATTTTTCGAACATTTAGAAAGAACATGGGACCTTATCCCGCAGCAAGACATTGGCAGTTTAAGTTTAAGCTTGAACAGTCGATGTCGATGTGTAATTAATGTAAGAGGTGGCAACAGTGATTACTAATAATTAGTTATTAATTTAAATCAAAATCTATAGTTTTACAAGAAAAAAATAAGTTTTTATTTCATACTCATTTTCTATGGCGATCAAAAAAATAACATTTTTAATTAAAACAATACAATCATGCAATGTTTTTTTATTTTTTATTAAAGACCTTGAAATAACATATAATTTTGTCATTAACTATTTCAGAAAATACCTCATAGTTTTTCGAATATTTGATGAAATATACAATATCCCTAGACTTTGTTGATGAGTGTATGTTCTAAAATATTTTTTTTATTAAAATCGTTTTTTTTTCTATAAATTCATAAGCATAAAAAAATACATTTCAAAAGAAGCACAACTCAAAATGGTTACTTAATAAAGTTATAACTAACGCAAGTCATAAAGAAGGGCATTTTTGCTTGTAACACTCAAATTGTAACTGACATGATAATAACACTGATTTACTAGTTTTCTCTACTAATAATAAAACGGGTATGTGCGTCGGTCTGTCCAAATTAAAATTAATAGACTTTTGCCTGTGTTTGAATCTATGATATCGATATGATTTTCATTCATCATAATTTATTTTATTATGTATAAGTTTATGTAATAGTTTCTGCTTGCAACTTCGTCGCGTGTCACCTACAATATCAGTGAACTGTCTAGAATATAATCATTTATTGAAAAAGAAGAACATCAACTGTTATTAAAATTAATTAATAATGTTAGTGTAACATCTATTAGGTATACTTAAACCAAGTTTCATTTAATTTGGTTCACTGTTTTATGCGTGGTGGAGGGATTAACATACAGGCTTAGATATGACATTAAACCCATTTTTCAAAATAAAGCAAAACCACAGACAGAAGCTAGTAACGAAACCCCCTCTAATATCAGAGAAATGAAACTAGTTTGGCACCGGTCCGGGACTCGAAGGCGGGGCCACTGTTCCCTCCCCACCGCTGCACTACTAGCATACGGCTTGTATTATAGGGTATTCATACTTAATTAATATGGTTGAGTTAAGTGTGAGCAACAGGGTTTGATACTTGATTTTATAGATAAAAAAATATTGTTTCATTAGTAGAAGAGTAATTTTTATCTATAAAATCAAGTATCAAACCTTTTTGGAAGCTAGATTCCAGCGGCTAAGTTTGAATTACCATTAAAGTTATATTAGGCTACGATTTATACCTATATCAAGTTGTATTCGAATCGGTTTAATCAATTGAAGTGTCAACTGATTTTATTTTATTAGTAGTTTTTAAGTTATAATTTTCGAAGTATGTTTGTTGTCACTGTTGAAAAGTACCTAACCTAATTATATGTATTAATATACAACTCAGAGAGGCTAAAATGTATTTAAGCCAAAATAAACTTAATAGAAAACTAAACATTTTCTAAATAAAGCTAAGTGAATCCATTCATGTACATTAAATTGACATATTTATCCAAGTAACATCTCTATAACAATAATAAAATTATCTCAGTAAAAACATTGATAATATCTTGCCTCCAAAGTTTGGATCAATAACGCAAAACCTTTCAACCCTAATGCGCTTATAAAATCAAGATGGTTACTTTTATAATTCATGAATGCATCAAAAACAGTAACCAAATTGGATTTAATGAGATAGATACAAGGGATGTTAGTGTCCCATACAAAATTATTCATTGCCACTAAAACGTTCCTTTCAAAATAATAGTTTTTTTTTTCATCCAAGCCTGGGGTTGACGGCTCTCCGACAAAAGGGTGGGCCGGCCCAAATAATTGCCAAAACGCTTCAAGTGAGACCTATTGTGTTTATTTACAATGGGGTGTACGGTGAGCTAAGTGGGGGTAGTTTTTGTAATTGTTACTTTAGCGCAGCTCACCCCACATGATCAGTTGTGAACCGAGCAGAGATCGAGAAACATGTCGAGATCATTCCTAGTAGACGCGCTTATTAGTGATACGAAAGAGTGTAAGAGATCCGAATCGACTGACACGATGAATCCTTACACTATGATTGGACACCAGTTTGACACGCGACCAAAATTCCTCCCATATCCATACCCAGGAAACTTGAACCTTCTGACTCTTGGACTACACCCGCAGCGGTCTACAGAACTGTTCCGTCCGTTTTTGGAGCAGCTCAGTTTCAGATACCCGATGTTGCAACAAATGCCACGACAGGAATTCTATGAACCACAAACTGAACAGAAACCTTTTGAATATTTGAAGACGGAGCCTCAAGAACCAGCTAGCTTGGTCAGCAGACGAAAAAAATCTGTATCTCCATATTTGCATCATCCATACAAAACTGCTGTTTCACCTTCAAAAAGCCAAGGTCAACGATCACCATCTCTATCAAGCGAAAGCCGAAACGGAACTCCAAGCCCACCTCTTGCTCATCCAGAAGAACTACTACCAGGTTACTCAAATAACCTGAAAAGTCTGCCAATAAAAGAAGACTCCAGCAAAAGAATCAGAACAGCATTCACAGGAACTCAGCTTCTTGAGCTCGAAAGAGAGTTCTCAATGAACATGTACCTATCTCGACTGAGGAGGATCGAGATTGCATCAAGGCTGAAGCTTTCAGAGAAACAAGTGAAGATCTGGTTCCAGAACCGCCGCGTCAAGCTGAAGAAGGAAGAATCTCCTATGACGGAGGGGAAGAAAAAGTGCTGTTGCTCAAAGTCCTCTTGCTCAAAAGAAGAATCTCAGTGTGACAATGAACAAATAGATGTGGTTAGTGATCATGACAACAGTTTTGAAGTCCAGAACCTCTCTCAATACAAATGAACTCTTGTGACCTTTGGGATTTGTAAAGGCTTTGAACGCTTAGAACACTTTGATATTCGGTTGACCAAGTCTGAAAGTTTTCATTCACGGCCATCATGATAATTTTTGTTTTCATAACTTGTCACTCAAACTTGTGCCTGTACAAAAATGTTTTTGTATTCGATTAAAGAAAATTGTAAATAAATATAATAAATATCCTTGGACATTTCACACGATAAATAAAGGACGAGACGTCTGTTTGTGACAAGATACAATAATTTTGGTGATGTATGAGAACAATGTTTTCAGTTATATTACTTGCTAGATATTTCTAGTGTTGATTGTGTATGTTTGTGATTAAGATATTTATTAGTAAGACTGAATGTAAAAGAAGAAGGTTGTAAAATATTTTGTAAATTGTTGAAAATTGTAAATAATAATTTATGAGGCGTTTGCTATCACAACTCGATAAAATATATTTGCTGATAACTTTACTCATCGTTAGTTGGTAGAAGTACCTAATAAATCTTTTATAGCATACTTTTTGTTTATTTTCTTGAAAACCCTGTAAGTAAGCTTCTATTCATGGAAGTGTACTGAAAAAATAACGGCTTTTATAAAAAAAAATAGCAAATAGGTAAATATAATATGTATGTATAATAAATGATTAAAATTTAGAATGGGACATTGTTGATAACAAATCTTATTTAAAATTGTGTATTGAGAAAGAAGAAAAACTGAGTAACATACTCTTTGTGTACGTTATTTCACTATAATGTAATTTTATGGCGACGAATTTTTCCGATATCAAGGAACAATTTTCTAGCACCCTAGAAACCGAAATAAAAACAAAGAAATACCGTACTTATTATTTTTAAATATCCTAAGAATCAGGTGGTTTTACGCCTGTTTTTCTGTTACATACCCAGAAAAATTAAACACGAAATAGGAAAAATCTCATTGAAAATTAAAACTTTTTACTAGGTAATTCGGACAATTAAAACATTACGTTATATATTTTGTTATCATCTTACTTTATCAGTTATCTATTAAAACTTAAATTATAGCATGTACGAGTATTATTCTTCTGCAATATTTTCAAAATTTCATTTATTTTCAAAAAAAATTACTAGACTAAGTATTTCTAAATTTTTTCATTTAATTTCATTTGTAACACTAGGTGATGTAATTAATTTATGTGCTTATTTAATTACTTATGGCCAACTTTATTAGCCATCATATCAACACTAAACACAAACAAGCTGCAATAAAAAACAAATAAATGCAATAGAATTTCATTAAACAAATGTTTTATCAGGGGTTGAATGTCATTGCAGATATTATTCGAAGAATGCGAAGTGGGAATGCGAGGACCGACTTTATGACGTCATGCCCATCCGTATGACGTCATATAATGAGTGCTAACAAACCCTATTCGAATATCTGGAATTTTGGATATTAAATTGTTTTGAAAGTGTGGAGAAAATTGTGGGGTTGGATATAGGATTAGGAAGTTCGAATGTTTTATTAACTTGATTTTGCACATAATTACAAAGTTATCACGAATTCAAAAGAGCGGTGTTGGTTGTGGTGGTTAGTGCTACGATTTTTGATTTAAAGTACGTGAGTTCGATCCCAGCGGTGTTATAACGGATTTTTGGATTCTTAACATTATTATAGTACTCGTTAACACAATCTCTAAGCAGTATAGAAAAAAAACCGTGAGGAAACCAAAGAAAAAAGTTAATACGTCAATCTTGCAAACTGTCGCAAAAGGTATTATAGACTACCTAGTAAAAATTGGCTAAATGCGTGGCACAAGCCATGCGAAGCCAAAATAAAAGAGAAGAAACTAGTAAGAAATTCTGTTACAAAATACTTGGCTCTTAAATATTAACTACGAAAGATAATCTGAACTAATGGCATCTGCAAACCAGAATGTAATTTATGGAAGCCCAACTTTAATCACTGGAGCAACCGAAGTTTGAAGAGGGCCTCAGTACGAAACTTTGCACTTGATAAATAATAAACAAACTATAAATAAGATCTTTTATATTCTGCAGACTGTATCTCTAATAGTAGACACTAGACATATTCTTTATGAGATTATCTTTAAGCTTTTCAAATATTATCATTGTCCTTTGTTTAAGGGAGGTAGTCAGAGATACAGACACCCTTTTATTGATTAATATATTTTATTAGAAAATTTCGTAGCGCTCGTGGCGAAGCTTGCTAAGACGTTCTTGATAGATCGTCGAAGTTAAGCAACGTTCTGAGCGGTCACTACTTGGATGTGTGACTGCAAGTAGCATTTATATCTGAGCGCTTCCGTGCTTCGGAGGGCACGTTAAATTGTTGCTCCCGGCTTTTAAAGTCGTGAAGCATTGATGGAGGCCTTAAGGCGGCCAAAAAACTCCGTCACCAGAGTTGGCCACTTGCTCATACGAACTTACTTTTTATTAGAAAATTTCAAGTATTTTAAAACAACAACCAGTGTTTGTCCAATAATATCCAGTTGACTATGAAAAGACAGAGTTCACTTTATAAACAGGTAGGTATAAACTGTACGATAGCAAAACGACATGCCAAAAACATTAAATAAAAAATGTTTTTTTTTATTATTATGCTACATTTTCTTTGGTTCAAACCTCTGTTCAAGTTATGTAGGTACCATAAACTTGTGTATTTTTGACTACTATATTCTTACTTCTATGACTTCATGTCAAAATAAAAATAAAAATTATAAACTCTCTTGTTTTCGCTTGCAAACTACTAGTACCTACCTATGCAACATTTTGTTGGCCTCTCACACAACAATCAAAAGTTAACAAACTAGGGCACGTGGCGGTTAGCACCAGTTAGCTGAAACTGTATCGATAATTACTCAAAAACAAAAGTCAGTTTTAATTATCGTATAGGTACTATGTTATATGTGAAGGCACAAGCGAAGAGAGGCCTATGCCCAGCAGTGGGATGAGACGGGCTTCACATGATGATGATGATGACTAATGTTTAAATGTTCTACCTTAGACACACTTTATTATTTTATCCCGAAGTTTCGACCGAATTGCATCGATTGCGGGAAGACTGATAAATAATATAACTATCGTGATAAATACCCGTAGGTACATATAGTTTTATAATACCTACTTCATTAGGTATGTTACAATGCAATAATAAGTAAGACTTTATGTTCTACTGTGATGACCAAAACATTTAGTCTAAATGATAAACTATTATCAATCTTTACCATATTTTTAAATGAAAAATCTTACCAAAAGTTTTACGACTTCGGCAGGATTCGAACCCGCGAGATACAAGCCGGGCTGCCTTACCACTCGGCCACGAAGTCCTTGACGCCGAAGACGAAACTATCAGTAAGATGTGGTTTAACACTATAATAATAAAATAAAAAAAAATCTTTACCATAACTCAGTAGCACTGATTTCTATGGTATCAATACAACAATGAACAGAGCCCTACGCAAGTCCCACGAACCGAATGTTTGCCGACGACCATCATCCATCGAAAATCAAATAGTGTAATTATTTGCGAAAAGCATTTATTATCTATGGAGGGACGCGCTGCCGCGTGTGCACTTATTACCTCCTAATTTTTTTACGACCCTTTATAATTTTACAAACTTTATTTCAATGAAATAAGATTTACTTTTGCTTGTAGTTCTGATTTTCAAACGAAAAAAAGAGTTTGGTAATTTTGGAGTTTGCCACGCGGCCTCCTTTCAACGGTATCTATTTGAATTTGGAACCCATCTAAATGTGGAATTTGTTTTTCATCAGTCGGTTCTTCTTTACGATTGAACTGTCATTAAGTGTGTTCTTCTGATTTATTTGTTGATGTGATTATTCTGCCAACAATTAGTGGGGCGCAGTGGGAATATGCCTATTTGTTTATGGCTTTTGGTTTGGCTCACTAGAAAATTAAAGATGGTGTTGTTTGTTTATAAATTTTACATTTTCTAAGATTTAGTTATTTTCACATAATAAATACAATTAGCATAATAATGTTGAAATTGAATCAACAATAATTTTCAGCACATTTACAAAAATATTTTTATAAAAAAACCATTAACTTCCTCATTTTTAAACTGTAAAAAAAACGACTTTACTTTGACTAAATCATTATATTTTAACTAAAAGAAAATAACTTTTACTTTTGTACCTTGCGTAATTTACAAATTTTGTTTTTCAAATGGTTACCCATCTTCATAAAAGTTTAATAATAAAAGAGTAATTTCCATATATGATTGCACACTCGTGAGGGTAATACTAATTTGCAACTAGCCCCGTCGAAACGTGCTTTGTCAGTATCAATATGAGTGCCTTGTTACGCTTCTCCTAATTATTTCATTCAAAGGGACACCAAACCCTGTCATACGAAAGTCTTCCCTATCCCGTTGTAATAAGGTAGTCTCATTGAAATCATAAATCTCGTATCACGGTGACAACCGTGTTTTGTCATTGCTAATAGGATACGGTTTTCAAAACTTATGTCACCCATTACATTCTATTTTCAACTTTTTGTTTATGTTATAAGGTACATTTTCTGATTTTCGTTTTGTTTATGCTTAAGGTCGGGTTTATTCCCAGCTTGGTTATACTAGTATGCTCTTTCAAAATGTGTCTTTAGTTTCTAAGTATAGAGTATGATTTTGGTTGCTACAAAATCTTTCAGTTATGTCCTCAATAAGTGGTTGTAATGCAGATGGGTACCAATAATTGTGTTGGTGTAACGAATGAAACGTTTGATGATAAATGAAAATTTAAATTTGTTATTTGCGAAACAAAGTGCGTTACAGGACTTGGCTGTTCACATGACTGAACGTCCAAATGGCTCAATCACCATGTGCAAAATAGTACGAGAGCCAAAATGCACAAAAGGCATAAAATATGCTTGTTTGAAAGAACTATTGTTATAATGCATTATAGTCAAATAGTAAATTTGTCAGAACGAGCTAGTATCTAAATGTACTAACTGTTACAAAGTGCATAATGTTAAAACGATCGAGTGTCAGAATGTTTAAAATTCATAACGACATCATTGTTATGACGAATGAGTGCCAAAATGTACGCGGTTTGTATCAATGTCATAATGACCAATACTAATTATGTATTGTTTGTTAGCATAGAGTTTCCATAAATATACATTAAAAACTCTTTCAAGTACAGCTTACAATTATTCCTATACCTACCGAACTCTTGAAATCGAATGAATAACAAAAGAATAGAAATTTTTCTGGCATTTGGTTGTCAGATAGGTAATTTGCTCCATCCACTCCAGACTTCTGTGCGTAGATCTCAGCGTAGATGAAGAATTATCTATTTTATCAAAATGGAAAAACAATCACAAGAGCAATTTTTGTTCAGTACAAATCAAAAAGGCAACGAGACATTACTATACGGTATATACAGATATAATTTGGGAGTAACAAATAAAAGTGGTACTAGTCTTTGGAAGTGCATAAATAGGATATCATGTGCTGCGTCTATAACATTGGATATTAATATTACTAAAACAAACATATTACGTAGAAATGAGCATACATGTAATCCGCCATCTTCAAAAAATAAAATTCACCTTGCAACTCGACTGTGTAAAAAAAAAGTATGTGAAAATTATAAACATGTTCAAGAAATATTTGAAGAATGCTTTGTTCCTCAAAATGAAGAATCTGATTCTGCTGATTCGGTGACGATGCCAAAATTTGAAAATAAAAAACGGGCGCTGTATCGTGCAAGAAAAACATACTTGGAAGTAACAAAATCTTCATTTTCTACTCTAGAAGAAGTGGAATTACCGAAGATTTTAAAGGAAAACTTTTTAGTGTGGGAAGATGGGACGAGTGAAAAAATTTTATTATTTTCTACGAATTTTATACACAAGTATATTTATGGTAAAGACGATGATAAAATGTGGTTGGGAGATGGTACATTTGAAGCAGCTCCGGTGCCTTGGGAGCAATTGTTTACTATACATTTGGATGTAAACAGTACAGAAGAGAGAACCAATATTGTACCAGTGATGTATGCTTTGATGCCTAACAAAAAAACTCAAACTTACACACGTTTATTTTCATACATCAAGAATGAATTGAAAATTGTCATTAAAAATTATAAATCTGATTTTGAAAAGGCACAAATGAATGCAGTAAAAGAAGTTTATCCAGAGTGTGACTTGAGTGGATGTTTCTATCACTTTAATAAAGCTATATGGCGTAAAGCAGATGCATTAAAACTTCAACAGACTAAAGACGGGCGAAAACTTGCAGAGCTAGCATCATATATACCACTTTTGCCCGAACACTTACTAAATATTGGATGGACAGAAATTTTAAATAGCATTTCAGAGAAAACTGACGAAATGGAAAAATTTGAAACATATTTTGTCAAGCAGTGGCTGTCGAAAAATAATATTGGTCAAATTAGCTGTGCTTATCAACGCCACCGAACAAATAATAGTTTAGAAGGGTGGCACAATCGGCTCATAAAGAGGCTGCGATGCAAAACAAATTTATTTACATTTGTTCATTTATTGCGCAAGGAAGCAAAATATCAGGAAACAAAAATTAAGAATACACTATTTGACAATATCAAACGAAGGAAGTGCGATATTATTTTTGATCGGAAGATGAAATATTTCTTAACCCAACTGGAGAATCAAGAAATCAATCCGCTCAATTATTTAAAACTCATTGCAAAGCTAAAACGCGATGAAAAGCAATACAACAACTAAGCCTGCAAGCCTAACCAGTAGTAAAAGAGTAACCATTGAAGTTTTTTAGTTAATTTAGAATAGAATACCTACTAGAATAAAAATAAATAAATACTTTGTATGAGAACCTTTCGTATGTGTTATTTTATTTACCTATTTACCATTCAAAACAAACTTTATACTCGTACTCTCAGTAGCTGCAAAAATTGATGTTTTAGAGCTTTCAGGCTATTTTTTAGGGTTACGATTTTGTGTATGGCCTTTGTCTGTCTTCTAGATATTAATCGTCTTTGGTAGCTGTTATGTCAGTCAATTTCTCCCTTTATCTAAGAATACTAGCTGCGCCCCGTAGTGCTACTCGCGGTGAATAGAATCCCATCCTGTTGCCATGGTATATATATACCTAAGCTCAAGCCAGTGAGCATGAAAGAGTAACAAACACACTTACACACAAACGTATAATATTAGTGTGAAGTGTGAACAATATTATAATTATAATACATGGCAACCTATATTTGCCATTGTAAGATTTAGTTTTATATTCAATGACATGATTTGTCACTAAAATATTGTAACATTTAAATATTTAATCCCTGACACGACTTGACATTAGTACATTGTAAAATGTTTACATTCTGGCAAAAGCATAATGATACATTAATACAATGTGAACTTTTATCATTTTGTCACTGCAACTTTATAACCAATAGACTTTGTACATTTTGACATCTATATATTCAAACCATTTGGACGTTCAGTCATGTGAACAGCCAAGTCCTGAGGGCCTAGCCAACCGGCATTCGCTATGAAGCGAATCGATTTCTACAATCGTCATCGCTGAAGCGATAGCGAAGATCGCCAAATACCGCGTAAACGAGTGTTACATTCTCTTTGATACCGCACTTAGTCTATGGTTGTCGATATCAAACGTCAAATGAGTCATCGCTTATTTCGCAGTAAATCTGTCGGGTTCGTGGCTTAGGCCCCCAGTGGTCGATGCACCTGTGGTTGACGCCCCCGATTCTACTAATTGTATTATTATTATGATTTGCACTTTTGCACTAGTACAGTAAATGTCAAAAGTGTATCTTACCTACATACCGTTTTAGAGATAAGCTCACATGACTTTTAAGTAATTGTACTTTACCAATAAAATACTTCTGTCTTTAATCTTACTAATATAATAAATGCAAAAGTTTGTAAGTAGGGATGGATGGAGAGATGAAAGATGGATTAATGTTTGTTACTCTTTCACGTAAAAACTTCAGAATGGATTTTTGCGATTGGTCTGTTGGTATGAGCTGACTTGGGTGATAGGGACTTTGATCCCGATTAAATGCTCCCTTGGGAATATATATTACAAGCTTATGCCTTTTATGCCTGCCAGTACATTTGATAAAAAAAATCTTTGGATTAGATTAAACTGACCGGGGGCATCTTATGATATTCTTTCGGCAGCTGTTTATAAAATCGCCATTTTTTTTCGATATCTACAGGGTCTTAGCGTTCGCTAGCGTTTCCATCAGAGGGCCAACCGGCATTCGCTATGAAGCGAATCGATTTCTACAATCGTCATCGCTGAAGCGATAGCGAAGTTCGATTGGTAGACAAAGTAACCTTCGCATAGCGATCGCCTTGTCTATTCGTCTGATCGCTAAATACCGTGTAAACGAGAGTTACATTCTCTTTGTTAGCGCGCTTAGTCTATGGTTGTCGACATCAAACGTCTAATGAGTCTGTCAACTTTGATGAATTCGGAATCCTATTTGAATTATTTTATTGAGATTTATAAAGATAATGCAATCAAGAGCACGAGCCAGCGGTGAATAGTTTCCAACTCTTTTGGAGTCAGCGCCGGCGGCAGCTGGCAGCGCCACTGGGGCCGGCGCGGCACGGTGCTCACCGACCCGAGCTGCCAGTCCTCTCCCGCCTGAACCTACCACGTTCACCCCGCTCCCACCTGTGCCTACCACCGAATCCTAGTGTTGCCTCTCCCCATCGTCGACATTTGAGAGCGCGCCGAAGACGAGCGCTAACTCCATTTGACCGAGCGACGAGTGAGTTCGTGGCTATCGAGCAGAGACGCCTTCAGTTGGAGGAGAGACGGGCACAGACTGAAGCCCGAAGAGTAGAACTGAATAATGAGCGAAACAATGTCCTCAACCGTTTCACAAATATTGCTGAAGCTTTTCTTCAACAATATTTGAGTAGGGACAGCGATGTCACGGTATGGCTTGATAGCGAGTGAGTTTGTGTGATACCTTGAGTATAAGTGTAGACAAGGTGAGAACGTGCAGTAGCGCATATAAGTATACATACACAGACAGCATGTTATGGACGGTTTTGTTTTAAAATAAAATATATTTGTAACTTAAGTACCTACTTTTATTTATAATCCACTTAGAATTCTCATTTTCATGCATGAGTTAATTATTAGGTTGTGAGGTGTAATCATCACTGCCATCATTATTTGTGCCAGAGCTAAAACGTGGTGTTGGAAGCCGAGCCTTTACTGCAATGTTGTGTAGTACACAGCATGCAAGTGTTATCCTGTTAGCTACATAAGGATGGTAGTGAAGAACTCTGTCTTTAAGCAAGCTTCTCCAACGAAACTTCAGCAAACCATAGCAACGCTCAATACAGTTTCTGGCTTGTGTATATATCTTCTCGAGACCCAGGTGCAGCATTTAAAACAGGTGTTATCAGCAACGAAACTTCAGCAAACCATAGCAACGCTCAATACAGTTTCTGGCTTGTGTATATATCTTCTCGAGACCCAGGTGCAGCATTTAAAACAGGTGTTATCAGCCAGGGTCGCTTATTAAACACATCCAATGATATTCTTTCTACAGCTGTTTATGAAATCGCCATTTTCTTTCGATATCTACAGGGTCTTAGCGTTCTGTTATACGGGACGTGAAGATTGTTATTTTAAAAAACGATTTTTAAATTATAAAACACTTTTATTTAACTTTTTCAAAATGACACAATAATGATGTGTGCTCTTGTCGAGAGCAAAGACCGGACTGACTGGGAGAGTAGGATAGAAAGGAATCCTAGGGTTAAGGAGTGCTGACGAAGGAGAATAGGTAAGCCGGATTATGTACATATGTACCAGATATAACATCTCCCCGGATAAGAGGAAACTTACTATCTTTTAAAAGTGAGTTTACTGAAGAGAAGAAAAGAGGAACAGGTAAACAGATATGCAAAGGTAAGGGTTGGAGAAGAGCACACATTCTTTACAATAGAACAATGATTTTAGCATAAATTTTAACATTAATCGATTCTTAATCTAGGTTGCCTAGGTACAGGGTTGTTTTCAGATTCATCCTCTGAAGGCCTTGTTTGAATTTTACATAATTTAATATTGAAATAGTTATTCGATTTACAAATCAAATAGATGATAATCAATACAAAACACACACACAACAAAATAGTAATAATTGGAAAACTTAGATTATTCGAAAATAACTCATTATCTTTTCTTATAAAATCATTAACGTTTTGTAGTTGTAAATCAGCCATATCCTTTAAATCTTTTAAATTATCTAAATTAATGTTTGATATAGTTATTTCTGATGCGTTTACATAGAGTTCTTTAAATTTACTTAAATTACAGCAATTATCTTTAATAAGATTGAAGTCGGAATTTACAGGAGGTATTTTTATTTTAGGATTATACATGGTTAGCAATTTTACATTTCGGCAAGATGCTACACATTGTGATTCTAAACTTATAATGCCAGTACCATTCAAAATAATGTCTTTAGTGCCATTATTGCATTCCATAGACAACTTTGTATGTTGAGATTGTACAAAGATCCAACTGTTGTGACCAAGATTTTGCCAAATATCAATATTTCCATAAATGAATTTCGTTTTACATTGCGAAGGTAGTGTTTTAACTACTTTCGTCATGAATTCGATCTCACAAATTGGATTATTGTTTACAGAAACAATGTTGGGAATTTCACATGCGAATATTTCCTTATCTATAGATTTACAGGAATTTAAATCATCAAGGGTACAATAAGTAGACTTATCTTTGCTGAGGGCGACATAGTTACTTGTGGGAATTATCATTGCATAGGATTTTGATGAGTTGATGTTATGAGAAACTGGAACTGGAATAGTTTTATATAGGTCATAATCAGTTTGGTAAACTAGTGGTATTCTTAGAACAAATATCACGTTGCTAGGGCTATAGTATGCCATGAGTTCCGATATCTTTAGTAAGATATTTATATTACCTAAATCTATGTTAACAGGAAATTTCCTATACTTAGGAGTATATTTAATATTTTTATTCAGTTCTTCGTAAAGTTTTTTAGGAGTTAAAACCGAAGGGTGTAACGTGTTGCTATTAGCAAACAGAACGGAGTTCACAATATCTTCTAACTTGTAAGATAATGTAAGTAAGTTAGAATGTAAGATATTTAATACCTCATTTGTTCTTACTTTAAATACTAACTTATTTATAACAATAGACGATTTATTAAGACTAAAAGATAATTTATTCATTACGTCATTCAAACGCTCCTCATTATCATCGACAGTTTTAAGAGTTGAATTTATGTTTTCAATAGCGGATTTAGAAAGAAAAATGTTTTCTTTTATTAGGTTAGCTAGTTTTTTATTATCGAGGCTAAGCGTCTGAATAGCGTCATGATATATAATTGAATCGCCTTCATCCATTGTACCGAATACTGTTTTCATTACAGATCCTATTCCAGAAAACCAAGCGGATCTTCTCGGCCTTGAAGATATTAAATGTGATATCGCATTATAATCTCTAATGATATCGTCAAATAGGGACCACAAAGGTTTGATCATATTAGAACATTGAAAATCGTCAATAATTTCATTTTTAACACAGAACATTTGTACATTTTTAAGATAGCTTTCCATGTTGTGTAAATGAGGAAGTATATAATTTAGGTTAATAGGGATAACAATAAAGGTATGGTCGTTTATTAGTTTAAGAGTGCCGACAGGATTGAAGAAGATACCAGAGCTTTCATCCAAAGATTGAACATGTTGCTGGGCCAAGGACGGTGTGAATAAGAATGATGGGATGATTCTGTAAGGTAAATTGAAGTTATAGCAATGCTTTAATAGAACTTGCTCGATCTTAAGACCTAGGGGATTCTATTACAGCTAGTTTTACTTCATCATAATGATGTTTCACTATTCGTCGATTTATGAAAAGTGACAGGGTATTATTACCATGTATTTTTGCGACTTTATAGGGTCCCTTCCACACCGGGGACAAGGCTTTACGTAGCCTTACATGATTTTTTAAATAGACGTAATCGCCTATTTTATACGTTACCGGACGAGAGTGTTTATCATAATAAGATTTAGATCTTTCTTTGGATGCTTCAATGTTTTGAAATGCTTTTTCACGAGAAATTTTAAGGCGGTGGTGAAGCATTTTAACATATTCGGGATAGGTTACATCGGAGCGCAATTCAAAAATAGAATCGGGAATATGAGGTTTATGACCAAATATAAGCTCATATGGAGTGAATTGGGTAGTAGTATGAACACTACTATTATATGTCAACATGGCGGTGTAAACAAACTTATGCCAGTTGTTTTGATTTTCGTTGATGTATGACTTGAGGTATTCTTTAAGTGTCGAGTGACTTCTTTCTAGAGCTCCTTGTGTTTGTGGATGGTAGGGAGAAGACCAAATTTGTTTAATCTTTAGGAATTGACAGGTTTGTTTAAACAATTCTGCGGTAAAATTTGTTCCTTGGTCTGTAAGTATTGTTTTAGGTATACCAAATAAGGATATAAAGTGGACCAGACATTCACTTGAGTCTTCAGCAGTGGCGTTTGCAATGGGGTAAGCAATAGAGAATTTGGTTAAATCATCTTGGAGGGTAAGAATAAATTTAAGTTTGTTTATACCGGCTTCGGGTAATGGACCAACGAGATCTAGACTAATTCTATCGAAAGGTCGGGAAGAAGTTGTTGTAATTTGCATGGGAGATCTGTTAATTTTACGAAGGGCTTTATTAGACTGACACATTCTACAGTTTTTAACGTAGTTTTCAATATCAGAGCGCATATTCTTCCAGTAATAACGTTCTTTTATCCTATCATACATTCTGTTAGAGCCTAAATGACCGGCTATAGGAATATCGTGATTTTCTCTCAAAATTTTATTTACTTCTGTAGGAACAGGATAAATAATTGTGTTCTTGTGAATGTTAATTGTTATGTTTGTGTTGTTAAATAGATGCATCAACATGCCGTAGACTTTAATGTATGAATTTTGTTCGAAAGGATTTTTAAAATCGGATATGGCTATGTAATTTATGGATCCCGTTAGAATAATGTCGTCTCTTGCTGATTTAAGAGTTTTAAAAATATCAGGGTAAGTACAGCTTTCGAAATAATAGACTTTTGTAAATAATAAGTAATACGTTTTCTCTTTCAGGTTAAACTTTTTAAAGGAATGAAGCTCACGTTCTTCTTGAAGGATATTCGTCGAGGTATCGTCGAGTGCAGAGATAATATCTTGTAAATAGGGATTAGAATCATCAAGATCAATGGACACAGGAATTAGAATTGCTTTTGAATTGCTTTTTAGAAGATTAGTATTACATTCATTAATTTGAACATTAAAATTTTCATTTTTATTGGAAAATGCTTTCATGAATTCAGAATAATCTTTGTTTATATTAGTAGGTGTATCTACTATAGGGGTTTCTTCAATTGGTTGACTAGTAGGATTAGGTAAGGCAGAATTAGGTGAGGTAGGATTAGGTGAAGTAGGATTAGGTTGGCTTGGAGGATTAAGAGGGCTGAAATCTAAGTTCTCCTCTCTTAATGGACTGAAATCAAGTGTTTCTAAGTCTGTGAGTTCATCAAGAACGTCTTGTGGAATTTCAGGGAGACGATCAGAAATACCTGACGTTGATGGTTGTGGATCTTCCACGTTATCTACAATTGGGTTGATGGGAAATCGTGATAAAGCATCTGCATTATGATTTAGTCTTCCTTTTTTGTATTGAAAATCGTAGTCAAATTCTTCCAATTTCAGTCTCCATCTAACTAGTTTAGAGCTTGGATCTTTACAATTGAAGAGCCATTTTAGAGGCTGATGGTCGGAGTAGATGGTAAAGTGACGTCCATACAGGTATGGTCGGAAGGTTTTGGTGCCAAATATAATAGCTAAACATTCCTTTTCTGTAACGCTATAGTTACATTCGGCCTTGTTCAACATTCTGGATGCATATGCTATAGGGCGGTCATTACCGGCAGGGCCCTGTGATAGAATAGCTGCAATAGCGTAGTTGGATGCATCACATGTGAGATTAAAAGGTTTAGTAAAGTCAGGATAGGCTAGCACGGGTGCTGAGATGAGAGTGTTCTTTAAACTTTCGAATGCTAGTTGTTGTTCATTAAGCCAGTTAAAAGGGACATTCTTTTTCAAGAGGTTTGTCATGGGTTTTGCCATTTGAGATAGATTAGGTATGAACCGACGATAATAAGATACTAATCCTAAAAAGGATTTAATATCCTTTGGACACTTGGGAATTGGAAAGTTTGAGACAGCTTCTGTCTTATCTGGGTTTGGTTTTACTCCCTGTTCAGTGATGATGTGACCAAGGTAGGAAACTTCTCTACGTAGAAACTCACATTTGTCAGGTTGGAGTTTGAGGTTGAAGTGACGAAGTCTATCGAAGACATTGGATAAGTTCTTTACATGAGTTTCTAGGTCATAGGAGTAAATGACGATGTCGTCGAGGTAGACAAAGCATTGAATGCCTTGAAGACCTGATAAAGCAGAGTTCATTAGCCTCTGGAAGGTCGCAGGGGCGTTTTTCAAGCCAAATGGCATACGAGTAAATTCATAGTGGCCTTGTGGAATAGAGAATGCAGTTTTGGGGCCATCTTTTTCGGACATTTTGATTTGGTGGAACCCGGAAGCTAGATCAAGAGTACTAAAATATTTACACTTTCCAAGTTGGTCTAAGATTTCTGTTATGTTTGGAATTGGGTAGGAATCTCCGATAGTTATGTCATTAAGCTTGCGATAGTCGATTACTACGCGCCATTTACGATGGCCAGAGGCATCAAGCTTTTTGGGGACTACCCAAATTGGGGAGGACCAGGGTGAGGTCGATGGTTTAATAATCCCGTCTACAAGCATTTTGTTCATTTGGGATTGAACCTCTTGTTGGTGTATTTCTGGGAACCTATAAGATTTAGTATTTATTGGAATGTTTGATGTGGTAGTTATTTCGTGTTCGAGGACGTCAGTTGTTGTTAAATGATCATTAGAAAGATGAAAAATGTCAGAGAAGTTGGAACAGAGATCATACAAGGCATTGGTCTCTTCAGCATTGAGGTGAGAGACTCGCAGGAGGTCTATTACCTCTTTTGTTCTGTTTAAGACGTCAGATTGTTGTTTGTCAAAGTATTCGGCATGATAAACGGAGTTTTCAGCATTCTTGTTCATAGGAAGGATTTCAATTTTAAGATCTGAATCAATTTTGATTGGGGATTCAGATATGTTTACTACCGATATATTGACTCTGGAGTTGTTTTTTACTTTTACAATACAATTTGCAATAAGGAGCGAGGCAATATGAGTTTGATCAAGAACTAGTCCTTCTTTGATTTCTGGATTTGATACGGAGCACTCTATTACTGTCTCAGTACGAGGCGGAATGGTATAAATTGGTTGTGTGAACTTAAGATATAATTTAACTTTGCCTACAGAGAGTACACCAATGGCGTAATTGATTTGGCACTGATGTTGGGTGAAGAAATCATTCCCGAGTATTCCATCGTATGGAAATTGTAAGTTGGGCATTACATGAAAGGAATGCTGGAGGACGTCGAATTTAGTTTTTATGATGCCTAGAGATTGAATTGGGTTATTGGATGTTCCAAAACCATGAAAATTAATAATAGTTTTTGTGATTTCAGGCATTTTTTCAATTGATTTATGCTTTAAAAGGCTAATGGATGCGCCACTATCTACGAGGAATCTCAAAGGAGAAGATGAAACGGATGTAAGGACTTCAATGAAAGGTAAGTATTTTTTAAATGGATCAGTTGTAATATTATAGATTTCACTATTTTCATTGGGAGTTACCGAAGATTCTGGTACTCTGGATTGGATCTGGTAAGTGACGCTTCCGTTTTGGGGCATACTTTGTTGTTTAGCGTATTTAGGATTAGTATGTGTAGGGCTAATGTTTTCGGTTACGGGCTGAGTACCGTGTTGTGTAACATAAGCATAAGATTTAGGATTAGGACTAATGTTTCCAATTACGGGCTGAGTACCGAGTTGTGTAACATTAGTATGCGATTTAGGTTGAGGACCAATGTTTCCGATTCTGGGCTGAGTACCGAGTTGTGTAACATTAGTATGCGATTTAGGTTGAGGACCAATGTTTCCGATTCTGGGCTGAGTACCGAGTTGTGTAACGTTAGTATGCGATTTAGGTTGAGGACCAATGTTTCCGATTCTGGGCTGAGTACCAAGTTGTGTAACATTAGTATGCGATTTAGGTTGAGGACCAATGTTTCCGATTCTGGGCTGAGTACCGAGTTGTGTAACATTAGTATGTGATTTAGGTTGAGGACCAATGTTTCCGATTCTGGGCTGAGTACCGAGTTGTGTAACATTAGTATGTGATTTAGGGTTAGGACTAATGTTTCCGATTCTGGGCTGAGTACCGAGTTGTGTAACATTAGTATGTGATTTAGGGTTAGGACTAATGTTTCCGATTCTGGGCTGAGTACCGAGTTGTGTAACATTAGTATGTGATTTAGGGTTAGGACTAATGTTTCCGATTCTGGGCTGAGTACCGAGTTGTGTAACATTAGTATGTGATTTAGGGTTAGGACTAATGTTTCCGATTCTGGGCTGAGTACCGAGTTGTGTAACATTAGTATGTGATTTAGGGTTAGGACTAATGTTTCCGATTCTGGGCTGAGTACCGAGTTGTGTAACATTAGTATGTGATTTAGGGTTAGGACTAATGTTTCCGATTCTGGGCTGAGTACCGAGTTGTGTAACATTAGTATGTATTTTATTTGTATCGATTTTTACTGGTCTCTGTCCCGCACGATACGAAGACGAGACGCCTAATCGTTTAAATTGTTTTCATTGTCGGCGGTGCAGTCAACAGTGTCAGCACCGATGTGTTCTTCGATTGCATGGATAGGCTGTGGTGTCCTATCAGATGAATTAAATCGATTAGCATATTGTCGCTTACGACACACGTCTATGGTATGACCAGGGGCTTTACAGTAGCGGCATACTGCAGCGCCTGGATAAGAGTTTTCTTGATGCGCATAAGAAGGGCCAGCTCTAGGTTGAGCAGAGCTCCACTGCCGCTGGTTGCTTTGGTAAGGGCGAGTTTGGTTTTGGGGAAAACGTCCCTGATATTGATTTTGGGTGAAGCGTCCCTGATTTTGATTTTGGGGAAAACGTCCCTGATTTTGGTTATGGGTAAAACGTCCCTGATTTAGATTTTGGGGAAAGCGTCCCTGATTTTGGTTGACTGGGCCATTAGAGTTTCGTTTTATGGTAGTTAGGGAGATTTTTTCTTCTGAAACCGCGCAGTTGATCGCTTCATTTAGAGTTTCAGGATCTCTACATCTAACTACAGTCGAGAGTTGAGGATTCAAACCCGTGATGAATGTGTGGGTTGCGAGATCTTGCATCGCAGCGAGACGGCCAGCCAATTCACCTTTCTTTTTAGTTGGAATAGAGATATTTATTTCAGTTAATAACTTCGCGAGACAAAACTCTACACGGAGGGCGAATTGGTTAACTGTCTCCAGGTTAGCTTGACGACAATCTTGCAAGTCGGAGAGAAGCGCCGCATAGTGCTTCTTCTCTCCAAATTGTGACTTTAAATATTCCTCTAATTGCGCCCAGTTGTCAAAGTCTTTAATCACACATGCGCTCTCCGCTCGGCCTTCGAGTTGTGTTAATATATATTTCAATAGAATCTCTTGTTGTGACGAAGAGGCCAGACTCACAGCATTTTTACAATTATTTAGAAATGAATTTAATTTGTCCCTGCTGCCATCAAATTTATTGACGAACTTCAATAATGTGTTTAAATCAACCGGGTCAGGTGTTATTTTAACTTGTGCTTTACTGGGAGCAGCAACCGCTTCGTCTTTAGGCATTTTTGTGTGGGCGTCAGACTAAACACAAGCGCAAATCGAGATAAGGCGAGACCCGGAATGATAGTATAAACAATAGCGTGATATAATGGATGTGACAATTCGATTAAATTTAAATCTACTTATATGAAGAATGAATACGAAATGAATACGAAAAATTTCGTTATTAGAATTAGGATTAATCTAAGCACTGTATTGTCACAACACTTCACTTCACGCAATAATTAAAAATTCACTTACAGCAACAGGACCGCTGGGGCGAAATAAGTCATTTCGCTGGTGAGATGCAGAGGGGTGCCAGGTAAGTACCGACACGGATGCTGATGATGATGATGAGACGCAGTGGGGTGCCAGGTAAGTACCGACACGGATGCTGATGATGATGATGAGATGCAGTGGGGTGCCAGGTAAGTACCGACACGGATGCTGATGATGATGATGAGACGCAGTGGGGTGCCAGGTAAGTACCGACACGGATGTTGATGATGATGATGAGATGCAGTGGGGGTGCCAGGTAAGTACCGACACGGATGCTGATGATGACGATAAGATGCAGTGGGGTGCCAGGTAAGTACCGACACGGATACTGATGATGATGATGAGTCACGGTATTAATTCACAAATGATTTATATATTTCACTGTTTCACAGATGAACACTGAGAGGCGTATCCCGGGACTTTACTGAAAATCCCTTTACGCTGCCACCAATGTTATACGGGACGTGAAGATTGTTATTTTAAAAAACGATTTTTAAATTATAAAACACTTTTATTTAACTTTTTCAAAATGACACAATAATGATGTGTGCTCTTGTCGAGAGCAAAGACCGGACTGACTGGGAGAGTAGGATAGAAAGGAATCCTAGGGTTAAGGAGTGCTGACGAAGGAGAATAGGTAAGCCGGATTATGTACATATGTACCAGATATAACAGTTCGCTAGCGTTTCCATCAGACGATTCGACTATTAAGCGAAATCGACTGTCAAAAGTGCAACTTGGCTAGGCATTTGTATGAAGTAATCGTTCGATGTTGTCGATTCGTTTGGTGGAATCGAAATGCTAGCCATATTACATTTCGACAATCGCTTTCGATTAGAAACTAAAAAAAAATGTATAGGAATTGACATTCGATGACGAAAACTCGAGCGATCTGAAATGTCAAATCAAAGGTGTAGCGATGATAGAAATCGAATCGCTTCATAGCGAATGCCGGTTGGCTAGGCCCTACGTAACAGATCACGTGACATATCGAAGGCATATGTCAAACCAATACATTTTGGACTTTTCTACTATCGCTTTCGCTAATCGATTGTTACATTGTCTAGGCCCTCTGTAACCAAATTTAATTCGTTTGCGACACAAAAAGGGTTAATTTGTACTTTTAACTGTTTTTCTAATACTTAATGCAAGGTTCTTTAAGTTGGTTAAGTAGGTATTATAATATTTTCAAGAATTTTATTTTTTTAGGTTTTTGATATATTTGTATGTATAACTTACTTTATGATCGATGTATGTTTTTACACTGTATATAGTTTGTTCGCTATCCACTTTTTATTGGATACGTCTGTCCGACGCTGTTTCGCAAAATCTGTTCCGAGAACTGTGTTGTACAAGAATTTAGGCTTTCAGTGAAGCATTTCAATGATCAAGTAAACTTGGTATGAAGTGATTTCCAAGAATAAGCCAAATAATGAATGAATGAATGAATGAATGAGTGAATGCATGAATGAATGAATGAAAATTCTTTATTGTAAGTACACTAAAATACGATACAATTAACAACTACCGGGAAATACAAAGAAACTTTCCCATACCCTAGTTTTCATAGAAGCGTAACTTTTGTTGTCACTAGTTCATTAACATTATTTTTAACATTCGTTCTGACTAATGTTATAAGTACCAGAATAGACTTTGATACACTAAATTTATATAATTTGCTAAAAATATTTTTTTAAATGAAATATTTTAACACTTGGACAAAGTTAAGTCAAAAAACGACCAAATCCACAATAAGTACTAATGCTTGTAAAATTCTTATTTATTATTATAATGCTTGTACTCAGGCCTTTCCATCTTTACTAGATGATTTATACAAAGTCAGAAGGCAAGCTTTTGCTTACACATAACGGGACATGTAGTGCCTGGGACATTGTTGAGATGGAATAGGCTTAAATAAGGCTATAAACCATCCTCTCAGCGTAGCCGGCCAATATAATGTAGTATACAACCACCTCAATTTATTGTCAAAAACATACAGTTTGATCAGAAACATAATTATGTACCTACCTACTACTTTCACGCGACATTGGGCTTCCAATTTATTCGCACCTGGTACAGTGATGGTTCGAAATTGCCCCAGAACTTAATAGAATTTTCATTACATCATTTTCATTATTAGTCTGTAATTTGCCGGAAGTGTAGGTATTAAAGTAGTCATTTAATTTATTTGTAAAAAAAAAATTACCACGCTTTTAAGAGACAGTCGTAATCATGTTTCGTTTTGGGGTAGTCAGAGCATGTTTTATACATTTGGCACATTTTGCATAAGTTAGCAATTTTTCTTATCGATCAAGACAAAATGTTTTATATTGTCTTTTTTTATCTTAATACCTGTTTTTATAGATTAATATGGATAATAATAGGTAGAAGGTACTGGGCAAACCTACTTAACCTGTTAATGTGTAATTAGTAAGTAGTTTAGTTTCTTGAACCCATAAACGTTGAAGTCGAAATAACAATGTTAACTATAAATACCTACTTAATAATTGTTCAGAAGGACATTCACATTGAATACTCTCTTAACTTAAACGCCAGGTGACTCTACTCCTGTTAATTGTCGGTCCCGGCTTTTAAAGTCGTTAAGCCATGACGGAGGCCTTAAGGCGGCCTAAAAACTCCGTCACCAGAGTTGGCCACTTGCTCATACGAACTTAGGTACTTACTTTAGTTCGTGACCTTGAATATTACGTCATCAAAGACGGTTACAGTTTTATTTTTGGTGATAACCAAAGAACAAGCAATGTTGAATAGGACACTATTCAACACATTGCTTGTTGAATAATACTCATCAAAGAATGTTTGGGTTGCAGTTTAATCTTTGGTGATAACCAAAAATAACAGTCTTACAACAACAAGATAATCTAAAAATTATTATTATTATTCAGCCATAATCGTCCCACTGCAGGGCAAAGGCCTCCCTTCCCTTCTTCCACTCTTCGCGACTTAGCGCGTCCACAGGCCATGTGCTAAGGTATGAGTCCAGCTCGTCCCGCCATCTCATCCTGGGTCTTCCTCGTCGTCGTGTCGCGTTGTGTGGGGTCCACTCCGTGGTCCTCACAATTCGTTCGACATCCGACAGACATCACATCAGACATCAGAATCTAACAAGCAATGTTAAAAAGTATCATAATCAACATTGCTTGTTCTCAACTCCTTCTCACCTCATTTGTATGTATTTACAAAAAAAAAATGTATCTAAGTATGTAGTTTATCAGTCATCTGGTTACCATAACACAAGCATTAAATTGCTTAGCTTGGGACTAGATGACGCCGTGTGAAATGTCCAAGGATATTTCTTTATTATTATTATTATTTATTTCCTAAAATCTAATGAATTATGATTTTGTCACCCCTTATCATTTTCTATCAGAACTAAAATGACAATAACTAGACAACTATTACTGACTGTTATTGATGAACAGGGCCCATTGGAAATGAAAAGCCCACATTTCACAAAAGAAACAATTCGTCACACTGTGACATAAATTACCCATCATTTCACACCAATTCGGGGCGAGCCGTGAACTAGATCCTCGATCAATAATTTGTACAGGGTGTACAACGACTACAACGAAGAGTAGAAGGAAGACGAGGAAGGGGAAGACCGAGAATTAATTACATTAGTCAGATAAAAGAGAAGGTCGCTGTCATGTCGTATCAAAAAGTAAAAGAGATCGCATTGGAAAGAAGCATAATGGAGGAAATTGCATCATTACACCGACAAGAGCTGAGCTCTTAAGTTTTATATAATACAACGACTGAATGACAAAAGTGTTTAAAATGATTGCAGCGCGGACTTGTTTTTAGAAAGACTGCAAGGATTTAATTAGCGTGTAATTTGTGATCAGAAAAATAAATTATGTTGCTTGCATTGTTAGAATGATTGAATGAAAACACGTTTTTTATATTTTTTTGTTTCACAGTCAAAAACTTGCATCTTACTCTTTTTTAAACTAGAAAAATTGGATTATAATTAAAACAAAAGACCCGAGGGTTTTTTCAAATATTCCTCCATCATTTTATAAATTACTGGAACAATCTCTATCACGTCATAAAAGTTGATAACAAAAAAAACTAAATCAAAATCGGTTCATTCGCTCCAAAGCCGCAGTCAGACATGCAGATACACTCCAAACTTATGACATCCTTCCTTTTTGTCGAAGGTTAAAATTAGACTTAAAAAAAATCTTCAGTGTTGATTAAAATCAATAAAAAACAAAACCATGATAGATCTCGTTCAAGGTATCGCAAGCTGTTTTTCACACCCTGTAATTCACAGTCCATCATTCGTCACACACACTTGTCCTTTTGTTACTGAAGTTTCATTCATCCGTTGTTCGTACCTACTTATTATATAGTTATTGTTCAGTAGTACTTGTAATGAATTGAGGTGAAGTAACGTCTTGTAGGTACGTGAGTAGTTTTGGGGTGAATTTGTCATTGTGGCCTAGTATAGTAATATATTGTCTGTGCCGTGTCTAATGTATTGCTTCGATTTGAAATCTCAAGATGACTGAAGTTATTTAGAAAATGTTATAAGCTTAGAATCAAAAAATAGGTAGGGAAGTAAGTTTATAATAATATGAGATCATATTTTTATTAAAAATATATTTTATTTAAAATTATTTTCAAGACAACACTATCTTTAGAAACTTTTATTTTATAATAAGTACTTATTAGTGGCAATTCTGAGTGTTACAAAAGCTAAACTAAGCTAACTAAAATTGTTGCCGTCCCTTTCATAGCGATGGGAATAAAAAGGATGGCAATAATTTTAATTAGTTTAGTTTAGCATTTGCGACACTCAGAATTGCCCCCATTAACTACGTTAAATTATTTACAGAAACTAAACTACTACATGTTTACATAACTGTACAAAATACAATTAGAACCAGTAGAGCCACCTAAGGATCGTTACAAACGATCTATAGGTAGCTCAACTGATCTAAACCACTGCCAGACGGAAGCGTGCCCAAGACACTGGCAGCATTGCCGCGCTGGATGGCAATGCTGATCTTTTGAGCCAAATAAGCGCCAGCCCTCGGATCAAGCAATATTAACTTAAATTTACTTCATAGAAAACATGTTTTCGTTCGATGTTAGTATGAGTTATTGCTAGCAACAAAAACAGAAGTCCCAACAAGATTAACTCTATTATAGCTAAACAATCATATATGTTTGTTTCCCTACCGAAATGATTAGGATCACAGAATCAATCATAATAGTTGTATTAGACATTATAATAGCACACGGGAAATTACTCACGTAAAATTATCGTCGATTTAGATACGAGAGTGTGACCACACTCATACCCAGATGAAGATTCTCCGGAAGAATCGAAAAAAAAATAATAATAAAAAAAAATAAATCGACGATAATTTTACGTGAGTAATTTCCCGTGTGCTATTATAAAATCATAATACATCAAAATATAACGCTCATATTGGTATTATAATAGGACTATCCGAGGGTGTAATTTTAAATTGGGATAACCCTTTCTAAATGTTATTAATACTAGTGTAAATTCAAATGTCGCAAAAACTGATCTAAACTAATTTGACAGCACTAAAATTGATGCCATCCTTTTTATTTCGATCATTATGAAAGAGACAGCAACATTTTGAGACTGCAAAATGATTAAAATTAAGAATACTTAGTAATTATTAACCTTATTTAAACAACTATAGTCTTTCCAATCGTTTATTTAACTTTTGACAGATCATGCACATAAAGTTTTATAATAATTTTTGATACAATGTACAGGGATACTGTACTGTCATGGACGGGATCCGCCCACTTAGAGATGTTTCATTCGTAATTAATGACAACTGGTTTTGAAATAAATCGATTATCGATTATATCGTCGTATCCTACGAATAAGGAAACAGACGCCACTGTCACCTTTTATTTTTATTGCATTTTTGGAATCTTCACTATCATTTACATCTAATCAGTTTAAAAAAAGTTCATAAATAAATTTATTTCAATAAGTTATTAAAGTTTTAAAATTTGGTTACAATTACATTGCTGAATTTCTCTCGGCGAATACGGAAACAAACGCTCTGGTAGCTGTGTTCCACGCGCGAAATCGAGTGCGACGGGCGGAGCACGGGTGATAAACGCAACTGTCGCTTTACTCGTCCAAGATTACCGTGGAGTGCGGACATGCGTGAGTGGAGTATCATGAATTTACAATAAAGCGAGCTCATAAGTTATTATTTTTACAAGCTTTTATTTAGTTTCACCTGTCCCGATGTTTGTTATCAAATCTTGCAAATTAAATTGAATCCACTTCCCGGTTACTGATTGATCTGAAATTTTGCATACACGTGTAAATAGCGTGACAATGCAATATTATGATGAGACGGTGCTGATTTGATAATGGAGCTGGAAGGTGAAGGTGGGCAAAGGAACTTCGCCATGAAACGACCCAACCTCATCGAGTTTGGGCTCATTTGAATCGTCTTGACGAGTAGTTTGTCTTTCAATGTTAACCAGGGTCTGATGATGGAGCTGGATGGTGGTCATAGGAACTATGTAATGAAACGACGCAACACCATCGAATTTCGGCTCATTTGTTTCATCTTGGCGAGTATTTTACTTTTAGATGGTTACCAGGGTCTGATCTGATGATGGAAATGGAAGGTGGTCATAGGAACTCTGTAATGAAACGACGCAACTCCATCGAGTTACGGCTCGTTTGTTTCGTCTTGGCGAGTATTTTATTTTTAGATGGTTACCAGGGTCTGATCTGATGATGGAACTGGAAGGTGGTCATAGGAACTCAAAGAAACTACACAACCCCATCGAGTTTCAGCTCATTTGATTGGTCTTGACGAGTACCTACCTACTTTGGTGCTGGATTTTTAAAAGTTTAGTTCTCTTTATTATTCAGTCTGTATTATTTAGTTCTCTTTATTATTTATTAAATATTGTTTCTAAAAAGTTTTTAAATAGGCTTGTTTAAGGCATATGCGTCATGTGACACTTAATTTTGCATAAATCGTGCTTATAGAAAAGGCTGACTGATGGCCGGTTGCTAATCTATGGTCTCAGAGTAAAATTTACTTGCGAAATATTGAAGAAGCTTTCATGAAGCGAGCGCAACGAGCTTTTTAAAGCTTAAAGACATTTTATTTAGAATAAATGTGTCATGTGACACTTGATTTAGCTTACGGTGTTCTTAAAAAAAGCTGACTTGCTGTGCTCTTTTTATAATGGTCTAACACAGTTCAATTTGCTTGCACAATATTCAAAACGCTACCGTGCAAGTTTCTTAGACATTACCCGATTTGTTTTAAGACAAATGCGTAGTGTGACACTTGATTTTGCTTACTGTGTTCTTAGAGGTTGACTTTTGGTCGGTTTCTATTATAATTATGGTCTGACACAGTTCAATTTGCTTGCAAAATATTCAAGAAGATACCGTGCGAGCGAAGCTACCTTACGAGCTAAGCGTTCTTCGAACCAAGAAAGCGCAGTGAGCAGATTTTTTTTTAATACAATTGCATCATGATGTAACACTTGATTTTGCTTAATATGGTGCTTATAGAAAAGGCTGACTGCTGGAAGGTTCCTTTTAACTGTGTCAGACCATAGAGTCTGACACAGTTAAATTTGCTGGCAAACTATTCAAAAGTTACCGTGCGAGAAAAGTGAGCTTTGAACCAAGCGAGCGCAGCAAGATTCATAGATCGAACTTTTTTAGAACAGATGCGTCATGTGACACTTGATTTTGCTTATTATGCTTGTTGTTGTGGCTGGCTGTTGGTCGGTTTCTATTCTATGGTCTGAAACATTTAAATTTTCTTGCAATATATTTAAGCTGACTTCGAATCAAATGAATCATGCCAGCGTAGAGAGCTTTTTTATACTTGAACGCTTAAACTTTGACACCGCATTTCACCTTTTTTAATAGTTTTGTCGAAGAACTCCGAAACAATGTTTGTGTCGATTTATTTTGTACTAGCTTACACACCTGCGGATTCGCTCGCTTCGGTACCCACCTTGATAAAATATAGCCTATGAAAAAATATGTATATAAAATATGTATATTCGGAAAGTCCATCCTACACATCGGTGAAAGAATTTTTGAAATAGAATGAGTAGTTTCGGAGATAGCCCTAAACATATAAAACACAATCAAACCAACTTTACCCCTTTATAGAATAGAATAGAATAACATTTATTTGGTATTATATATAATATTAGTATGGATTACTCGCCCGCGGCTTCGCTCGCGTGGTGCCTATTTTGATAAAATATAGACTATGTTCATTCGGAAAGTCCATGCCTACACATCGGTGAAAGAATTTTTGAAATCGGATGAATAGTTTCGGAGATTACCTACTCTAAACATACAAACAAACAAACAAACAAACCAACTTACCTCTTTTTAATAGTAGATTTAATTATTGATCTATCTATAGTAACTATCCAACAGAGTTCAAAACACCTACCATTAATACGTTTCACTTAAAGCTTTGGCACTGCATTTCACCCTTATTAAGTTTATTCGCAAAATCATAAAAACATTAGTTGTTGTCGAAGTACCTAGTTAGAAGCACGTTCAAACATATCATATTTTGGCATATGCCCACATTAATTGTCATCAGTACCCTGCCAACTCCGGTTAAACAAGGCAACAAAGGTTAGCGTCAACAAAAATCACCGTGGAGAAAGGTTACTAAGGCGCTTTGGACAAAGCCAACCAGAAAATATTACACGGATTAAGGAAACAAGCGACAAAAATGGGGGAAATAGCAGTGTTAAATTAATTAAAAGTACTTGGAATGATGAATAGGATGTTATTAAAATAAATTAAAAAAAAATTTCATTAAAAAGTTGAAAACTCATCGAAATATTAAGAAAAAACCGCCTCCTGTAAAGTTGGTGTTTTGCAACTGTTTCCTTTTTCGTAGGATACGACGATATTAAAACATACAATAAAATTATTGTGATTATTTTTATATCAAATCACGTAAAAACCTTTATTATTTTGCATTAAAATGCCCTAAATGTCTCTGTTGTAATGCATAAATAATTTGCGTAATGAAAACAGTTCCATGGGATCGAATTTATTCGCTGAAAATTAATGAATCTAAAATAATCGTTTAGACTTACTGTAGTTGGTTCAAATAAAAAACATGTGAATGAACTGCGGTAACTACTTGTAATGAAAAGGTGCAAAATGTTGATATTCATAGTAAATAATGAGTGTGTTAAATCGATTAAAACTTCTTCATGAATAAAATCGATCGATAAAATAAATCGAATCGGTAACGGGTCAGGGTATCACTATTTGAGTCAGTATTACAGCTGTCAAAAGTTAAATAAACGGTTGGAACGAGTATAGTGTACAATATAACTTTGGCCCTAGAAATGTTGAAACTCCACTTACTAAAAAACTGCAAAAAAAAATACTTAAAAGAGTCTACAAGTTCTGGATTAAGACAAAAACAATACCAAATGGTATTAAATACAGCGATCGAATTAATTAAACTCAGTAAAAATTACGAACAAACGACCGAAATTTTATAAGGTTTTTAAATAAAAGATAATATCGAAATACATACTTCAGTAAAAATGATGTGTGAATTTTACGATGCCTTCAGTTTTTTGTTAACACCAAAACGTTACAACCTTTCAATACAAACCCCATTAACTCGCCAACTGCCCCCACCGCATGTAATACAATATTCCATTAGGTTTAATGGACACACCAAATCGCTTCATTATCATCACGCTACTACCAGTCAATTTTACGGTGACCGCGTTGACAGGTGAAACCAGTATTCACATCAAGCGGTCAGAGCGGACAAGTTTAGCGGACATAAAGATAATAATAACTTCAAAAAGCAAAATCGCTCGCGACTATGGTTGTTGCAAAATTACCTTAGTGATATAAATAGGAAAATTAAATATCGCGGCAAAATCCAGAGCAAAGATTGAGCTGAATAAATTCTCAATGCACATTGAATTATCAGTAAAACTTTAAAATAATGTTTATTTAATTTTTTAAAAGAGCAGAATAGTATTGAAGCTCTTCAGAACAGTGGGTATATGAATATGCATCTTTTTATAAATCACATTAAATTTTAACATTTATTTTTCCTTAGGGTTTAAATTACACCGAAATAGCAGCGAAACGGCTGCAGTGTTAAATTATTTTAAACTTTATCGCTATATAATCATAATAGTAATGGCGATATATACTATGCATTATAGTATAATTATAGTATAATGCATAGTATTAAAGCTCTTTGAAAAGTGCTCTCGGCGCCTCTTAGGTTGCCTGTGGTCGCTTGTGTTTCAAGTTTCTCAAGCAGTACCATGTATTATAGTAATGAAGATAAAGTTTAAAATTGTATGACACTATAACTGCTCGCCGCTTCCCTGCCATCTCGGTGTGTGTTGAGCCTAAAACAAGGTAGTGTTTCAAAGGCCGCTAAAGTCCGCTCAGTGGCCCCTAATTAGCGGCATATTGATGACCGATAAGTTTTTATCGAACCATTATTGTTACGCTTTTTTAACGTTACAAATATAATGTTCCATCAGACCCTCGATAAAGTGTTTATGTTATGTTTTCTTACTTTGTTTAAAATTAAACTTGCATTTTATAATATTAATATTTAAAAAATATATTTTTTTAGATGGACTATTCTTGCACAGGAAAGGGATGAATGGAAAGAGTGGGGGGAGGCCTTTTCCCAGCAGTGGGACATTGAGGGCTGATAATAATAAATAATAATAATAAATATTTTTCTTAGATAAAACTTACACTACCTACATAATATTAATTTAAAAATCAATAAGCCCAACTGTTCATAAGCCCAGCTGTTCTGAGTTGGAAATAATTGTCTGTTTTTTTATTCATATAATTATGATGACCTTATTATTATAAGTGTGAATGTTTCTATGGGTGCCATCCGTATGAGGATGGATGTTTTTACACATTTGCTAAAAAACGACTTAGCAAATTTTTAGCTCAAACCATTTATTCCGTGCTGAAACTTGAAAATATACATTGTTTATGACCAAGAGAAAGACAAAATTACATAGGGAACTTTTTACCCTGGTAACTAACATACGAGTAAAACGACAGACGTATAGGTTCTTCATAAACTATTATCTCCTATTAACAACTAAGTATAACAATTTCTAACGTGATAATACAAATTTGTAACGATCCTTATCTAAGTATTATGCAAACGTTCATAAAAAGATTCTGATGATACCCTGTTATAGCTGCCATTATCAGGGCTTATCGGTAGCTTCTGCTAAACCTTTTTGTAATCTTGCAAATTTTACAGCCTTCTTAAAATTTGCATTTATAGTGGGTAAGAAAAAACATAGTATCTCAGGTACCTATAACATTTAATGGAGATAAAAAAGTTGAATATTAGTAATAATATTTTTAAAGTCTAGTAATAATAGAGGAACACTTTCGATGAAGTGTTTATTTACTCGATAGCACCAGCAGTTATTATAGCAAAGAATAAAATAATTAGTGATAGTGAACATAAATTAAGAACATTTTTGTTACTTTCTCACAATTTCAATTTCACTGTCTATAAATAAATAGTTGGAAAACCATCTAGCAACGTAATTGCTTTTTTTTTGCTGGATTATATCAAAACGTCCGGCCGTGCATCAATGGACTTTTCGTGTCGTAAAATTTATATGCACTTTAACACGAGCTTTAAACGGTGAAAGAAAACATCGTGAGGAAACCCGCGGCTAGTCAGCCCCACACGTATTGACCGTTGTCTTTCCTGTGGATATGGCCGGCTAAGCTGAGAGGATGGTTTAGGTGCTGGGCAAGCTTATTCCATCTCAACAATGTCCCAGGCACTAGTGTCCCGTTAAGTGTACCTAGGCAAAGCCTCCTGACTCTGTATAAATCATCTAGTAAAGATGTAAATGCCTAAGTTTTTATATCAAAACGTAATTTTGATATAAAAACCTTAACCGCAAAAAAACACAGGGTGATGTTTTTATCCAATGTCAATATGTATAGATTGTCCGCCGGCCGGTGGTGGCAATGAGGCGTGAAATACGTCTCTTGATAGACCAACGGCTATGGGGCAGATGTTTTGTGTTATTACACAATATCAAATTAAATGTTCTTGTTATACTAAGCTTGCTACTTGCTTGGCGACCTCTGTGGCGTAGTGGGTTAAGGCCCGCCTGAAACGCAGAAGTTTTGTGTTCGAACACCGCGGGGCGGGACAAATTTTTGTATGAATAAAAAAAACAGTCAATTTTTTTGTGTTAGGTTTACCAATTTCTCCGTCAATAGTGGATAGATTTTAATTATTTTTTTTAAGTTTTGTTTGCAAGAGTAGGTACACTCCCTAGATAGTCCCGTAAAATAGTTTTGAGGATCTGATGAGGATCTTCGGAGTTATGTAACTCGAGACTACCTTGATAAGTAGGTACCTACCACTTAAGTCGGCCAAGAGTAGCTTGTGATGCCAGACAACGTTTTGTTGAGGTGTTATCTTGTTAACTTTACAATTACTTTGACTTTCTTTGACATGCCTTACTTTGTTCGGTTAGCTTCCCACTGAAGCTTGACTATTTAGATTATTTTAGATTGTTAAGGGATCGCTTTTAAAAAATAGCTAGGCCCACACCACCAGGTTCTTGCCTGATTCTTTCCCTAGTGTTCCTGCATTAGTTTCGTTTTACATGCTAGGTGATTCTAATTTAGAATCACCTAGCATGTAAAACGAAACTTAAGTGATCCTTGAGGTCCTACAAGAATAAATGATTTTTCTTTCTTTCTTTCTTTCAGAGAGTGCAGGAAATTACGGTCGGTTTAATAAAAAAAATGCCACTGGTATTATTTACAAATTATAGGTCACATGGCGCGATCTACAGGTACTTAGGTATTTTTTTTACTTAAACAAAGCTTTGGGATAAGCAGCCATTTTTCCTACAATTACCTACTCATTATAATGTTAACAAGTAGCTAACAGTAAAATCAGAACTATAATAACATTGTTTATATTCACTTTCATCCCTACACATCCCTCTAATTAAGCTGCCATCCCCGAGTGCATTATTAAACCAATGCAGCCACGTGGCGAACGAAAACAAAATAATATCCACATACAGTAATACTGTTTGTTTTCTCTGTCATTATCCGATCACACTTGCCCGAGGGTGCTGTCGGGAAAATATGTTTTGAAAACCAAAAGTGGATTTAAAAAAAGGTGTTTTAATAAAGTTAGGTTAGTATGAAAGAAAGAAAGAAAGAAAAAATCATTTATTCTTGTAGGACCTCAAGGATCACTTAAGTTTCGTTTTACATGCTAGGTGATTCTAATACCTGCACCTACATACACCAGAATACAGGAGGTTTTTAAAAAATAAGGAAATTACAAATGCTAAATTTAGAGGAAATTTGAGATAAGGTGTAGGGAATTGCGTTTTAACAGGCATTAGAATCACCTATCATGTAAGACGATACTGATGCGATTCTTGAGGTCCTACCAGAATAAATGATTTTTCTTTCTTTCAGCCTACTTTTTATGCTGATTTTTAAACAAAATATAATTTTTCTTATATAATTCAAATATAATATAATTCAAATTTTAAAATAATTTGAATGTTGATACTTAATTATATACCTACCTATGTATGATATACTCATATTAGGTTGAAATTTCATTCTGGTTTGGTTATATAATCTATTTATAACTTTATCTGCTACAATTTTTATTCAGTTATTTTCACGCACTTATAAAGAAAGTGCATAGTAATAAAAAAATATTAGGTATTTATGTTAGAAACTTATTGCTGAAAACTTACTCCAATATTAAGTATTTTATCTGTGCTCCCAGTAAGTTTTCAATAATAAGGTTCTAACTTTTTCTGTAAGATGTCACTGTACAATAATTTATGCTGCCACCTAGCGGAATTTATGAAAACCTAATAAAAAGCTTGTGTGTGGTCAGGTCACCCTACACAAATTCCTTCGAGTCAACTTGATTCATTAAAGTTCTTACAGATGGCGCTAGCTCTGCGTTATACCTTTAATTTTAACAATTATAATTTTAAAAATACGTTTCGGAAGGAAATTATGCCATCTTTCTATAATTCGAAGTTTTTTGACACTAATAGTTTATAAGTGTTCATAAAAAAAAGCAAAAATTCAATACTTCACAAGATATTTTAGAAAGTTCTTGATCGCGCAAGCACTATCTTCCTGCCATTGGCACCATGTAAACAAGTATTTTTCATTAACCGTTGTACTTGCCTCGGCAGTACATATACTAAAATTGGAACGATACAGAGAAGATTAGCATGGCCCCTGCGCAAGGATGACACGCAAAATCGTGAAGCGTTCCACATTTTTTGGAGAATATTGATTCGATTTGAAATAAATTTATTTTTGAACATTATTGAAAATTCTGTTTTTGCTAGCTTAATTAAACACAATTAGCAATCGTCGTTCAACCGGCTGTCATATCAAACTCAAAATTAAACATTATTTATTCAATAAGTAAGATCTTAAGCCTGCAGTCCTTGAGCGTGGGAATTTCTGATTAACACCTACATTGACACTTTCTACTCACACAAGTGCATCCCGAAATTAGCATTTACAACCTGAAGACGAATAAAACTACTTTCGAAGTTTCGCACTAGTTACACATCCATTACGCGTTTGTCGTTGTGAGATGTATATAAATATCACAATAAAACACGCAATGTATTAGCAACACGCGGCCTGCAATTAGTTACCAGCACGGCAAAGGGTTGGGTCACAGTGTATGCTTCTTGGTATCATTTTAAATTTTGAGAAATTGAAGATAATTTGTCAAACCAATGTTCTGTGTTATAATAATAATATGAGAAATGTGCAATAATAGATAAAAAATCGTTTATCAAAATTATTTGTTTACTTATAAGACAATTTAGTACAAACATGGAATATATGTACAGATTAGGACGGCTTCAACTTATTTACAGTAGGTACTCCGAAACATACCTATTTAATACTTCGATTAAATCCGTCTCGGATCGGAAATGAGACAAAAATACGAACACTCGATATCCACATAAAACTGTTACAACAATTATGTTAAAAATCGATCCCTGGTGTTGCAGGTTTTTTTTATTTATTTATATAAAGTAAAAAAAAAAACTGTTAGTTATAAAAGGGGGGACGGGGACGATGACCATGAGTGACGGGCCTTCACTCTGTAGTGGAATGTCGGTGGTAAGACTGCGTCGCTGTAGTTGGAAAACTAAATAACTAACACATTTTGCCAAATCGACTTTATTGCACCTTCATAAAGTCCAATTCAAGCTGCATCTTTCTGTGTTTCTAAAGTTTTGATATCATATTTCAATAAAAAAATAAATAAAAATGAACCTGTCAAGACGTCAAAGATGGAAAAATGAATTTTGAAGTAATGATAAAAAAATAGCGAAGGAGAAGTAGTTAACTCGGCAATAAAATAGCTAAGTGTAATTATGCGTTACTTTGCGGCGAATAAAATGCATAAAGTTACTTATTCAGTTTTCCTTCGATACATTTCTACGCTGTACAGGAACAATGCAGTTAGGAATAATTAAACAAGAGCATTTATATAATTTTCGTGTAACATGATTGTGTTTATAAGTACCTTTTATTCAATTTTCTACTAAATCTCTCTAACTGTTTGGAATTTTAGATAATGTAAAATTTAATAATATAAGACTTTGTTCAATATTATTGGACCAGCAGAAACACAAAATGAACACAAGCAGAAACACAAATGGTAGAAATTATCGGAAAAAGAGGCAGTATAGAAATTGCTTCATCGAACGATGAAGAGACTTAACACAAATATAATTAATAACACCATTAAGGCATATAGAGGCCCAAAAGTCTATCGTAGAAAAACTTGTACTGGATCTAAACAGTTATTAAAACTTAAAGATGATCACGGAACTACTGTAACTGATCAAAGCCGAATCGTAACCATTGTGGAAGAGTTCTATGGGAAACTTTACGCATCGAATGCAGCAGAACCAAACTCACCTGATGGCGTTAGAGCTCCTCCAATTGAACACCATGACACGGAAATCTTACCACCTATCTTGCCGTGTGAAGTTACAAGAGCTCTCTACGCCATGAAGACAGATAAATCTCCTGGGGAGGATGGAGTTACTATCGAAATACTTAGAGCAGGTGGAACTCCCGTTTTTAAGGTTGTCGTGGAGCTCTTTAACATGGTTTTGTACGAAGCTCGCACACCGGAACAGTGAAAAAATGCAATAGTACACATAATGCACAAAAAAGGTGACATTGCAAAATTGAACAATTACCGTCCAAATAGCTTACTATCACAGGTGTACAAGCTGTTTGCCAAAATTCTCACTATTCGCCTCACACGCCAACTCGATGAAGCTCAACCCGTAGAGCAGGCCGGATTCCGGAGCGGTACCATCGACCATATCCACACGGTAAAGCAGCTGCTGCTGATGGAGAAGTGTCACGAGTATAACAGGCCCCTTGTTATGGCCTTTGTCGATTACGAGAAGGCCTTCGACAGTGTCGAACATTGGGCCGTGTTCCACGCTCTCCATAGCTGCCATATCGATTCACGTGGATGTGCTCCGGGAGCTGTACACGTCAGCTACTCTGCAAACTCGAGTGCATAGTCTAACGAATCCTGTACTTATTAAGCGAGGAGTGAGACAGGGAGATACTATTTCACCCAAGCTTTTTACAGCAGTTTTAGAAGATGTACACTTAAGATTCGCGGATGATCTTGTTCTTTTTGCAGAGAGCTTCGAAGATCTCCAGAAGATCTGCATGATGCGTCTTTGGAGGTAGGGCTAAAGATGAATATGTCCAAGACGAAAGTGATGGGAAACCTCTCCGGCACCGCAGTTTCTGCTGTTACAGTTGGAAATGTGAGGTTGGAGATGGTGGAAAAATACATTTATCTTGGACTTACTCTATCTTTTGGCAAGGACCATAAGAAAAAGGAGATCGAAAGGCGAGTAGGTACAGCTTGGGTGGGCATTCGGAAAATTCGACGACATTCTAAAATCTGTCAACGTCCCACATGTCTGAAGACCCGTCTATTTAACCAGTGTGTATCGCAGTAGCCATAAAAAAAGAATGCCCACCATGACTTACGGTGCCGAGACATGGACCCTCACCCAGGAGGCTGTGTACAAAATGAGGGTTGCTCAGAGGGCCATGGAGCGTGCCATGCTCGGCATTAAGCTTGTAGACCGAGATCCGAAGACGAACCAAGGTCAAGGATGTCGGTATCCGGGCAATGGAACTCAAATGGAGTTGGGCTGGGCACCTGGCAGGACGTGGTGACGACAGGTGGTGTAAAACGTTGACAGAATGGTTGCCGAGGACTGGCAAGAGAAGCGTCGGACGTCCAGCAGCGCGATGGGTCGACGATATTATCAGCGTCGTGGGCCGGCAGTGGATCAGGCAAGCGCAGGACCGGGAGAAATGGCAAGAACGAAGGAGGCCTACACCCAGCAGTGGGAAAGATTGGGCTGCGGATGATGATGATGATGATATTTAAAAACAAAGAACTAATTTTATTAAAATCCTTACCCATGCCATGGGTAGAATAATAGGGAAATAGGAGTCAAATAAATAAATAATAGGTCATATTATTAATTAGATAGTGTAGGAAAATTAAATAAAGGCACTTAATGTTAGCTTTTTTATGTTGTATGGAGAACATTGACGAAGAAGAACTAAACAACTGACATGAAAAAATAAATAAGTGCTTTAAAACTTTGAAACTTTGTTGAGGGAAAATTACATAATCGCTTTTTATTTTTTTTCTTACAAACAAATGAGCTAACGTATAAGACTGTTAGATTGAAAAATAAGTTAAATAACAATCTATAACATAGCAAAAGATGCATAGTAAAAATGTTACCAAATAAAATTTTATAGCCATTTTACACGCAAAAAAATAGTAAATTGCGTTTTTCTCCCGATTTTGGTTTTGTTAGTTATTTAGTTTTCCAACTACAGGGACGATGGTTGAATAATCGTAATAAATCGGAAACCCGAACCTTAGATATTTTAGCTGTAATGAACTACGATGGATGCGAACGGCACAGGGCCGATTAGAGTGGCATTTGAGGGAGGAAGCTTATGCCCAGCAGTGGGTTATAATTTGAGCTGCCAATGATGATGATGAATGAATTACCTTGTTGAACCGGTTTTTATTTGTTAATTTTTTTGTTTTTCTCAGTGATAGTCGAGATACAATCAAGGTACTTAAATCATTTTTAACTTTTCTTCCATACCTAATTTTTGTATTTTTTTAAATATCCTTGGAGGCTTGGATATTCTACACAGCGCCATCTAGTCCTAAGCTTAGCAATTTATTGCTTGTGTTATGGTAACCAGATGACTGATATACTACATAGATACATTTTTTTTTGTAAATACATACATATTATTGTACATAGAAAACACCCAAACTGGAGACAAAATATAATTTGCAAATCATACAAACATTTATCCCGCAGCGGGAATCGAACCCGCAACCTCTGCGTCTCGGGCTTTCACCCACTGCGCCACAGAGGTCCGAGATAATAAATAAAAAAAGGTAAAACACAACAATGTTTTGTCTTTGCTACGGTCGGGTAAAAAGATGAGTAGGTGCATTATATGTGGGTGCTTACTGCATTATTTTAATACTTCTTTAATTTCTTTGTGTTTAAAGTAATTTTCTATACGTTTTCCCATATCTCTCTGAAATAGGTAAAAAAATAAGTTACGACATAACTCGTACCTATATAGTTCATTGGTTAGGGTTTGATAATTTATTCAAAAGAAAAAATACTACAAAGTAAAAGTCACGTATCTACCTAGTTCGTCTACTTGCTCGATGAATAGGTACAGATAGTTTCCAACACTCGCAACCCACCCTTTTTCTAGTCCAAAGTAAACAAAAGAAGCTCGGCGAGATCTATGACGGACGTGCGGTCACTTTGGAAACCCAGCGGGTTCTGAATATTTCTGCAGCGTGTATTCTAATAAAAAGACAATTACGTCAGGCACTGCTTCATACTAAAATGTATGGCGGCGGGAAACAATTTCTGCAAAAAAAATTAATGATGTTTAAGCTCAGATTAATGCTTTTTGGTTTTAATTAGTAAAAAACATTCACGGTGAATGTATTGACTACTATTTTGACTCACGATTTATCAAAAAATATTATCAATAATAACAACAATAATATCATAAATAGTTCAAATAGAAAAGGTCGATTTCGATGTTTTTGATGGATTTTGACGATTTTTTTCTCAAAAATTAAGGATTATTTTAGAATTATCACACGGTGTTAGTGTAGACTCATCTATTGAGAACTCGATTCTTTTTTATTGTCATTCTATGAAGTGATTTCATTAGTTTATTTTTTAAAATGGTAAGTGCCTGTTCGCGCGTTTTTAGAGACGCGCCCCTTAATAAAAACTACGCTGAAACGTCACGTCTTGCTTAGGAAAACATTAAATTGGTCAATGAAAACACCCGGTATTTTATTGTCATAATGATGTGCAGTTTTGATAATCTAATCGTTTTTGTACATTATTTTTTTGGGTTTTTTTTTGAGGCTATTATGACTGCAATGAATAAATATACAAATACAAATACAAATACAAAATGATTTATTATCTCCAAAAAAATTACACAAGGAATACAAAATAAAATTTAATCTAGGTACAGCGTAGAGATAAAGGGAATAAATTCAGCATAAGCTGCATGTAAAAACATACAGCGCTGGTTTTCAATTTACCCCGCTTGGTCGATGGCCACCGAGCTAACAATAGCGGTAGCAGGTTAGGTAGGTACATTATCTAATGATATTTAAATGAAACTGTGAGAGTCATCTAAAAGTCTTGTTAGGACTTCTTATTATGCTCGAATTTAAAAATAATGTAAGTAGGGACTTACGAAATTTAAACAAATAAAAAAAAATTGGTACTTTATAATTTTTGTAAAGAGTAAGATTTTTAAAAAAAAAAAAAAACTTTTTAGCCATCAATAAATAAATGTACGATGACTATGCGCCAAAATTTGTTGGAACACCCTGTAAGCACACTAGGTACTACTACTACATCAGGTGCTTCAGGTTCTTTCGAAATATAAACCTCAATAGGTAACAAGTCCCACAAAATGTGTGCAATCTAAGAGCACTACCATCCACTCAGCGCCCTCTAGCGGACGAGATGCACAGATTGCTGCAAATGCATCGCGATTCTGCTAAGTCTACTCCTAACATACGGGAACATGGATTATGAAAACTAAAAATAGGTTTTTTTTTGTAATATGAATAAGGAGGATGAAGGAAGTAACACAAAATCATAATATTTCTGATGTGTAAATTATAGTTAAGTAAGTTCAAAAAAACTTTATTTTTTCTAATAAAATTGTTTTTATTTCGTTGTGTAAAAATAACAATCAATCTACGCTCAAACGAACAATGAGCTACGATCGTAGACAAACGCTACGAGCGTAGCACCTCTACGAAACCAATATCTTTTACTCGAAACAAAACATAATCTACATAAATTTTACAATACTAATACCACTTCTACTATTAGTAGCTCTTTTTCCACAGCGGGAAGGCTTTCGCAGACAAGGATGGTGGGGAAGCCTTTTGTATGCGAGCCACTTGTCTGCCCGATTATTACCCACATACCTGCGAAACTTGTTGTGGCTTGCGATGTTCTGCATAACTGTACTGAATAGCTGCTTTGCATTGTAATGAGTTTTACCTAAGCTTTTTGAAGGTAGAGGAGAATAGTACCTAACCGCGATAGATTTAATTATTACAATTAGGTAGTTTCTAAAATTAGAGCATTCTTAAATTTTTTTTTTTGCATTTTATCTGATATGTAATGTCGTGTATGCAATAAATAAATATTTTTTAATCTTTGGTTTATGATCTTAATATTATTAAAAAAATATAAATTATTAAATCAGAACTAGTTTTCTAAAAGAATTGTCACACGACATCATTAAATTTTAAAAATTATAAAGTGATCAATTAAAATTTTAATCAAAAAGCTACAAAAAATGTGGAACGCTTCACGATTTTGCGTGTCATCCTTGCGCAGGGGCCATGCTAATCTTCTCTGTATCGTTCCAATTTTAGTATATGTACTGCCGAAGCAAGTACGACAGTTATGCTAATAAACGGTTATATTAATAACTGAAAGAACAAAAGTTTGCTTGCGCGTTTTAGGTTTTTCAAAAATAACTTAAAAAGTTGAAATATTATGCTTTATTTTAATCACTAAAATGATTTATTTAGTTCACAGCTTTCTATTGAAATCATAAAAATCATCTTTTTGCATTTACACAACTTGTTACGGCATTTTTATTGATAACTCATAAAAAGTTACGAACCTAGCGCCATCTGTTATATGAGCGAGGTACTAACTAACTACTGTCTTGCCACAAAGGCTCCGGGTCACTGCTGACCCGCGGCCCGAGATTTTTTCTTACATCATTCTTTGTTCGTACTATTTTCACACACAAAAATAATTATTATATTTTTCTGTTGCGTCACACATACGCAGCGCTCGTCTAGCCAACGCTATCACACAAAACATAGGTACTCAGTTAATATTATGATATTTAAGTAAATAAAAGTTGAAGACAAACAAACTATTAATTAAGAAAAAAAATAACCATACTAAATTTCACAAATCATAATAATTATAAAAAAATAGCAAGTGACAGGAAATCTTGTGCAATTAGGTGTTTTTTTTATTCAATATTTTAAGTTATTAGATTTTGGTGGCAATTCTGTTTATCACGAACTTAAATGGTCGTTTTAAACGTTTAATTTTAAAGTTTTTGGTAATTTCGTCTTATTAAGTACGTACCTCTCATCTGGTGATCTCATTTTAAATAAAAGACCTTTTTAAACGATTCAACCAAAACAAACATTTATTTGTGTAAATTCTAAAAGGTCTACACAGAGCACTAAAGTATTTCTGAAGAAAATCCGATTGCTAAAATGCAGCATGCAGAGTGGATGCAGTTTGTGTAAACCTATATAGGTTTTGTCCCGCCACGCTCCGGTCCCCGAGGCACGCCTGTTTACCCTCCAAGATGGAATTGAAGACGGGGTCGTAGGTTCTTTAGAATTTCCTGCTTCAGAAGAAAAAATGAAGATGGATTATTCCTGTTTCCATAGTAAATGAATGCTAGTAAAAATGGATTGCAAAAATATGGAAACGCTTAACTACATACATTCAAAATAAAAATTATAGTTAGTCTGAGATTACCTTGATTTATAACATAAATTAAACTTACCATATTTTTTTATAACTAGTACTGGATCAGCATTGCTATTCAGCGCGGCAATGCTGCCAGTGTCTTGGGCACGCTACCGTCTGGCAGTTTTTTGGATCAAATGAGCTACCTATGGATCGTTTGTAACGATCCTTAGGTGGCTCAACTGGTTCTAATTGTATTTTGTACAGTTTTGTAAATATGTAGTAGTTTAGTTTCTGTAAATAAATCTATAATATTTGTTAAAAAAAAGTACTGTTTTAGTTCATATTAAAAATAGAAATAAAAATGTAAGTACTTAAGTAATCACTTTTTGTGAAAAAGTGATTCTACTGTATCTTTTTCTTTGTCGTAATCTTCATTGCTGAAACGTAGTGTTTTTATTCTCTTTGGTCGCGCCCGCCATGAAACGCTTCGACAGAAACGTTAACAAGCTTCTTCCACATTGCTATAAGGGCTTGTCTCAGGGCAGAGGTAATAGTGAGTCCCGATAAACTCGTAATTTTAATCTGATCTGACCAACTTCCTTCCCTATAATATCTTAACATACAATTAAGTAATCCAGATTATTTGGTTGTCACCTGCATCGAATAGGGAACTTTAAATAAAAGAAGGAATATTTATTTGAAACTTATTATTTAAACCATCTGATCGCGAGTTAAACCCAAAATTCCACAGTCTAATTTGCATCGTATTAAGGCCAGTGCAAAAAGAGCTTGATTAACAAAACGAGTGTATATCGGGAAACGATTTCCGCTTAATTCCTGCATAAAAAAGGTAGCACAGGTATTCGTAACGAGATTAAATCGAGAAATACGGACTGGATTGCAACAGGGCAACACAACTTTCAAAAGAAACGAGTCGGTCAGAGAAAATAGTTGCTTTGAAATTCAAGACGTTGTATATTAAAGTATAATGTATACTGACTGAACGACATTATAATGATTGTAGTTTATTGTCTTTTTTAAACTTTCGCGATCAGAACACATTATAAAACATATGCAAACGGGTATTTATCACGAATTTTACCTTTAAAGGTAAAATTCGTGATAAATACCCGTTTGCATATGTTTTATAATGATTGTAGTTTAGTTTTAGTCAGTGAACGAGTGGACTACCTGAAATGGACTGATGGACTGATGGACTGATGGACTGATGGACTGATGGACTGATGGACTGATGGACTGATGGACTATGATACTTCAGTACCCACATCTTTACTGACTCATATCATGAATATTACATTGATAGTGGCAAAAGAAGAAGAGTATACTAACTGACAATATAACCCAGACTGACAATAATAATCTAAATGTTTGCGAAGAATTTCCATTCACGTGCGAAACGGGGTAGATTCTACCCCATTGCCCTTTAACGGAAGATTAAGCCCAAACTTCAACTCGACATGAAATTAGGAAGAAAGTTTTTACGAGCTTGCCTCTGCAAGATCTATCTTGATAATGGGACAAAATAAAGAGTTGGGCACTTTGTGGTCACACTTTATAATATAGCTTGCTTCTGCTAATTACTAAAGAACTATCTTCTTCGTAAGGAGAGAATATCGAGTTACATTTCTGTTCATCGCTCCGAAGTTCTTTGTCGGATTCTCATATTTTAATGAAACCATAATTTTTTATATAATTATATATTTTTTTTTAACAAAAAACGACCTCGCGGCAGACCACGCCGTAGATGGAAATACGAGTTAGATGCCCATCTGAAGGATTGCACCACAGTGGCCCAAAACAGGGATGAATGGAGAGATGGAAGGGAGGCCTTTGCCCTGCTGTGGGACATTACAGGCTCATAACATAACACATAATTTTTATAGTCAGAAGCAAAGATTATTTTAAACCTCAGAAGTGACAAAATAATACATTTGGCACATTTGTTTTTCAAGCAACTTAGCATTCCTCGTGACAGATTGCAAACTTTTCAAGATATATTTATGTTTTAGCATTAATTTAGTGAACTAAAAATGGCGTCTACATGTTAAACAGCTGGAAAAAGAACCGGATGGAGTGTATGAATCTATTAAAAACATTCATTTGAATACCAAACTTTTCAAATTCCAAGGAACGTGAAGCACTACAAATTCACACTTAATGGTAATATGTATTTTCAAATATTTTTTCTTACAATCCTGTGTCAATTTTAATGCTGAAGCATGCTATGCTATACGTTTTCACTTATAATAGACCTGAGCGTACCTAAGTTCAAGCAATCAAAATCCCTTTCTACTTGGTACAATTTGCTACCATTGTGTTTTTCGGTGATGTGACGAGAGAATAAAACTTGTTGATTTTGCAGCTAGATTCGATTGTCACATTTTATGACATTACCTATCTCCTTCAAGATAAGGTTGTACCAAAACTTTGTGCCGAGCGAGTCTCTAGATTTGTAGTAAACATATTTTTTAGAATGGTAATTTGTTTTACTTTCAGCGACTGTCAGTCTAGGCAATGGAGTTAGATAGAAATGACTGGAATACTCGAGGGGAGGCCTTTGCCCAGCTGTGGGACAGTTCGAGCTAAAAACAACAACAACAAAAAAGTACTCACACATAGCTCTGTCAACCTCAATGTGCTCAAAAGATCTAAAAAGCCTAAAGATCTAAGAAGAATCTCTACACCACCTCTATAATTTGAACAAGGTCAAAGTCTTAATTATATGTTTTTTTTTATTTTTTTTAAATGATAAATCTTACTAAAAGTTTTACGACTTCGGCAGGATTCGAACCCGCGAGATACAAGCGATCACCCTTAAGCCGGGCTGCCTTACCACTCGGCCACGAAGTCCTTGACGCCGAAGACGAAACTATCAGTAAGATGATATTTCGGTTAAAGCACCGATGAGCGCCATCTACAGGTATTCTAGAGGAATTAGATAATAATGTTTTTTTCTTGTTACTCTAATGTCAATGAAAAGAGATAGCAACGGATATACTCGTAATAGCGTCTAAGCTAGCGTAAGCTTACTAGGTAGTACCTTATGAATAAAGGGGTTAGTATCTTCTATTTCGGAAAGCAAGACGAGCTGAATGCCCGGTCAAGAATACCGCTAACTGTGTTAAATCGTGAAATGGAGTTGAAGGTTGAATTGTACAGTAAAAACCTAACCTGGTTGTTAAATGTAATATTCAATTCCGTTAGCAAAACATCACTAAATATTTTTTATAAAACAAAATCACTGATCCTGACGTCAGTACGCTTAGATATTTTTAACTACGCAATGGATTTCAATGCGCTTGTTGTCATCAATAGACCGAGTAATCTAAAGGTTTTTTTGTATAAAACATACATAGTTAAGACAAAAAACACGCATGCGAAGCCGAAGTGAGTCACTAGTCAATGAAATGAAAAAAAAAATGAAATATGATCACGACTGTATCCCGGGAGCGGTAGACATTTCTTTCAGATCATTAGGCATTTTTAGATCTTCTTGAAGATGTCTAAGGGGGTAGTCAGAGGTATGTCCAAATACATACATATTTGGTACAAGCCCACTTTTTGCAGAAGTTAACTTTCCATACGTGACAGGTTGCAAGCCCATCGACGCTATTAGAGAGCTAACTGGTTTCCTCACGATGTTTTCCTTCACCGATATAAGCTCGTGTTAAAGCGCATATAAATTTTTCGAGTCACTAGTCAGCTAAGTATAAAATATTGTACCTATACCGTTCTTAAATATTATGGCCACTTCCATATTTCATAAGAGCACGTCTCCAAAACATCTCTAATCATGTTTAAGACGGCAAACGGTAAAGGTCAGAATGGTCAGTTTTACGCGCGACCTGAGTGGTTGCACCCTGGATGTTCCGCGAGGGCTTTACGTGACTATAAAGAGAGCATAAACTGAGTGGAGACGACATGAAAAATAATCTGGTCATTAATCCAGTCAGTCGGAAGCGTGCTACATACATTGGCTGCATAAAGCACTGATTGGCAATGCTGATACGTTAATCGTTAATCACGGTAGTGAAATCTAAATTTTTATTATATAATTATTATTATTACTAAATAAATATAAACTTGATCAAAAATCTTACGGTGAGACGCTTCTAAAAAACTGGAAGAAACACGTCATGTCTTTTCACACAATTGAAAAACTACTTTCATTTTTTTTGTGTCCTACTAGGCAAAGGCAAAGCTAGGCAATAGTGGCAATTCGGAGTGTAGCAAAAGCTAAACTAAACTAACTAAAATTAATGCCATCCTTTTTATTCCCATCGCTATGTATTGTATGTGACAGAAAAATAAATAAATGATTAATTAATGAATTAATGAAAAATAATCGCTATGAAAGGGACGGCAACATTTTTAGTTAGTTTAGTTTAGCTTTTGCGACACTCCGAATTGCCACTAATGTCTTCCTCAAAATTATCCACCGGTCCCTGATAAAATATTATTCAGCTAATTATTGGTAATACTAGCAAATTAATAGTTTTTTTTGTCTTTATAAAAAAACGTGTACCTAGTATGGTCCTCTCCATAGCTTTCCCTACTGACCGTTCTTCAAGTGCAGAGTATTAAAGTTGGTTTAATAATGAGTAAGCGTGTCTAGACCCAGCCTTCAGTATGAGCGCACCTGTTCAACTATCAACGTAAATTAAATTCAAGTCCACCTTAATCATCACTAAGCAATTTCAACCTCTATTATGTCGTACATAAGACAGAGATTCGCATGAATTTTTTTGTGATTACCTTGCTAAGGTAATTTAAATTGAAGTTCTAATGAAATAGAATTAAATTTTGAGTGAGCGCTTTAAAACTCAAATAAAACTGGTTAACTGTTAGTTATCTTGTAGTTTTGGGTAGCTTAATTGACTGAGCAGAGCGTTGAAGCGTAAAATCTGTCAAAAAACTAAACTGATGATATTTGACAACACTCCGATCCTCAGTTCTACTAGACCCTTTGAAGATGTAAATTGTGATGTGTGATGTCATTATAAAAATAATTGTAAAAAATAAGAACATCACCTTTACCTTTATTTTCACACTGAACTTAATAGCTATCGCTGTGTGACGTGAGTGAAAAATATAAAAAAACACTATGGGCGTATTATGTATAATATGTATGATGGCGCTTTATCAAAATATTTAAATAGAAATCGATTTTTGCATGATCATAATAAAATTAAGTTGATTTATTAGAAAATGAAAAATCTTACGAAAAGTTACGACTTCGACGGGATTCGAACCCGCGTGATTCAAGCGATCATCCTTTAGCCGGATTGCCATCGACCACTCGGCCACGAAGCCAATGACGTCGACGACGAAACTATCAGTAAGATTATATTTTTCGGTTAGAGCACCGATTAGCGCCATCTACAGGTATTCTAAAGGAATTAGATACACCTGCTCATTGACTGAAGTTGCATTCAGTACAAATGACCAGAGATGTCGCTTTAGCTAATTCTATAGTTTTTTTTTTATATATTTTTATTATAGTGTTAAACCACACTTAGGTATTTCATTAGAAAATGAAAAATTAAGAATTAGCTAAAGCGACATCTCTGGTCATTTGTACTGAATGCAACTTCAGTCAATGAGCAGGTGTATCTAATTCCTTTAGAATACCTGTAGATGGCGCTAATCGGTGCTCTAACCGAAAAATATAATCTTACTGATAGTTTCGTCGTCGACGTCATTGGCTTCGTGGCCGAGTGGTCGATGGCAATCCGGCTAAAGGATGATCGCTTGAATCACGCGGGTTCGAATCCCGTCGAAGTCGTAACTTTTCGTAAGATTTTTCATTTTCTAATGAAATACCTAAGTGTGGTTTAACACTATAATAAAAATATATAAAAAAAAAAAAAAAAGTTGATTTATTGATTTAACGATTCTTATAATCGTACTTCCGGAAGTTGTTTATTTTATTTAAATAGAAAATAAGTGTCGTAAAAATAAATAATTGATTTATAAAGTTATAAAATAATTAGAAAAGATTTATTATATTAATTTGTAATTTATTGAGTAATGTATTAGTGTAAGACAGTCACTTGAGTTTGTACTAGTTTTGCTTTAAATAGAGCCGTACTTGGACGGAGCGCTCATTCTTATTCAGTCGTCCGAACAGTAAAGACCTGGAATAAAAGTTATAAATCTACTTGTGTTATCTTTTACGACGTCGTCATGGACCCCGCTCTTTTATGCCATCCTTTTTATTCCCATCGCTATGTATTGTATGTGACAGAAAAATAAATAAATGATTAATTAATGAATTAATGAAAAATAATCGCTATGAAAGGGACGGCAACATTTTTAGTTAGTTTAGTTTAGCTTTTGCGACACTCCGAATTGCCACTAATGTCTTCCTCAAAATTATCCACCGGTCCCTGATAAAATATTATTCAGCTAATTATTGGTAATACTAGCAAATTAATAGTTTTTTTTGTCTTTATAAAAAAACGTGTACCTAGTATGGTCCTCTCCATAGCTTTCCCTACTGACCGTTCTTCAAGTGCAGAGTATTAAAGTTGGTTTAATAATGAGTAAGCGTGTCTAGACCCAGCCTTCAGTATGAGCGCACCTGTTCAACTATCAACGTAAATTAAATTCAAGTCCACCTTAATCATCACTAAGCAATTTCAACCTCTATTATGTCGTACATAAGACAGAGATTCGCATGAATTTTTTTGTGATTACCTTGCTAAGGTAATTTAAATTGAAGTTCTAATGAAATAGAATTAAATTTTGAGTGAGCGCTTTAAAACTCAAATAAAACTGGTTAACTGTTAGTTATCTTGTAGTTTTGGGTAGCTTAATTGACTGAGCAGAGCGTTGAAGCGTAAAATCTGTCAAAAAACTAAACTGATGATATTTGACAACACTCCGATCCTCAGTTCTACTAGACCCTTTGAAGATGTAAATTGTGATGTGTGATGTCATTATAAAAATAATTGTAAAAAATAAGAACATCACCTTTACCTTTATTTTCACACTGAACTTAATAGCTATCGCTGTGTGACGTGAGTGAAAAATATAAAAAAACACTATGGGCGTATAATGTATAATATGTATGATGGCGCTTTATCAAAATATTTAAATAGAAATCGATTTTTGCATGATCATAATAAAATTGAGTTGATTTATTGATTTAACGATTCTTATAATCGTACTTCCGGAAGTTGTTTATTTTATTTAAATAGAAAATAAGTGTCGTAAAAATAAATAATTGATTTATAAAGTTATAAAATAATTAGAAAAGATTTATTATATTAATTTGTAATTTATTGAGTAATGTATTAGTGTAAGACAGTCACTTGAGTTTGTACTAGTTTTGCTTTAAATAGAGCCGTACTTGGACGGAGCGCTCATTCTTATTCAGTCGTCCGAACAGTAAAGACCTGGAATAAAAGTTATAAATCTACTTGTGTTATCTTTTACGACGTCGTCATGGACCCCGCTCTCACATCAGAAGAGAGGATCACCAATGACCACGCCCAACACCATGGAAGTCCGTCATACTCTCCAACATTACCAGGACCATCAAGGGAAAATCCAACAGCATCTGCAGACCAAGAACTAGGGCTGCTTCGACGACAAGTGGAACTCTTGGAGAGAATGATTTTCCTGAACAACCCTAGTCGACCTCAGCAAAATCATAAGCTATCGGAATTATATATCCCGGATTTTGATCCTGATGAAACACAACTTACCATAATAGAGTGGTGTAAACAAGTTGATTCGCTTATTGCCCTACGCGGATGCCCTCCAATGACTGCGATGATGAAAAGCATGTCATGTCTAAAAGGAAGAGCCAAAAAATGGGCAGATGCTCATGCTTATGCCTTCGTCGACTGGTCAGCTCTTAAAGCTGAGCTTATCACTCAGTTCAGTGCAGAAGCACGACATATCCACTTTATTAACAAATTTCGGGATTACATTTCTGATGACGCAAAGAACTACGCTGCATTTGTAACAGAAGCATGGAGGCTGTTTTCAAGAATATCGCCTAATGCTCCAGATGATTTAATGGTTGAAGCAGTCATATCAGGCATTCGTCCGAAGTTTTACCAAGCCGAATTACTAAGAGCAATGCCACGATCTCAGGCTGAACTTATAGCTACATTAAGCAATTATAGGAAAAGGCCCGCACCTTCTAATGCGCAAGAAAATGTTCCTGAAAACAAACGTGCACGCTTGGATACAACACCAGAATCTTCGACATCTTGCAAAAAATGCGGTAGAAAAGGACACAAAACTCAAGATTGCAGAACACCAGTTTGTTCCATTTGCAAACGTTTGGGACATACGAACACAAACTGCTGGTCGAAGCTGTCACGAAAATCTGTTGCCAACGGTTCGGCGGAGTCGGCAAGTACAAGAACTTTATCCGACAATGTTAACCTCGCGCAACGGCAGTACCCAAGTTCTACAAACATTCAAATAGGTAATGTTTTATTGTCATGTTTAATTGATACAGGAGCCGAATGTTCCCTCATCAAAAATAAATCATCCGGTTCCATCCCCGGTCAACGTGTTGCTGAAATATTACACTTACGTGGTATCGGAGGACAGTCGATTACCTCCAACGAAGTTATTAAAACTATTGTACAATTGTTGTGGCGCAGTGGGCGAAAGCCCGCCTGAGACGCAGAGGTTGCGGGTTCGATCCCCGCTGCGGGACAAATGTTTGCATGATCTGCAAATATTTGTTTCGTGTCTGGGTGTTTTCTATGTATAATATGTATGTATTTACAAAAAAAAAATGTATCTATGTAGTTTATCAGTCATCTGGTTACCATAACACAAGCATTAAATTGCTTAGCTTGGGACTAAATGACGCCGTGTGAAATGTCCAAGGATATTTATTTATTTATTTTATTATTTAATTGATGAGGTAACATTCGAACTGGATCTACACATAATTGATGATCTAGCGTATGATGTCATATTAGGCGCTGACACTTTGCATACCCCAGGTTTAAAAATTCAGATAACTCAAAACGGAATATCTGTCAAAAGAGAATGTTTTGTTGCTCAAGTTCAAAAGGAATCGCTGCATAATATAAAAATAGATACTGACCTATCCGATAACTTAGAATTACAAAAGATCTTAAAGAAACATTCAAATGCTTTTGGAATGAAAATACCAGTCCATACAGTTAAAACTGGCAGCCTTAAAATTCGATTAAAAAATCCCGATCGCATTGTTCAAAGACGACCATACAGACTTGCGCCCGTTGAAAGAGAAAAAGTGAAAAACATCGTCGAAGACTTAAAAATAAAAGGAATAATACGCGACAGTTGTTCTCCATACGCCAGTCCTATACTTCTTGTTAAAAAGAAAAATGGCGATGATCGACTGTGCGGTGATTTCCGAGAGCTAAATTCAAATACTGTTAGAGACCATTACCCATTGCCCTTGATCCAAGACCAAATTAATAAATTAGCTTCCGCAAAATTCTTCACAACTCTCGATATGGAATCTGGTTTCCATCAAATCCCCATTGAAGAAGATTCGATTGAAAAAACGGCTTTTGTTACTCCAGATGGACAATTTGAATATGTTACCATGCCATTTGGATTATGTAACTCCCCATCAGTATTCCAACGAGCAATAAATAAAGCCCTGGGTGATTACCTTGATAAAATAGCACTAGTTTATATCGATGATATTTTAATTCCATCAGAAACCATAGAAGAAGGATTATACGCTTAGACTTGGTTTTACAGCGTCTGACAGATGCCGGATTTTCATTAAATTTGTCAAAGTGTAAATTCCTAAAACAATCTATTGAATATTTAGGTAATATTATTCAAAACGGTGAAGTCCAGCCAAGTCAGCACAAAATATCTGCACTCAGAAACTCCATTCCTCCAAAATGCATCAAGCAGTTACGCCAGTTTAATGGTTTAGCTAGTTACTTCCGCAGGTTTATCCCTAACTTCTCCCAAACAATGGCTCCTCTTTATCAACTGACTCAAAAAGATTCCAAATGGGAATGGACAAATACTCACGAAAATGTCAGACAGCAAATTATTTCTCACCTTACATCCGAACCCCTACTAAGCATTTTCCAACCTGATCTACCTATTGAAATACACACTGATGCCAGTTCTCTAGGCTATGGAGCAATATTCATCCAAAAGGAAAACGAACGTCGCAAAGTTGTAAGTTACTTCAGTATGAGAACGACTAAAACCGAATCCAAGTACCATTCATATGAATTGGAAACTTTAGCTGTCGTAAAAGCGCTTAAACATTTTAGACACTTTTTATTTGGACGTAAATTCACTGTAGTAACAGATTGTAATGCCCTTAAGGCAAGTCGGACTAAACAAGACCTTACTCCACGCGTTCATCGTTGGTGGGCCTTCCTACAAACTTTTGACTTCGATATAGTATATCGAAAGGGGAAACTCATGGAACATGTTGATTATTTGAGCCGCAATCCACAAATAAACATTATCACTAAAGACCCATCTTGGTTAATAGTAGAACAAGAAAGAGACCCAGACCTGAAAAAAATTAGGGATGCCATAATTAACAATGAAAATTTTGATAACAAATATAGAATAAAAGATAACTTACTACAAATCTCTATTCAAAATCAAAACGGTAACACAATCACTCGAACAGTCATTCCAAACTCTTTAGTTTGCAATTTAATAAGTCTCATGCATGCGGGTTGGGAAAGAACTTTGCATAAAATCAGGGAACAATTCTGGTTTACAAACATGAACAAAAGAGTACGATCTTTCTGTGAACAATGCTTAAATTGCAAAATAGGGAAAGGTGCTTCTGGGAAACCTCAGATGAAACTACATCCAATAGAGAAAGTGGCCATTCCATTTCATACTGTTCATGTTGATCTAATGGGTAATTTAACTGGTAGTGACAAGAAAGCCTATGCTTTTGTTATGATAGACGCCTTTACCAAATTTGTAATTATACACCCACTCAAAGACAAAACAACTGGTCTGATACTAAAATGTCTAACTGAGTTTGTCAATCTTTTTGGCACTCCACACAGAATTATTTCCGATAGAGAGCCTGCTATTATGGGAAAAGAAATTCAATTTTTTTTTCAGTCTGGAAACATTGTACATCATGCCATAGCTCGCGGTGTTCCTAGAGGGAACGGACAGATTGAAAGATTAATGCGAACAATCCAAGACAATTTAGGAGTCATAGCGCAAACCCAAAACAAAGCGTGGGTAACCAAATTAGGAGACCTGCAACTTTGCATTAACAGCACTAAGTCTAAAGCCACTGGCTATTCCCCTTTAGAACTTCTATTAGGTAAAGTAGGCTCCCCACCAGGTATTGAACAACTATCTCTTATAGAAACTACTATAGACAGAGAACAAATAAGACAAGAAGCTACTAACAGAATGACCGAACAAGCTCAAAAACAATCAAAACTCGTCAACGCAAAAACTGCGAATATAGTACCATTTAAAATACATGATTTCGTTTTATGTAAAGACACCCAGTGGTCAAAAAACAAACTTGGTCCAAAGTTTTTAGGACCTTATCAAATACATAAAATTCTCGATAATGACAGATATGAAGTCAAGAGTCTAAGACCAGGTTCAAAAAAAAACATTGTGGTCGTTCATGAACACATCAGACCTATTCCATCCCCAAATTTAGAAGAACAACCGTTCGATGCCCATGATGGCGACTAGACATTGAAGAAGACTATGTCTCAACGAAAAGAGCACAAAAAAAATAAAAAAAATATGCAGCAATAATGTAAGTTCGAGTATTATCAAGTGCCAAAACAAAAGAGCTCAAATATAAAAGAGCCATTAAAAGAACTCTAAATGAGTCACCTATAAAAAGTAATATTAACTCTGTAACTTAACTAGGATGTAAATGCCCCCAAAAGAGCATAATTTGTGCCACGTCTTTGTTTCAGTTGACCTATAGAAACACACGCTCAGAGCACGAGCTTCTCATCAGTATGGCCGTGATGGCGCTTTATCAAAATATTTAAATAGAAATCGATTTTTGCATGATCATAATAAAATTAAGTTAATTTATTGATTTAACGATTCTTATAATCGTACTTCCGGAAGTTGTTTATTTTATTTAAATAGAAAATAAGTGTCGTAAAAATAAATAATTGATTTATAAAGTTATAAAATAATTAGAAAAGATTTATTATATTAATTTGTAATTTATTGAGTAATGTATTAGTGTAAGACAGTCACTTGAGTTTGTACTAGTTTTGCTTTAAATAGAGCCGTACTTGGACGGAGCGCTCATTCTTATTCAGTCGTCCGAACAGTAAAGACCTGGAATAAAAGTTATAAATCTACTTGTGTTATCTTTTACGACGTCGTCATGGACCCCGCTCTCACATGTATGTATGTATTTACAAAAAAAAATGTATCTATGTAGTTTATCAGTCATCTGGTTACCATAACACAAGCATTAAATTGCTTAGCTTGGGACTAGATGACGCCGTGTAGAATGTCCAAGGATATTTATTATTATTATTATAATGGAATAGGAGTCATTTGAAATTAACCCCAATTTCAAAGAATCGAGTTACCGTGGTTCTGTAAACACATTTAGGTACTTTATTCTACTTCTCATATTTTTTATTAAGTTATTTTTAGCTTATTGAATCACAAATAACGAAACATCAAAGCAATTCATTGCTTACAAACACATAAAAAGATTACTTTTATTATTATACGCGCCGAAGTGCTTCTTTATAAATATGTTCACTAAATTACGATATGATATCCATTTCCTACAGACATATAACATCTTAGTATTTTTTTTCTGATATATTATATTGATGATGATAGTTTCTAGTAAGAGAATTAAAAAAATACTAAAAAGTTAGATCCAATAAGAAGATACCTAATTTTAAAAAGTAGATAGTTATTCCAGGTCATAAACTTTGTCTTTCAAGTTGCACCAAATCAGTTTAGTAGTTTTTTCGTGAAAGAGTCGCGATTATAATATTAGTGGGATAAGTGGGACAGTGGGACAGTGGGATGGCATATTTAGACACCCCACAAAATCACTGTACAAAAAGTATTAATAAACAAATTGCATTCAAATCTTCTCGATAAAGAGCTACGGTACCACAGACAGACAGAGTAACACATAGCGGTCAAACTTATAACACCTCTCTTGTTGTGTTGGGGTTACAAACTAGCTGACACGTATTGTAAGAACGGGTAAAAGCTACTGAAAGAATGTTTAATCTAGCTGCGATGTAGGTCGTCTTATTACTCGAGCTCTTTAGAAAACATCGGTCGTGCTCTATTTTAATTAAAATATATCAGAGACATTAGCTCTATATCTTCACACTTTATAGTTTTCATTTCCTTCGTCAAGGATTCTGTTTACTCGATAAATAAACGTGAAATGGTATTTAACGTCTTATTTCGTTTTCACTGAAACAGCTTGAAACAGTGGTGTGAATGTGTTTTATTGTTGAATAAAACTACCTAGTTAAATGAGATATTTATTTAACTTTTTAATGTTCGAGGATTTTTATTTATTTTACCTAACAAGCCAAAAAGGATTTTTTTTTTATTTCAATCTAATTCTAAATATATCTATGGTATCTATGTAGTTTATCAGTCATCTGGTTATCATAACACAAGCATTAAATTGCTTAGCTTGGGACTAGATGACGCCTTATGGAATGTCCAAGGACAAATAATTAATTTATTAATCAATTATTTAATTTATATTTCTAGACACCTTCGACATTAAAATTTCCTGCATTTTTTAGTCGTTTTTTTTTAGTCTTTCAATTCATATGACTAGTAGCTATTATGCTATTCATTTATGAGACTCAATGACTGCATGAAATAACATTTTTTTGTCAATATATCATATCAATTTGTTTGATTTAATACTTATTAAACAACACATGCAAACAAACTATTATTACCCCTAAAACGAACTTCTTAAATCTCGTGTAAAAAGGATAAAGTTCAATGCCCCTCGATCCTGATCAAATTACAGTGACAATAGTCCTCTGGACCCTTTGAAGACATGACACGGACGTTATCCGGCCCTCTCATCCGATCTCACTCTGTTCGGCGTTCCAAATCCAAATGTAAATAGACTCTGTTTATTGGTAGCTAGGTAACCGTTCAAGTTGACTTGGATTGGTTGAGACTTTGTTATTTGATTGGCCCCTCAGTAGCTCTGCTTGCTGCTCTATACTATTATCATGTCAATTTATACGCGCCACCGTATAGTTACGAGTATTAGACAGAGATACTGTATTACATTTTTTACAGTGCCTCTAGTGGAAAGATGAAGTACTAAAATTGTACATAAATTACGAGTAAGTATTTACGGTATATCGCTACCGTGTATAGATTGGCAAGTCATGCTAATGACACCATTTTCTGCTCTGCGGGTCGTGGGTTCGATTCCAAGAAAAACATTTATGTGTTGGACATAGATCTTTGTTTCGAGTCTGTATGGTATAATACTATTATATAGTTTTTTTCATTGTTGATTTTTATTGTTACTTCTATTCAAAAACTATAAGTAGCAATATGAGTTTAAAGTAAAAACAAAAAATCTGAGCAAAATAATATCGTTGTTGAGATTTTGGAAAAAAAAAGAAAGTCAAAAAGTAGATTATACTTGAATCAAATGGAAGTAAAAAGCGAGAGGAAACGAGTTTATTAAATATCGTTGCACTCTGCAGCGATGGCCTTACGATGCAATTTCCGCTGAAACTTAGGTTTCCTATAAAACAGTTACATCATAATCACTATTCAAATTTATAATTTTATTAGCCACTTAAATTACGCGAGAATAATAATAAAAATAACTAAAATAATGTAGAACAATTTTATTATTGTGTTTATTTTAATCTTTTCACATCATTTAAATTTGGTCAACAATAATCATAAATCATGATCTCTTTAAATACGTTTTGATGTGAACGGTAGCATAATTTCCAAGGTGGACAGAAGTGAGCCGTTGTTAAAAAAGTTGCCCACTGATCACCCAAGTGGTCATGAGGTAGTCGACGGGTAAGGCCGTTTGTCCACCGCCGCCGTCACCGGGACGTCAACGAGAACGAGATGACGGCGCCGAAGTACTGATACCTACATAGACTAACTATAGCCACGTGTCCACCGCAAGGCCGTCACGTCATCTTAAACTCGACCCGAAATTATCTCGTTCTCGTTGACGTCCCAGTGACGGCGGCGGTGTACAAACAGCTTTATTCCTTATAAATTAATTAATTTACTTAAATAAAATTGAGCTACTTTTTTAAATACAATAAACTTTCCTCTGACAGCTAAGGTAGCTGTATTAGTATTCGTGCCCGACGTCATAGCGGTCAACGCTTTATGAAAAATCAAAGCTCACAGACGAGATCGAAGAGCACAGCGTCTGATGGATTACGCCATCTGTTAAGTGGTCTGTTTTTTCAACCGTTTACTTTTTAACCGACAAAAAAGGGAGGTTCTCAATTCGTCGGAATATTTTATTATAATCATATTTATTATTATTATTATTTCTGTATGTCCCTCAATTACTCCGTCAATAGTGGACCGATATTAAAAATTATATTTTGGTTTGAAAGTATTCCCGAGGTGGTCCCAAATAAAATTGAGGATCTGATGAGGATCTGTTCATAACTCTGTTATAAACAGATCATAACTCTGTTATGAACAGATCATAACTCTGTGTTCATACTCGTAACTCTGTTATGAACAGAAATGCACCTCGAGAATGCAAGAATTTTTTCTCTTTTTACGAAACTGAAGTAGGTTTTATAATATTTTTATTTTTTCACTTATCGTTTCTTACTTAGATCTTCAGCTGTTGACTACTTATAGTCCAGTCAAAATAGACAAAATTATGATTCAAGTTTGCATTAATTCCCAAAAAGCTGGATTTGTGACCTTTGACCTCGAATAAAAAACAACGCACAAGCGGGATCGATGGGGACTTTTGACATATCATTTGTAATGACGTATTCAAGGCCTGCACAAAAATGGGAGCTTGTTGGAAATTAATGCAAACTGTAATTCTATTTTGACTGGACTATTAAACATCTGACAAAATAGTAAATAGCAATATTCTAAACGAAAATGGATATCGTGCTTGCTTTTTCGTATCGATTGCTGACTCATAAAACTAAACTGTGAACATGTGTCAATGTATTTTTTATTACTTTGTTCGGCTATAGCACAAAGTCTGTCTATTATCTACTTTCCTCTACTACCTTTCAATAAATTCTACTGTTTTTGTCTTATTTTGGCGATGCAGTTGTAAATAAATATCCTGAGAATAAACAGTTATGATTAGTTTTAAGTATCTATCATATTTTACTTGTAAAACTATTGTTGCCTAATGCCTGACCTGGCGCACTTCGTAACACCAGTTTTTTTAATGCACGAACCATCTACGAACTTTTAGAAAACATAAAAAAAGAATTATCCAAATCAATCCAGCCATTTTCGAGCTTTTGAGTGACAACAAAATAGGATTTATTTTTATATTAATAGATTATATAAAAGACTAGAAACAACCAGTGTGCCGTATCACCATAAATTCACGTCACTTCAATTTACAGCTAAAAGGTGGTCCTTGTAAATAATTCAGGACATCCGGACAGGACCTTTTCAATGGACACTTGTTTCGAGGTCCTGAGGGATGACCCGCCATTCGCGAGAATTAAGTAGGTATTCATGGACCCGCGATCAAATAGTCGTAAATTCCCTTCAAGGGCTCCGTGTTAAGTGGTTTTCAACGTTTTTGTATCTGTACTGGCATATACGTAAATAAAAGACCGTAGAATAAGGAAGTTCGTATACGAAATATAAATAAAAGCTGGAATACATTTCCTTCCAACATAAACTAAATTTTGTCACGATAATTAGACGCAAAACATGTGCTACGAAATTCGTAGATGCGTAGTAAATTACGTAGAGCTACGAGCGTAGCAATTCTACGGATTACGATCTATCGTAATTTTATCACCAGTATCGTTGTCACGTTTTGCGGTGTCGTTTGAAAGGAGGATGTAGCAGGTACAACATTATAGGTGATACGCAATGTAAAGCACGGAGAAGGCACAGTGTTAATATCTAAAGAGAAACATGAATTGATTACGAGACTGGTTTCCTACGATTGGATCATTATGTGAAATAGAAAGGTCCTTAGTCTAACGTCATCAGAATGAAAAGTGATGGAAGTAAGGTTCACAATTGATGCGTTTATTTTGTTTTAGTTATCACTAAATGATAATATGGCACTAAGAAAATGTTCTTGAGAGGACGATTTTTTCAGGTTTGTTGTATTTTCACATTTTATAAAAACAAAGAAGAATGGGGCTTTTTTAAAACAGTATTGGTATATTTAAAACGCAGACAACAATGTGATTATGAATGGACATTATAAATGACCTGACAAAGTAATTCTCGTCACCAATAAATAAAAGTTACACAAAACTTTTGCAATATCATTTACACCGGGATTACTTGGCTTTAGATGTGTTGATATCTTATTATCCTATATCAGTTTATTGACATCCGTAGACAATACCGTCCGGTATTTGATTCGGGGATTTCCGGATGTACAGGGTCCGGAGATTTGGGAGAGAATGAAAGAAATACGGTGATAAACATGATTTGTGACTTGAATAAATTTCGTTTCCTAAAAGTAAGGGCGACCATAAAATAAATAGGTTTTACTTTTTACATTAGGTACCTATATAAAAGTACTTACTCTGTTAATTAATCATTGATTTAGAATATTCCTAGAGCTCAGATGGCTGCTAATCTCTTGCTATCTCTTTCCAATGACAAGTGACAAGAAAAAACACTTTTGAATGCGACTGTAATGATAGCTAATGACAAATAATGTGGTTTGAATACGTTTAAAAAACATAAAAATCTCATCTTCCATAAAACTTTTACAGATAAAATAAAATAAAACAACAGAAAAATTATTACTCTTGGTGTTCTCTTTTTCTTTTTTTATACTTCTATACTAATATGATAAAGATGTATAGTTGGTTTGTTTGTTTGTATGTATGAACTACTTATCCCATTTCAAAAAATATTTTACCGAAGTGTAGAATGGACTTTCCGAATAAACATAATATTATGCTATATTTTATCCCGTTAAAATAAAAGGCTTATCGTGGTGATCGACCTTTTTTGCAACAGAAGACGACGAAAAATGATCTAAAATATACCTACATTTTGTCTCATATCTTCATTAGTACACCCGAACAAAGCCTAGTAGGGCTGGTAGTAGGGCATAAAATAATTGAAGTAAATTAGTTTTTCACCAAATAAAACTGAGGAAATTCAACACATTACAAATGTTATCTTATATGTACGGAGAATCAGGATTATGTGCGGTTCACACATTATGAGGTTACTGCAAAAAAATTAGATATACTTATGTTGGAAACCTATCAAAGTTTTTACTTATATGTTTGAAGAGACAAACTTGTCGATTGCCGTCAGGTCCCCGAGGTAAACCTGAGATTGCCCGATCCCTTCTGATTGTAGCTTTTTGTTAGATAACTTTGTTACTTGGCTTTTCGAGGTCGTGGCCTTCAAATTTTGGCGACAAATTAAGTTACGATAGACGTCGCCTTAACTAGGTAGTATCTTCATCAACGGCGAACTATCTTCATGATTTTCTACAATATTTGGAATCATATATTGTGGTAAAAATATTATTCTATTTATTTATTATTATGTAAGAAAATAAAGAAATCTTTTTAGATATTTTTTAGGCATTCGAGATTCTTTCAGTATAAAAGAGCTGTAGTCAATTACAGATCCAAATAAAAATTATTTAGCCATTTGAAGATAAAAGGATCTTAATTTACAGATAGGCACAACAGTGAATCAATATATTTAAAGTAGGTAAGAGCCAAAAGGTAAGCCGTCTAGAAAAATACAACAAAACTCAATGTACTCACAAATCTCTGAATACAGAAATATTGAGATAAAGATTACTAACAAAGTACCTACCTACCTTTTCATTAAGAACAAACACGCAACTGGATAACCTATCTAAATCTGTTGCCCAAAACAGTCTTAAAAAATGGTTGACTTTTTGAATCGTATCCTAAATTGTACGCTAAATCTTCCTGATTAGGGGCTAATCCTTTTTTGTCGTACCCTCATTAAACGTAATCACACAGAACTCATCAGGTAATTTATGCGGATAATTATACCCTTTTCACGGTTCGATTATTCACTGTTGATAGCTAAATAATTTTATTTTGATGCCCTATGACCCTATTTGTATATCCTAAGTACGAACATTTTCAATTAATATAGTAAATAATTATATTATCAACTCTGTTCATATTTTGCAAGTTTATTGTTATACTTATTAACTAATTCGTGGTCGGTCGTGGTTGTGGGTTCGAAACCGGACGTAGGTACATCAATGGATTTTTCGTTTTGTAACATTTAGCACGTTAAAACGACTAAACGGTGTCTAAACGGTGAAGGAAACTATTGTAAGGAAATCAAATTTATAATTTCAGTCACGTATGGAATGCCTTCTTTAAAATTAATTGTTCTTTGTTTCGTATAATATAGCGTTATCTATCTATCTATCTACTATAGCCTTGAATGCACTGTTACAGTTATGTCTGTTTGCCTCATCACGCCGTATATTATGCTCGACATCTAATACAAATTCATTAGCGCTATTACACAGCAAACACGCTTATTGACTGACACGTAATGATCGGAGTAATTACAGACATTCCCTCGAGGTATATTGCACAATAGATATCGCTTAAATGGATTATGTGCTCAAATATTGATATAGCTCTAAGACGGATATTACGACGAATTGTTTAACAATGTCTCTTACGGCCGGTTTCAATATTAAACTTACGAATGATCGTAGATTGATCATATTTATTGATCATAGCCATAGCAACTTTGTTTAGACAACAAAAAATGTAGGACACTTTTTGATAACAATATTAATGGCGACAGATCCCGGTTATTAGTAAGTTAAATATTGCAACCTAGCATTTAGTAACGACGAATCTTGAGTTCAGTTCGTTGTTGGTCAAAACAATTCAACGGTGTAATGAACAATACCACGCTAGTTTTTTTATTCCACGGTTTTTGGGCACACTAAACTTCCATCCGACAGTGACCAGTGGCTGTGGGTGCAAACATGCAGTATACGAACAACCAAAAATTTTAACAGTTCACCTGTTAAGGTGAACTGTATAGATATGTACCTATAGATTGTTCTGAAGTTTAAAATTTTTGAAATAGCGATATTAGATACAAACTTTATAAAATCGCCAAAGCAATTAATACTGCACCCAACGATGCACCTAAAACTTCACTGATAGGTTAAACTTACTATCCTAATAAGCAATCTAACACAACTAGTTTAAGCTCTAACATACAGACATAAGGTCTATGTTCTAATAAGTATGTTTTTAGTAGCGCAGCAACTTCTGATGAATTTTGCTTTTAGTGAAATTTACATGATCAATTTTGAAGTTTCGTATCGGTTTTAATGAAACTGTGAAAGCAATTTCGCACTAGAACGGTCATTAGTTACACTGTTTAAAGGATAATTATGTACTTCCTCACTAAAAGTTTTGGATAAAGTCATAACTTACTCAAGTGTACCAAGGACAACAGCTACGAGTACTATCGTAGATTCATGTTTATAATATTTGTAAAATAAATTATATATAAATATCCTAAGGACATTCCACGCAGCGTCATCTTAATAAGAGTTCGTCGTCGTCCAAAGCTAAGCAATTTCTTATGTTCGTTCGTTCGTATAAGCAAGTGGCTAACTCTAGTGACGGAGTTTTTCAAGCCGCCTAAAAAGGCCTCCGTCATGCCTTAACAACTTTAAAAGCCGGGACCGACAATTTAACGTGCTTGAAGTAATGGAGATTCCGCAGCATAGCAAAAGTGTTTGTTAAAGGTATCATGATAAATACCCGTATATTGTTTTATAATGTGTTCCAGGAAACCTCTCATATAATATTATAGTAACAGTGATATTGTATTGTAAATGTTTCTATATGACAAGAAATAAACATTTATATTATTATTATTATAATTATTATTCATCAATGACTGATGTCTTTTGTCACTGATGTCATGATTCAGTGACAACAGTTACGACTAGTATCAATTTATCTTATCGAAGTATTCCCAAGTGAGCACCTATTTTTTGAGCACCTAAGCATTGAGCAACCAAGCTATTCCCATTTGAGCAGCCATCAAAATTTTGACGTGATTCTCAAAATGGGAACAAGAAAAAATTTATTTCTTGTTCCCATTTGAGCACCTCTAGGTTTAGACTAGATGGTTACCATACGCTATACCCTTCAACCTCTATCGGCAATCGTGTTCCCACTGGCCATTTACAACCAGAATGCTCCACTAACACAAATTGGTTGCCCAATCAATCATATTCATCTTGAGTAGCTCATGCATAAATTCATCTTTGAGGCTGATGCCACCAACACTATAATCAGTGTTTAAAGAAAACGATTGATTCGAAGGAATGAAATAATACTTAACAAATAGATTAAAAAAAACGATTTATAAGGAATAGCTTTAACTTAAAATTGTCACATATTATATATGCTCTATCTATTTCTCCGATTACTCGCCTCAAACATTTTGAAAATAAACTCACGTGTTTAGTTAACGAAGCGAAGGTTTGCAACTTGTGAACCTTTCTTGAACGAATAATTTTTTTGTGGGTTTCTAACAACGAAATAACTTTAACCGATGATTACAGAAACCATCGGTTACGGGTCGAAAACCTCAGACTGTCTGCAGATAGTCCTCTTGGCAATTATAAGGCAGGTAGGACCGGCGATTACACCCCCTGCTAAGTCAGGCCTATGGGGTGGATTGAGGTCTCACAGTATTTAAGATAAGATAAACATCTATTCAGCACACACACACATAATAGAAAAAACAATATCAGAGATGGACACAAGACAGGTAATATAGGTAGGTAGGTAGGTACAAATAGGAAAACAAGCAAACAAACCAACACTTTTAAAGAACGGTACCTACACTAAAAATGAAACAGAAATTATTTTCATTATTTTAGCCTCTTATCACCCTTTGAAAACAGGCCCATTTGCAGCTGCATAGCATTTCCGCTCTGTAAATGACTGATCTAAGATCAATTAAACTTATTTTTCGATAATATGTATTGTAATTAATTCAGCTATCTAAATAATATTTTCTAACCTCGGTTTGGCTCGTATGATACCAACATTTTAAATAGTTATTTGGTACATGTCCACATCTTGCAGAATAACTAAACTCAGATTGTTATGATATATATATATAGCCTACCCCTTACAGCCGTCCCTGGTGCCTCCCTCCTAAACGGTTCCTCTCCCACTAAATACTTCCCACAGCATCCTGGAGGAAGCAATTTGTGACAGTCTAAGGATCATATCAGGATGAGCTGAGATGAAAGTACGCAGGAATAGAAAAGTAGGGAGGTATTACCTGCTACAATAGTGTAGTGAACGAGAATAATATTTTGATACAAGTTTCCGCTCGCGGCTTCGCTTGCGTGCTACTAATCTTGGTAAAAAGTAGCCTATGTAGAATAGAATAGAATAACATTTATTTGGCAACAAAAGTACAGGCATACATTTAAATAGGTAGGTACATATAAAGAAAGACACAAAGCACTATGTAACAGAGGTAGGTAGGTAAGTAGGTACATGTCTTATTCTAGATCATGAACTAACTATACATTCTAACTTTCAGCCAAATTCTTTTAGTAGTTTTTGCATTAAAGAGTAACAAATATCCATACAAACTATCGCGTTTATAATATTAGTCGGATTTATTACAAAAACATAAAATGTTACCTAAGTATCACAAATATTGCCTCTTTTACACATTTGCTGTCAAAAAATAAAAGGCTTGACATGTTAGGGGTACTTATCACTGTAGTTGATAGAGAGCATTATTCAAGAGATGGTGAATTTTTACACTCAATTGCTTGAAAGTCACTTTTCGAAATTAAAAATTTCTTACACGTTTACCATTCAACTTGGTTTTTACCACTGCATTTATCTTATGAATTTGTATGTGATGAACACCATAAATTTTGTACATTACGAAGGACCTCCCTAAATATACCAACCTCTAGCATTCAATATTCAACTCTATAATACAGAATGCAAGGTTAAATATAGCCCGAAGCAAGCTTTGTATAAATGGTGTCCCTTTTTGCCTCATTAACTACATTTAGCCAGAACATTATTGCTTTTGAAAGTTGTTTGTATTCAATTTTAGTGGAGCCATGTTTAGAGTATGTTATGGCAACAAGGCCAGTCTAACTATTTAATGGACGTTGAAACTGAATTTATAGTTAGTGGAAGTACTTCAGTGTGTTATTAACTGGACCTAGCCACCTAACCAGCACAGCTAGAGCAAAGACGATTAATATTTAGAAGACAGACAAAGGCCATACACAAAATCGTAACCCTAAAAAATAGCCTGAAAGCTCTAAAACATCAATTTTATCCAAGAAATTTCAATTACTTTCTAGTTAAAAATGTTTAAATATTGAATATTGTTGCTACCTACTACTAAGTATTTATAATTTCTTGGATAAAATTGATGTTTTAAAGTTTTCAGGCTATCTGGTACTGCGGGATCGGGTTACGATTTTGTGTATGGCCTTTGTCTGTCTTCTAGATATTAATCGTCTTTGGCTAGAGTGACGAATCAAACAATATAATTGCAAAAGTTTATTAGCATGAATGTGTGTTCTTATTTTAGAGTTAATCCCCTTTAAATGGGCTTTATACACTTACACATTTTATTTATATGCAGCTAAAATAATTAAATAAATAGACATAGTAAAGGCAGTATTGTAAGTATTGGAAAAAATTGTGTGAATGAGGAGGCCTCTCAGCATCGTCTTTCACACACAGCAGTGTGAAAGTCCGCAAATCAACAAATTTAACTAAAAAGATTCATTTGTTAAACTGCAACTTCCTAACGCCGACGATTATAATTCGATGATGAATTTCTTGCTGGCCAAAACTACGACAAAAATATGCAGGGTACCAACTAAAGCATCCTGTTGATCATAAGGCAAATGTAAAGGCAATTTAAAGATAGACCGAGCGTACCATAATATGAAAACAGACATTAGATTATTTTTCTATTAGTACCAGTAGGTACCTGAGCTATTTTGCATATGAAGCGAAACAGGCCTAGTGCAAACAATAGAATTGCTAGCGGATATTGCGATAGTAATACTAAAGTTGGGCACTAAACTTCTATCGCGCTGCCTCTCTGCCATCCGTATTCCTGTTTGTGCGATCAGAGATAAGTGGAAAGTATTGTGATGGAGGATGGAGATCTGGTGACCTAGATAATGTGTTCTTGTTTCTGAAAATAATTTTAGGACTCTGAATACCGTATTCAATGGCCATTATTAAGAGTCTAGCTCAAGCAATGAGTAAAAAACTTCCATAGAATAACTGTCGATCTTTGACAGTTATTTCTTAAGGAATATATTCATCAAATTGATCCTCCGAAAGCCAGAGGTGTCCGTTATGATAGCCACGGAACTCTATGACGTTACTTGGCTCGAGAATCTTGATAAGATCATTATTTATCAGTGGGTTGTACTTAGCATTTAAATCTATAAAGTAACGTAGGTACCCAAATATTCCTGTTGTTTATGGCCTTAGATTTACTTAGTTGTATTTATATTTGTTGATTTGTTGCTGATTAAATCATCATTGTAATAATACATATTTACAGTATTTTAGTTTCTGTAAATAAATTCCAGTTATTCCTTCTAAGATTTCAGATTTTTTACACTACAGAAAAAAATACTCAACTTACCTTCTTTGAAGGTAAATAAAAGGTTCACTCATTCTTACTTAAGAAGGTTCAAGTATGGTTTCCCAGTACATCAACAAATGCATTACAGTCAGGGTCTCAAGCATAAAGAGGATTAAAGTAATCCGGCGTCACAGCGAGGATATCATGTCCCGGGCGGTTCCTTCTAATTAACGTTCAGCCGGAGTGTGGAACTCACAGGTTTCAGTGCTGCGAGACCGTAAATAGATCACTACGGTATATTTATATTTATATATATTTTTAGAGAATTTTACCTAGATAAACTGAGAGGTAATTGTTATTAGAGCCGTGTTGGATGAGTGAGATGTAACTCAACTTTCGATCGGTCGTGGGGTCGTATCCTGCCGTGCATCACCGGGTTTTTCGTTTCGAAATTTTTTTATGCGCAATAACTCGAGCTCTAAACGGTGAAGGAATTTAATACATCGTGAGGAAACCCGCAGCTAGTTAGCACCACACGTATTGACCATTGTCTTTTTTTGGATATGGCCGGCTCAGCTGAGAGGATAGTTGAGGTGCCTACTCCAAGACCCAGGCACTACAGTGTACCGTTAAGTCTAGGTTAAGATTGCGTCTTGACGCTGTATAAATCATCTAGTAAAGATGTAAAGGCCTGAGTAGGAATTATTATTATATCTTTTCTGGTTCAGCTAACTTGCTAAAGCTGAAGAAACACAAATAAAAACATATTTGTGTTTCTTCAGCTTCTACGCATTTCTGCTGCGTTGTTTTACTTTTCTAAAGAGTCAAGAATTAGATTCTAAGAAGACAACTCATTCAAACGATGCTCCACCTCCTTGTTTGCTATTGTGCCCTACCACCTGGACAAGGGAGGAGTAAAGGTGGCGTCATTGGCACCAAACACAAGCTAACTTACTATTATAATAAATGAAATGAAATGAAATGAAATATGATCATACTGTATCCCGGGAGCGGTAGACATTTTTTTCGGATCTTTAGGCAATTTTTAGATCTTTTTGAAGATGTCTAAGGGGGGAGGTAGTCAGAGGTATGTCCAAATACATACATATTTGGTACAGGCCCACTTTTTGCAGAAGTTAACTTTCCATACGTGACAGGTTGCAAGCCCATCGACGCTATTAGAGAGCTAACTGGTTTCCTCACGATGTTTTCCTTCACCGTTATAAGCTCGTGTTAAAGCGCATATACATTTTTCGTTGCGAAAAGTTCATTGATGCACGGCCGGATTCGAACCCACGACCTTCGGATCGAAAGTCGAGGTACTAATCCACTTGACCAACACGGCTTTTTTTATCATTTTTTCATCTAGTCCCAAGCTAAGCAATTTAATACTTGTGTTTTGGTAACGAGATGTATAATAGTTACAATGTTAAGTGAGCTAGCTGATCCTGAGCTCGCTCTTATCTGCAGCACTCCGCAGGGGTTTTTGTCGTACTTAACTAGATTTGTTTGCGAGTTAAAGTGCATTATCAAGCCAATTGGCCTGCGGACAACTAATTCGTTGCGCAACTCACAGAGACAAATCTGTTACGATAAAGTACCATTTACTTACATAATTATATTTTATTGTACATACCAAAACAATAATTGAATGCAATATTACGCGCACCTAATTAACGTTCAATAATTTAGCATCAGTTGTTTAGACCATGCAAGTCATGATGACAGTCAATTTAATTGTATGCAACAGGCAAGAATCTTGCATCGTGTAACTGTAAACGATACTTAACTATCGTCATAATTATTACCATTTCACCTTATTTTATTCATTGAAGTAAGTAATATATCACAGTTGGATGAAAAGACTTTCCTATAATTCACGCATAATCAACATCATCATCAGGCATTTGTATCCACTGATAAGCCTGCCTTCGTGTCATCTCGGTCATGTAGCTTTATGCCGGGTTCCTATATCCAACTAACGGATGTCCGTAGGTCGGTCGTCATAGCAACGTTGTTATCTGTCAAAAGGTGCCATACATTTTGTGTGGATATAGGAACCCGGCATTAGACACTTGCAACCTACTGTCTTGCGGATGTTGTTGACCTACAGATATAAATACTTAAAATAGTTTTATTGAAAACGAAAAATATCTTTATTCACTGGATAACTATTCATATATCTTAACAACTCAATAATTGTCAATATCAAGATACATCTGTTACGATTACTATCATCATTATTATCATTATCAGCCCGACTTTATTCGCTGAAAGTAGTTAAAGCAACCTTGGTATCTATTTTTTTTTCTTAGGTTTTCTATTTTTAATATCTGTGTGCGTATTGACTCTACTGCATTACAGAGATTTTTTATTTTATTTAAAATCAAACGCCAAGCCGCGCAGAACATGCGATTGGAATCCACACTCCCGTGTTAGGTACGGGTTGTTCACGGCTTCGCGCGATCAGCGGGTAGTGTGGATCTATTAAAGTCAGTACTCACATACGGTATTACTCGATAGTTTTACTCAAAGTCAAGTAAAAATCAACGTGTGGACCGCAAAACTCACAGCTCGAAGGCTTGCACCGAGCCGGCTCGATGGAATTAAATGAAAGTAATATCCTTCGTGAATACTGAACGGCGCGCCTCACTCGATAGATCAATGCTCAATGTGTGGACGAAAGCCCATGCCATGGGTTTTACTCGACAGTTTAGCTCGATTGAGGAATACCGTATGTGAGTACTGACTTTAATAGAGCATTATAGCTGCGCCGATCCATCAGTGTCGCGATTTGCATACAAACCGGCTGGAAGTGTCCACACATGCAGCTGAGTCTTATAATGGGAACCAAAGTTTCTACGTAAATATTACTTAACTTTATACAGTGACTGATGCAAAGTAGTTTTTAGTTTTACGTCATGTGATATTTCACTAGTAACTTATGCTGCATTGGCATGATCGAAGCACGCTATAAAGTTTCAAGCTTGGCTGTGTAATGTGTGTCGAAATCTGTAATTTGTAACTCGTAGTTTCTGCTATCCTTTACATCTTTTACTAAATTATTTATTCAGAGTCAGGAGATAAGCTTTGCCTACTCTTAACGGGACACTGTAGTGCCTGTGACATTTTTGAGGCACATTTGACTTTCTGCTACCCCCGAGAGAAATAACTAATGATTGAAAGTAACTTATCGTGTCAATACGAATCAACGTTCAGTTTGTAAATTAAAATATTTGACTTTTTACACAAAAAGTATTTTGTAGGTTTTATAAAATAGATCCAGTGCTGTAGATAGGCATTTGGATGCACTGTACCTATCTTTATTTTATCTAGTACTAGCTGTACCCCGCGGTGTTACCCGCGGTGAATAAGTTAATAGATTTTTTTACGACTTTTAAAAAGTAGGAGGTTCTAAATACCTACGTCGACTGGGTGAACCGATTTGATGATTATTTTTTTGATCTAATGAGGATCGTCAGAGATACAAATAAAAATGCACCTTGAGAGTGCAGAAAATTACTATTTTCTTACGTAATTAATTTTTTTTTCATAATTTTTTTTATTTTGCTCCTTGGCTGCATTGTGCTGCATTGTGTCACTTGATTTTGGTGCTCATAGAACAGGATGACTGCTGGTCGGTTACTATTCTATGGTCTAACACAGTTTATTTTGCTCGCAAAATATTCAAGAAGCTACCATGCGAGCGAAGCGAGCTTCGACCCAAGCGAGCGCAGCGAGCCGAAATTTTTAAGACAAATTCGTTATGTGACACTTGATGTAGCTTATAGTGCTTACAGAAAAGGCTGACTGTTGGTCGGTCCCTATTCTATTGTCTGACATAGATCAATTTGCCAGCAAATATTCAAGAAGCTATCGTGCGAGCGAAGCGAGCTTCGAACTAAGCGAGCGTAGCAAGCTTCAAACTAAGCGAGCGTTGCGAGCCTTTTAAACTCGAGCCGAAATTTTTAAGAAAAATGCGTCGTGTGACACTTGATTTTGCTTATAGTGCTCATAGAAAAGGCTGACTGCTGGTCTGTTCTTAGTCTATGGCCTGACATAGTTCAATTTGCTAGCAAAATATTCAAGAAGCTACCGTGCGAGCGTAGCGAGCTTCGAACTAAGCAAGCGCATCGAGTTTCTTAGACTCGAAATTTTTAAGATAAATTCGTCATGACTGACACTTATGTTTGCTCATGGTGCTCAAAGAAAAGGCGCTGGTCGGTTCCTATTCTAAGGTCTGACACAGTTCAATTTGCTTGCAAAAGATTGAAAAAGCTACATGCGAGCAAAGCGACCGCAGCGAGGCTTTTAGACTCGAAGCGAGCCGAAACTGTGGGAAATGTAATAAAATAGCGATGATGAGGTGCTGTACCGAATTTTAATTGAAGACACAAATATAAACTTTGTCCTAATGGTTTATGTTGAAATCTTTTTATCGGGGATTTATCTGCGTACATAAGTTCCAATTCCGTGAGATTATCGGGACAAAAAAAACAATATTTGAAATTCGTTAAGCCGTTTGAGTTTGAAGAAGCATAATTTAGGTATTTTGATAATCTCACGGGCACAATACGCTTTTAAGGGATTTAAAGTAGCTTATGACATGTTTTTATCCAGGATATCAACTGACCTGGTACCAAATTTCATTCAAATCCGTCCAGCCGTTTGAGCGTGAAGGAGTTATAACATTGCCTGTGCTGCCATCTATTAACATTATTTTGACTAACAGTAATGTTTCACGGCCAAACTATTTTGATGAATAATCAGCAATTTAAGATAGCCTATTTGTTAATCCAGGGTAGGTACGGCTACCAAATTTAATTCAAATTCATCCAGCCGTTTGAGCATGAAGGAATAATTACTTTACCTGTGCTGCCATCTATTGAAATTATTTTGTTAGTTTTTCACGGCCAAACTATTTTGTATTTGTTTAATAATCCCACGGAATCAATGCACTTTTAAGGAATTTTAAGTAGCGTAGGTACATTTTAATCCAGGGAATAAACAATCCTGCTACCAAATTTAATTCAAATTCATCCAGCCGTTTGAGCGTGAAGGAATAATAACTTTGCCTGTGCTGCCATCTATTGAAATTATTTTGTTACTTTTTCACGGCCAAACTATTTTGTGTATACTATTTTAATGAATTTGATTAATAATCCTACGGAATCAATGCACTTTTCAGGAATTTTAAGTAGCGTATATTTTAATCCAGGGTATAAGCAATCCTGCTACCAAATTTCATTCAAATCCGTCCAGCCGTTCGAGCGTGAAGGAGTTATATTTTTGCCTGTGCTGCCATCTATGAAGTTATTTTGTCTGACAGCTGCCTTTTGCACGGCCAAACTACCGAAACTATTTTAATGAACATTTTGTTTTATAATCCCACGGGAACACTGCACTTTTCAGGAATTTCAAGTAGCCTATTAGTTATTCTGGGGTATAAGCAATCCTGATACAAAATTTCATTCAAATCCGTTCAGCCGTTTGAGCGTGAAAGAGTAACAAACACACTTACACACTTACACACTTACACACACACATATTAATGATAAATTAATGGAATTAATAATGAATCCTTACTAGTCCCTAATATCCCTACTAATCCCACTAATATTATAAAGGTGAAAGTTTGTGTGTGTGTAAGTGTGTAAGTGTGTAAGTGTGTTTGTTACTCTTTCACGCTCAAACGGCTGAACGGATTTGAATGAAATTTTGTATCAGGATTGCTTATACCCCAGAATAACTAATAGGCTACTTGAAATTCCTGAAAAGTGCAGTGTTCCCGTGGGATTATAAAACAAAATGTTCATTAAAATAGTTTCGGTAGTTTGGCCGTGCAAAAGGCAGCTGTCAGACAAAATAACTTCATAGATGGCAGCACAGGCAAAAATATAACTCCTTCACGCTCGAACGGCTGGACGGATTTGAATGAAATTTGGTAGCAGGATTGCTTATACCCTGGATTAAAATATACGCTACTTAAAATTCCTGAAAAGTGCATTGATTCCGTAGGATTATTAATCAAATTCATTAAAATAGTATACACAAAATAGTTTGGCCGTGAAAAAGTAACAAAATAATTTCAATAGATGGCAGCACAGGCAAAGTTATTATTCCTTCACGCTCAAACGGCTGGATGAATTTGAATTAAATTTGGTAGCAGGATTGTTTATTCCCTGGATTAAAATGTACCTACGCTACTTAAAATTCCTTAAAAGTGCATTGATTCCGTGGGATTATTAAACAAATACAAAATAGTTTGGCCGTGAAAAACTAACAAAATAATTTCAATAGATGGCAGCACAGGTAAAGTAATTATTCCTTCATGCTCAAACGGCTGGATGAATTTGAATTAAATTTGGTAGCCGTACCTACCCTGGATTAACAAATAGGCTATCTTAAATTGCTGATTATTCATCAAAATAGTTTGGCCGTGAAACATTACTGTTAGTCAAAATAATGTTAATAGATGGCAGCACAGGCAATGTTATAACTCCTTCACGCTCAAACGGCTGGACGGATTTGAATGAAATTTGGTACCGTAAAACGGGGTTACATTGATTAATTTTAAAATTCAAACACCTGTAACTTCTTCAATTTGCGAGTAAACAATATGATATTGATACCATAGTGACGACTTGATGTGCAGTTTAATTTAGCATAATAAAAAATAAATTTGCTCATTTACTTTCTGAGTAAAAAAATAAAAAGTCGCCTATCAAGTTTATAATGCAATCGGGGTTGCTTTGATTGCCCCCGTTTTTTTAACTGATTCTTAAAGTATCCCCAAACAAGAGTAAAACTGCATAAAAAAATTTTTTGTTCACTCATTAGTTTTTGAGTTAAGTGCTAGTAAAGTTAAATGGGGCGAATTTGATTTAAGGGGAGACTTTGATGACCATTATTTTAACCTGAAAAATCATTTTTTTTATTTATATGTAGTATTGTTTATTTAATTGAAACCACGCCGTTATTATATGATTTTATAATTATAAACGTATCTACCCGGTATTTTTTTGTATTTGAGCACCATCTTCCAGACTACAAAAGAAACATAAGGGGTTACTTTCATAATCAATACTGTAAGTTTCTATGTAACTTTCACTTGTTTATTGGGGGGACTTTGATAGCTATCAATGTCGCCTCTCATCATTCATCAAAGTCACCTCATCACATAAAACTCATTCTAGAAAATAAAATGGTGGATCCTGCCCATCAAAACAGTCTAAAACTTAATCATTGGAAACCATACAATCCTGTAAGAACTAATAGAATATTGAGAAAGTAATAGCCACGAGTGCAGCATTGAAGTTTTGCAGGTGTCAAAAGTTGTTGGAATTCTATACCTAACTGAAATATTTTTTTTTTCTTTTGTGATGAACAGCACGAGCACAAGCGTTAGGGAAAAGATAAGAGTAAATATCAGTGCATCCAACGCAAAAAATAAAAAAACATTTTATTCACAAATTTGTGAAATACGAATGAATAAGTTAAAAATTTTAGTAATCATCAAAGACACCCCGTGATTCAAAGTCACCCCGTTTTACGGTACCAGGTCAGTTGATATCCTGGATAAAAACATGTCATAAGCTACTTTAAATCCCTTAAAAGCGTATTGTGCCCGTGAGATTATCAAAATACCTAAATTATGCTTCTTCAAACTCAAACGGCTTAACGAATTTCAAATATTGTTTTTTTTGTCCCGATAATCTCACGGAATTGGAACTTATGTACGCAGATAAATCCCCGATAAAAAGATTTCAACATAAACCATTAGGACAAAGTTTATATTTGTGTCTTCAATTAAAATTCGGTACAGCACCTCATCATCGCTATTTTATTACATTTCCCACAGTTTCGGCTCGCTTCGAGTCTAAAAGCCTCGCTGCGGTCGCTTTGCTCGCATGTAGCTTTTTCAATCTTTTGCAAGCAAATTGAACTGTGTCAGACCTTAGAATAGGAACCGACCAGCGCCTTTTCTTTGAGCACCATGAGCAAACATAAGTGTCAGTCATGACGAATTTATCTTAAAAATTTCGAGTCTAAGAAACTCGATGCGCTTGCTTAGTTCGAAGCTCGCTACGCTCGCACGGTAGCTTCTTGAATATTTTGCTAGCAAATTGAACTATGTCAGGCCATAGACTAAGAACAGACCAGCAGTCAGCCTTTTCTATGAGCACTATAAGCAAAATCAAGTGTCACACGACGCATTTTTCTTAAAAATTTCGGCTCGAGTTTAAAAGGCTCGCAACGCTCGCTTAGTTTGAAGCTTGCTACGCTCGCTTAGTTCGAAGCTCGCTTCGCTCGCACGATAGCTTCTTGAATATTTGCTGGCAAATTGATCTATGTCAGACAATAGAATAGGGACCGACCAACAGTCAGCCTTTTCTGTAAGCACTATAAGCTACATCAAGTGTCACATAACGAATTTGTCTTAAAAATTTCGGCTCGCTGCGCTCGCTTGGGTCGAAGCTCGCTTCGCTCGCATGGTAGCTTCTTGAATATTTTGCGAGCAAAATAAACTGTGTTAGACCATAGAATAGTAACCGACCAGCAGTCATCCTGTTCTATGAGCACCAAAATCAAGTGACACAATGCAGCACAATGCAGCCAAGGAGCAAAATAAAAAAAATTATGAAAAAAAAATTAATTACGTAAGAAAATAGTAATTTTCTGCACTCTCAAGGTGCATTTTTATTTGTATCTCTGACGATCCTCATTAGATCAAAAAAATAATCATCAAATCGGTTCACCCAGTCGACGTAGGTATTTAGAACCTCCTACTTTTTAAAAGTCGTAAAAAAATCTATTAACTTATTCACCGCGGGTAACACCGCGGGGTACAGCTAGTAATTTATAAATGCGAAAGTAACTCTGTTTCGCTTTCATCTAAACCCTGAACTGATTTTGATTACATTTTGTACAAAGGTAACCAAGACCTTAGGAATAAGGGTTTAGACCTTAGGCTACACTTAGGTCGAGTTCCACGAGTGCCGTGGGACTCGATTTAAATGTAGGAAGCCGCGGGGAAGCAGCTATATGTTAATTAAACGAGCCATTCCTCGTAGCGCACCCAGATGAAGCCATACAAGCGTTAAAAATATTTTTCTTGTACCTCTCATTTATTACTCAAAGAATAAGTCAGTTTCAAATAATGACTATCGGCAAAAGTTGTTTAATTAGATTTCGTTAATTATAAAATAAATACTTACTCCTTTTATTTCTTGACTTTACTTGGATGAGCTCAAGAACTTTTTTCTGACTATCCTAAGAGAGAAGAAGAAAGATTAAGAAGAAGGTTGCATGTTGCTCGGACGTGTTTTCCACTTGAAAGTTCTACCATGAATATTTAAACAAGAATGTACTCTCAAGCAGCAATGACCTTCTGTTTGACTAATAAGACCCATTATCCTCCAGATCTTACCTAACCTGTCCTATATTTTAAATTACCAAACAATTTAATATTGTATTCCTTTGACATAGAAGCTATTTTTACTTGGCTACCAGGAACAATCGATTAGTCAATTTCAGAGATATTTCGACAAGAATGGAATTTAATAACGTATCGTTCAATTAGGCCACAAACCCATCCGCTCCGATATTGGAAGGATGTCATAGTTTTATTTGACCTAAAATATTCGTGTTTTTTGACCTTATTCCTTTGAAATAGAGCTTATTCTTAAATTATGGTGGAAGCTTTATGCTTGAACTGTTTAAAGACGATGTTAAAAATAATAGAGCTGGCAGATTTGGTGTAGAACATGCTACGGCGTAGCCACTACGTAGCACTACTTTAGCGTAGCGTGCTACGATAGCACTGAATTTTTGACTAAATTGCTCTGAATCGTCGACATCATTGTAATTAGTCTATCTCTCTCGCACTCATTAGGTGTACTAAATGATTATGTGTGCGTAAGAGCAGACTCAGTTTATAATGCACTATTATTAGTGTTAATATTTTTTTATTTGTGATATGGTATGACTTTGATGCCTTATCTCGGTGAATAAAACCATAGATAGATGGAATATTGAAACTGACCGTTGGACTACTTGAGATGGAGTTTGAAATACAAACAACAATATTCAAATACAAAATAAAAACATTTAATTGGAGCTCTTACAAACCAAACATAGAAACACTTATTACTACATATTGCTAAACGCTTCATAATATTAAAAACAATAATACAATTTTATGACGCAAGTTATTTCTATATTACCTAGCATATTATAAATTAAATGCAATGGTAAGATTTCAAGATCTTTTTTTTATCGACTAGATTGCTGAGACCAAAATAATAAAAAATTACATTCATAAATATTATTATTCATTATTTCATTAATATTTATTTTTTTGTAACTTTTCCCAAAATTGAAAAGTATTGCACTGCCCGAAAAATAAAACTAACATGAATTGCAAAGAAAAATACACAAAAAAACTTACCAGTAAACTTTATTATATATCTTGGAACGAAACAAAAGTCACAGAAAATAATCATTTCTCTACAATATCCTAATACTTTGAAACACTTCCGATTATAAAATTCTTCCATCTACGGTGAAACTACGTATCTATAGATGAAAATATGAAGATACACTTATTAGATGATATGGGATATAGAAATATTCGATCTAACTCACAGATTGGTCCTTAATTTACTAAAATGGGTTGAGAAATCTACGTAATGAAATAACACAGAAATTCGCAATAAGATTTCCTACTTTTAAATATATTTGAAATTATTTCTGGACAAAATAAATGATTTCTTTAGGGGAGACTTGTGCATCATTTTCATTTACAATCATTTTAGTATTCAATTTAGAGATCACAATGGGAGATGGGGTAGTTGGACACAAACATAATAAATTTGGCGTAGTTTTTTAAATAAAATTAGACAATTTTAGGGCACTTAATTCAAATGACCTACAGACTAGACAAATATAATTTTGTTCTAAACATTATCCATTAGTTTTTAAACTTTAACATTGTACCGATCACTTATTCTGTTGCTATCTGGCGAAGAATCATCAGCAAATTTTATATCATTAGACGAATCGGAATTCTCATCAGCAAATTTTATATCCGCGAAATCTGATCTTTTTAACGTATCTGCGTCTCTTGTCTCTCTAGCTGTATCATTTATCCTCTTCAATGTTGAAGAATTATCATCGGTCTTATTTCTATGAACTTTCACTGGAGATCTAGTCAATGTGAGATCTTTCATTGGAATGCCCACGGGACTCTCAACCTTCTTCTTCTTGCTCCGCCTAGACGGTTTGGGCGTGTTTTGCAAATCACTGATGCTGAAGTTCAGTGGGTGAATGATATTGCCTCTTTCTTTGCGGAATTTGATGGAATCGTTGGAGCGATTAAAGCGGTTGTCGTTTCGCTTTAAAGTGCTAGTAGATGGAGGTTCTTCAGGCGATTCTGTGTTGCTGCCGGGATCTGGGAGCAGTTCTTTAGGTAGAATTTCCTTTGAATAAAAATCAAGTTAGCTTGCTGAATCTTTACTTGTTCCATCTGTTAGATATTTGGTTAAGACATATTTACCTCATAGATTGGTGCATCAGCATCAGTTTCATCCATTTCTTTTATGATATCTCCTTCTTCGAGCGGCGGAATCCAAACAAGGAAAGCTGGATCCATTCCCAAATATGAGCCGGGAACTGAACCTGCAACAATGTGAAGATCAAATTCATGGCAATAACTGCCCAAACTATGCTAAAATTCATTTACATTAAAAAAATATTAAACATGTGAAATAAACAAAAAAGGTACCGATAAATTACCCTGAACTACACCAATTTATTTGACTGAACATAATCAGCTCTCATTTCTCTTACACAATTCTCATTTTTCTAGACAAAACATACTTATACATTATTAAACATATATAATTGTTATGTATGACCCACATTTATTATTCACCTACATCTAAATTATGACTGTCGTCACAATCAAAAGCTCTACTAAAGACTAAACATTAAGGAACGAGCATAAGTTATCTTACCAGCATTGTTGACTTCGTAATCATAATAGTCGATCTCCATCTCAGGGTGCGAAGTGAGGCTAAGGTCAGATCGTAGAAGGCGACGGTTGCAGCTTTCTTTGGTTTGCTTCGCGTTGTCACGGATCTTGGCTGAGGAGACTCCGCTTAGAGCGGGGGAATACCAGCCCTGGACGAAATAATAAATGTGATTATTTATTTTTATAATACCATGTTCCTGATTTATTTTACACTAGCTGCGCCCCATGGTGAATAGTTCCCGTTCCAGTGGGATTATGGGGATAAAACGTAAACGCCTATTTTTTAATAACAGGGTATAAGCGATTCTGGTACCAAATTTCATTCAAATCCGTCCAGCAGTTTGAACGTGAAAGAGTAACAAACATACTAACACACTTACACACACACAAACTTTCACCTTTATAATATTAGTGTGATTTAATTTAGAATAGAATAGAATAGAATAGAATAGAATAACATTTATTTGGCAACAAAAGCACAGACATAAGTACATACAAAAAAAGACACAAAGCTCTAATTAACAGAGGTAGGTAGGTAAGTAGGTAAGTGGGTACCTACCTACTTAGGTAGGTACAGTACTTAGGTCTAGATGAAGGTAATAAAGTTAGTAGGTATACCTAACACAGGTAGGTACCTAATTGTTTGCGTAGGTAGGCAGGTAGGTACCTATTTCACAGGAAAAACATACATAGGTAGGTACATAATGGGCGTCGAACGTCTGTGCTGGTGTACACCAAAAAGGATCAGTCTCAGCTTTATGTTGCCCTGCACTGGGTACAGAGCAACGCTGGTTTTCAGACTGTTCCTGGTTGGGTGACATCACTGAGTATCAATTTTAAAGAATAGGCAAATGTATAGGTAATAGCAATACATAAGTAAAAATTATAGAAGATAGGTAAATAGATATTTTAAGTATTACTACGCCAGAGGGATTATAAAAAAATAAATACTTAAATTATATAGGTCTAATAGGTAAGTACAGTACACAGATTGCATAGTTAAAATATTGGTATCAGATAGTAGATGCAGTCAACAAGAAGATAAAAACAAATAAATGTAGATATGTAAGTATGTAAACGTAAACCTCTTTAGAATAATAAGCAGGCAGATGCTTGTAAACCAAAGAGCATGTAATACTACGTAAGCTACAACACACTTGAGTGAATACAAAAATAATTAACACTTTGTTCATTACTAGTTGTCACTGTCTTTGTCAGAAGACAGTTAGTGACAATCAAGAATATGTCAAGCTCAGCTCATGCGTGGCGTGCGCAAGTGTGAAATTTAAAAAAAAAGAAAAAACACGTGCTGCAAAATATTGGCACGTCATCATAAAATGAAAGATTTTTTAAAATATTTATGTTACGCATGGAAGGTGAGAGTAAGAAAGCTTGGAATTGAGACTTGGAGAGGAATAGAGGGAGCAGAGCAGTGGGTAAGTGGAAGTTTTGGTTCGGTTTATTGTGCTTTTTGTATGCGCAGGAGTTCCTGCTTGAGCTTGGCTCTAAAGGTGCTAACTGTTTTCAGGCTCCGGATTGGCGGTGGGAGATCATTCCAGCACTTGGAGGCAGCGAACCGAAAAGATCCACGGAAGGAGACTGACTTGTGTCTTGGTGCAAGCAAAATAAGGTTATTGCATGCACGTCTGGGATACTTATCACTAGCCCATTTGAGTTTAGAATATAGATAGGCAGGGGTTTTGTTCTTAATTAGGCCAAAGAGAAGCGTGGCAAGGTGCAACTCTCTCCGGGCCTTCATTTTGAGAAGGTTGAAAGAATTAAGGAAAGGGGTTACGTGAGATCGGGGAGGTACATGGAAACAAAACCTAGTACATGCATTCTGCACTCGTTGAATCAGCTGGATAGATCTACTGAGTAAACAAGGTCCATATACAGTGTCACAGTAGTTGAGACGAGAGAGAACTAGAGACTCACACAGCATGATCCTTACCTCCTCACTCAAATATGGACGGATCTTGTAGAGCATTTTCAGGCGGAAAAGAGATTGGCGTACTGTGTCTGCTATGTGAGACTCAAAATGTAGGTGACTGTCCATGGTTAACCCTAGATTTTTTGCTACGGCAACACGTTCAACAGATTCACCATTTACTGTAATGTTTACATCAGCATTGGAAAGCTTTTCCAACATGTTCTTTGTACCAAATAGCATGTACTTAGATTTTTTAGGGTTTAGAATTAGAGTATTAGAACTAGACCATTGCAATATTTGTTCTAAGTCATGATTTACTTTTGCTACAGCACCAGCACAGTCAGAAGGGAAGAAGGGAAGGGATAGTTGAAGGTCATCAGCGTAGAGGTGATACTGACAGTGAGAAAGCGTTTTGATGATGTCAGCACAGTAGATCACAAAAAGGACTGGACCGAGGACGGAGCCCTGCGGTACGCCGCGGGGGACAGGTCGGGGACAGGATCTATGTGTGCTGCCATCTGGTGATTCAAGCTCAACACATTGGGATCTATTTTCAAGGTAGCTGGAGAACCATTTCACAGTTTTAGAGTCGAAACCATAGTATGACAATTTAGACAATAGGAGAGGCACATTTAAAGAATCAAAGGCCCTGGAGTAGTCTAGTAGGACCAGAAAGCTACATTTACCCTCATTCTGAGAAGCCAGGAGATTATCCACCACATCCAAAAGAGCAGTAGCAGTACTATGTCCCCTTCGGAAGCCAGACTGGTTTTGGGGAAGTATCTTATAGTCCTCAAGAAATTTGGTCAGCTGCCTACAGACAATCCTCTCCAGGACCTTGGATAAGCACGGAAGTAGGCTAATAGGTCTAATGTCACTGAGAGATGAAGGTTGACTGCTTTTGGGGATGGGTTTAACCACGGCCACCTTCCACAGATCCGGAAAAATACCTTCTGATATGGATCTATTAATAATACTAGTAATAGTAGATAGGGACTCAGGTAAAATTAGAAGTAACATGTCTAAAGAGATACCGTCTATACCCATAGCATTAGACTTGAGGCTTTGAATCACTTTGAGAACTGTATAGTCACTGACGGGCTGTAGGGAAAAGGAGTGGGTATGGAACCTGTTGAACTCAAAGTATGTGAGGTAAGAGATCTCAACCTGGTCTCCACCTGGAACATTCAGGAAATGGGAGTTAATAATATTAGGGTCATTAAATTGAGGGGGTAGTTCAGCTGATTTCTTTTTATTGGGTATTAAATTATGTTTTAGATTCTTCCACAGAGATTTAGGATTACCAATATTATTATTTATACTTTGTGTAAAGAAGGCACACTTTTCACTTTCTATTGCAGCGATCACAACAGTCTTCATACTTTTGTAGCATGTTTTTAAGGAGTCTGTTTTTTGCATTTTGTACTCATTGTGATAGCTATCCCTTATCCGCATCATCGTTTTTACAGTGCAAGTAATCCAGGGGTGTGGGGGGCCATTGAATTTTTTAATTTGTATAGGTGCATGTAGGTCATAAAGATAGTGCAATGTAGATGTAAAAGCTAACACTAGTTCATTCACACAATCGAAGGAAGGAAAGGATTCAATAGAGTTCAGGTCTAAGTTGAATTGTTCCAGATCTATGTTTTTTAGGGGTCTAAACTTGACAAGGCGTGGCACTGGTTTTTCCCTTTTTATATGAAATTCCACAACCAACATAGCATGCCTACCCAAGTCAGGTGTATGTTTTACACTCAGACTGCGCACCTTAGTATCTGTGCAGACAATATCAATTAATGTCAATTCATTAAAAATATTTAGATGTGTTGGTGTATCTATGACTTGCTCCAAATTAAGACAGTGCAAAAATTGCTGCACAAGTGGGTATAAATATGTTGGAATCAGATTTGGCTAAAGTTTTTTCAAGATATCTAATAAATACCAATAGGTGTATACAATCCTATTATCACTTGTTCAACACAACACTGCAGTCCTCTGGGTAGCACTACTATAACTTAGTCTTGATCGCGTTTACTATTTTTTATAACGGTAAGTAGCGTAGCGTAATACACTTGCATCAAAGCTCGTGACGTCACTCTTATTCTTACTTCACTCAATTTAGTATTTTTACTGTTTTCCTTCTAATTATACAAGCATAATCACGCCTCTTTTCTCTATGGGGGTAGGCAGATGTTCTTGACATATCGCCTAAAAAAAGAAAATACCTACTCTTATTAAATTGTTCATACAAACTGGCTCACGATACTTTTGACTAAATGCCAAATATTTGTTCCAAATAATTATGTTTGCCTAGATCTTATCATTAGATATTTAAGTCCACACTACCACTCACGTTAGTAAGCGTCGCAGCAGAAGTAGAAGACGAAGCTCTGCTCTCGCTTCTATCCTTTTCCCACGCGCTGTCTCTGTCCTTTTCACTGTCAGTTCTCTCACTCGCACTGCTGATACTCGGTGTCATTTCTACTGACACTTCAATGCGAGGAGTCGGTTGCGGTAGTGGCTTGGCCTAAAACATTTTAAAAATCCAAATAAATAATATAATCTGCGATACAAGCTGCGACCGGCGGTGAATAGTTCCCGTTCCCGTGGGAAAAGCGGTATTAAAAGTAACCTATGTTAATTCAGGATTTAAGCTATCCCGGTACTAATTTTCATTCAAATCCGTCCAGCCGTTTGAGCGTGAAGGAGTAACAAACATTCACACTTACATACTTACACACACACGCGTATTCGAATTGGCCGGAATTCCCGCGGCGCCGCGGGCATCCGCGCGACTCGTTCGAGTTTCTCATGCGATAATAAGTATTATAGTAATGAAAATAAAGTTGAAATTCGTATGACACTGAAACTGTGCTCCGCTTCGCTGCTCGTCGCCGCTCTTTTGGTGTGAGTTGAGCCTTAGTATGAACATTAGCTGCCAGCAGTCCTTACTTATATCGTCCTTGGTATTATACTAACCAGAGTATGAGTAGCGATAACATTAGTCGCAGACACAGTGCGTGATCTCCGAAGCGGAGACGCCTGTATACTAATGACTCGTCCGACCGGCGCGCTGCTAGACGACACTGTCTCAGGAGTGACGGTCGCTTGGCTCGCTACACTTTCTTCACTCTCTTCGCTATTGTCTTCTGTTTCTTCGTCTGAGGGTTGATCTTCTTCTTCCTCTTCTTCATCATCCCTGTACACATTGTTATCATTACTACCTAGGTATTTTTGTTGGGCTACTATAAGCACAAGCATGTCACAATTAGAAAGTTAAATACTGGCACAGATAAAATAATACTATACTTGTAAATGTGTGTGACAGTTCCAAGTACAAATTTAGATGTGCCATAAACAACCCTTACATCTTAAAATAATAAATAAATAAGTAGTTTCTTTTTTTGTACAGTTAAGTTAGACACAGTCGTTACTAAGACATAATATCACAGACCAAAAAAAAAAATCCATACAAAAGTAAGTACGTACCTAGTACCTACTTCAATTAGAAAACTACACTACTTCATAGAACAAAGAGTCTTTCAAATCACTTGACGAATAAACACTAGACGCAGAGGGTCGTAATGACAAGTGTATGAGTGCCATTATTGCGCAGTAAGCTTGTTAATACAGTGCATTGTCTGAACACGAACCCTCGTTACTTGATGTTGATGAATTACTATTTTAATTGCCTCGGAACTGGTGGCATCCAATTAGTGACATTAACAATGATTACAATACATTTTGGCTGGGTACAAGTAAGTTTAATTAAAAATAGAAATTGCATAATGATTTACCAACACTGTTCGCGAATAAACATGTTAGAATCATCCTAAGGTTTGATTAACAATCGAGTTTGTAAAACTATGATAGACAAGAGATAGAATCATAAGTAAAGTTTGATTTAAAATTAATTTTATAAAAGTATTCATGAGAGTCGCGAATAAACACGGTGGAATCATCTAGCTTTTAAGACGTTTTAGTACTTTTTTGAATAAATCATCAGTTTTAGGTTTAATGCTTTCGAAAGTTTTTGTTAACAGATAATCTTGGAAACGTTAAATTGTCACACACACTCTTTACGGTGAATGCGAAGAGTAACCCGCAAAACTCAATTTTCAACCTGAAAATATCCTGAACATTGCAAAAATACACACAGAACAATTTTTCGTGCTACCCTGTCTCATTTACCTAAGTTTCTTTACGCAGATTTGATTACACATAAAATTGTCATACCGATCATCTTCAAAACATTTTAAACAGATTTTGTCGTAATATTTGTGTCACCAAAATATATTAAAAAAAAATCTATGTAGTATATCAGTCATCTGGTTACCATAACACAAGCATTAAATTGCTTAGCTTGGGACTAGATGACTATGATATTTATTTATTTACCTACCTCGGTTCAACAGCTTCAGAAGTAGTGTCCCTCAGCCTGGTGTGTCGAGTCTTGCCGGAGGGCAGCAGACGTCGGAGTGACACCCCTCCTCCGACCACCTCCGATAGTAATGTGCTGCGAGAGCCAGCGTTGGCAACACCAAACTCTAGGGACGCTGAACAGGCTGGTGGAAAATATTGGTTGTTCATTTATATTTCTTCTGGACATGAGTATTTTTTCAGAAAATAGATTACGAATGAAATTCATTTTGAAATTGGTATGTGAAATTCTGAAATTCTTTACACTTCACTCACCGTCACTATCGATCGATCAGTGACTTCTTGTCTCCTTGTGACCAACGCTGCGGCAGATAGATCACTTGCCTAAGCAAGCGATCTATCTTTCTATACCTATTCTTACCGTAGTTGAATAGATGTTTTACAATTTTCAATATCTCAAAATGGACTTCTGCAAAGTTACGCCTGAATCAATGAACTAATACCTATTCATAGTATCGGTTAACGACTCCTTGTACGCAGCGCGCTGGTAGGCTCTAGCTAGTGTAAGACGCTGAAGGCTGCGCTAGACTAAGCACCGCCAGCGCTGTAGCGCTTAATGCTAAAGAAAGCTCAGTAATTCAGTAATTCATTTATTTAACCATATAGTTACATTTCATAACATAGGCATGTCAAATTGTAGATACATAATTTTCACTTAGTTAATAAAATAAATTAATTAAAAAACCATCATAAATAAGTATAAATTTGTATAGTACCTAGCTTATGTTATTGTCCTTTGTTTCTAAAGTAAGATACTTTTGCATATCAGAAAATGAACAGTTCATATACTCGTCAATATGGTAGAAGGGGTTACATTCTAGAAATGTTTTTATACTATTTTTAAATGAAGTAAGGGATAGTCGTGTGATTTCTAAGGGCAATTTATTATACATGTCAAGTTTTATACCAATACCCTGTCTGTAAGGCTTAACAAGTCTAGTTCGCGGTACATGTAGCTTTTCCTTGTTTCGGGTATTATATTTGTGGATGTTCATTTTCATGGGTAACTCATCTTTTTTTAAATGTACCTCTATAAGAGAGTTTAAAATAAATAACGATATTACAGTTAATATTTTGTTTTTTTTAAAATAAGCTCTGACTGAAGTTAATCTATGTAATCCGTACATGATTCTAATTGATCTCTTCTGACTGATGAGAACTCTTTCAATTTGATATGCATTTCCCCAAATTGTAATAGCATAGCTAATAATTGAATGGCAGTAAGCATAATAAACTGATAAAAGAGTTTTCTTATCAATTATGGGCTTTAACTTTAACAACGCATAATTGGCACTGGCTAATCTTTTACATATTTTGTCTATGTGGTTATCATAAGATAGAGTGGAATCTAGAGTACAACCTAGAAAGGTAACCTCATTTGTTGTATCACTAATATCACTATCGCCGCCTTGTATGGTGAACTGAATGCAGCGCTAGACAGAGCCTCACCAGCTCTGTAGCGCTTTATGTTAGACTCACCATCACTATCAGTCAGAGACTCTTTGTCCGCAGCGCGCTGGTAGGCCCTAGTGCGATGCGCTGAATGCAGCGCTAGACAGAGCGCGGCCAGCGCTGCAGCGCTTTATGTTAGACTCACCATCACTATCAGTCAGAGACTCCTTGTCCGCAGCGCGCTGGTAGGCCCTAGTGCGATGCGCTGAATGCAGCGCTAGACAGAGCGCGGCCAGCGCTGCAGCGCTTTATGTTAGACTCACCATCACTATCAGTCAGAGACTCCTTGTCCGCAGCGCGCTGGTAGGCCCTAGTGCGATGCGCTGAATGCAGCGCTAGACAGAGCGCGGCCAGCGCTGCAGCGCTTTATGTTAGACTCACCATCACTATCAGTCAGAGACTCCTTGTCCGCAGCGCGCTGGTAGGCCCTAGTGCGATGCGCTGAATGCAGCGCTAGACAGAGCGCGGCCAGCGCTGCAGCGCTTTATGTTAGACTCACCATCACTATCAGTCAGAGACTCCTTGTCCGCAGCGCGCTGGTAGGCCCTAGTGCGATGCGCTGAATGCAGCGCTAGACAGAGCCCCACCAGCTCTGCAGCGCTTTATGTTAGACTCACCATCACTATCAGTCAGAGACTCCTTGTCCGCAGCGCGCTGGTAGGCCCTAGTGCGATGCGCTGAATGCAGCGCTAGACAGAGCCCCACCAGCTCTGCAGCGCTTTATGTTAGACTCACCATCACTATCAGTCAGAGACTCCTTGTCCGCAGCGCGCTGGTAGGCCCTAGTGCGATGCGCTGAATGCAGCGCTAGACAGAGCGCGGCCAGCGCTGCAGCGCTTTATGTTAGACTCACCATCACTATCAGTCAGAGACTCCTTGTCCGCAGCGCGCTGGTAGGCCCTAGTGCGATGCGCTGAATGCAGCGCTAGACAGAGCGCGGCCAGCGCTGCAGCGCTTTATGTTAGACTCACCATCACTATCAGTCAGAGACTCCTTGTCCGCAGCGCGCTGGTAGGCCCTAGTGCGATGCGCTGAATGCAGCGCTAGACAGAGCGCGGCCAGCGCTGCAGCGCTTTATGTTAGACTCACCATCACTATCAGTCAGAGACTCCTTGTCCGCAGCGCGCTGGTAGGCCCTAGTGCGATGCGCTGAATGCAGCGCTAGACAGAGCGCGGCCAGCGCTGCAGCGCTTTATGTTAGACTCACCATCACTATCAGTCAGAGACTCCTTGTCCGCAGCGCGCTGGTAGGCCCTAGTGCGATGCGCTGAATGCAGCGCTAGACAGAGCGCGGCCAGCGCTGCAGCGCTTTATGTTAGACTCACCATCACTATCAGTCAGAGACTCCTTGTCCGCAGCGCGCTGGTAGGCCCTAGTGCGATGCGCTGAATGCAGCGCTAGACAGAGCGCGGCCAGCGCTGCAGCGCTTTATGTTAGACTCACCATCACTATCAGTCAGAGACTCCTTGTCCGCAGCGCGCTGGTAGGCCCTAGTGCGATGCGCTGAATGCAGCGCTAGACAGAGCGCGGCCAGCGCTGCAGCGCTTTATGTTAGACTCACCATCACTATCAGTCAGAGACTCCTTGTCCGCAGCGCGCTGGTAGGCCCTAGTGCGATGCGCTGAATGCAGCGCTAGACAGAGCGCGGCCAGCGCTGCAGCGCTTTATGTTAGACTCACCATCACTATCAGTCAGAGACTCCTTGTCCGCAGCGCGCTGGTAGGCCCTAGTGCGATGCGCTGAATGCAGCGCTAGACAGAGCGCGGCCAGCGCTGCAGCAGCTGCGAGCGCGACGGCCGCCCCGCGCGCCCCCGCGCCCCCGCGCCACCACACCCCGCTGCTCATGGCCCACGCGGCGGACGCGTTGCGGATCGGTTCTACATCAAATAAGTAGTTTATTTTTTAACGGACTGGAGGGTAGTTGCCGAGGATCGTGAGGTGTGGAAAGAGTGGGGGGAGGCCTTTGCCCAGCAGTGGGATCATCACGGCTCATGTGTCCATCACAAAAACATCAAAACTGTCAAAAGGGCCTCTGTGTGTTGGCTTCGGCCCCATGCATGCCTACCAAAGGTCCGGGACTCCATAGTCCCGTGATGGTAAACCTTGACATACAGAATAATAATAATATTTTTTTAACACGCTTTTAATATCTTTACTTGTATGTTCAGAACGAAAAAAAATGAGTAACAGGTGTTACTCAACGGGAAGTTTTCGTCCCATTGTGTCACAGTGTGACTGAAAGGTACTCAAAGGAAATAACCCTTTTTTTTGTATAAATAAATTATTGGTTTTGTATGAGACAATAGAATCCGTTCTTAACAGTCCAGTTCATAGATTCAAGAAAAGATGCTATTTTAAGCCTCGTTAAAACTTTTATGTTATAGGCAGTTCATCAAAATCGGAAACCGGATGAAAAGGAAGCTTTTGAATAGAAAGGAGCAATTTTCTACTGTAGCTTACATATGAAAAAATATAACAAGAACATTTACACTTTTGTAAGGTTTTTAAGGAGAATTTTAAAGATTGTCAGAAGCCATAGATTTATAGATTTGTGTCAGAAACTTTATTTCCAATTTAGCAATTGTCATGATCTTCATGACAATCTATACTAATATTATAAAGAGGTAATGTTGGTTTGTTTGTATGTTTGGGGTTATCTCCGAAACGACTCATCCGATTTTTCAAAAATTCTTTCACCAATTTGTAGGTTAGACTTTCCGAATGAACATGGGCTATGTACAGTTCGTACACTTGCAGTTTGAGTGTGGAGAGAAAAGATCACAATTCCGATAGATCCGTTTATTGCACTAAGTTTGTAGGTACAGATAAAAAGACCGTTGATGATTCCTTTCTCGTTAGTTACAACATACACACTGAATATTAATTGTGTGAAATACGAATAAATACCTAAGTAAAATGACGCGCGCTCGTGCCGATCACAGCGTCAGCAAAATGTATAGTTGAAGACTGTACATCTTGGCAACCCCAAAAGAATAGTTGTCAACGAGAGAAGGAAAGACCATAACAAAGTTTAAAGCAATTACTTAATTAAAATCGAAAGCAATGTTTCTAATTCCTTTGCTGGAGTTTCTGCGAGATGTCCTGGTTCCAGACTCCACGCAGTTGTCCTGGCTCGACGATGACGGTTCGGTTGCTTCTTTCCTCTCGATGACTTGAAGCTCAATATCTTCATGGTGGTGCTGTTGTGTTATAGTTGAGTTTTTGAAACAGCGGCGACAGCGCTTCCTCCCAACCACCACAAGTGCAGTAATGAGTGCGGCGGCCAATAAGAAGTAGCTGATGACATATTGATGAATGTCATGTATCGTTACTGTAGTTTGTTGCGCTTCGTTTTCTTTCTGGGTTCTGATCCTTTCCTCAATCTTTGAAATTTCGATTTCTGTCGATGAGAAATGATGTGTGTTCGAAGTCGAAGTGTAGTTGTATGTTAAGTTCACGATTTTGTTTATCGACGTGTCCAAAGAAGGAACTGACCACTCGTGGTCCATCTTCATGTGGCTATTGTACTGACGATGAGCGTAGATAGTTAAGTCTTTAGACTGCAGTACGCATCCTTGTGGTAGCGTCACTAGGCTCGATGACGTCATAGTGTAAGAAGAAATGTCATTAGTACATATTGTACGTAACGAACACTTATCACAGCATATTGCTAACCAGCTGTTCGGCGCGTGTAACTCGATCCATTCATCCTTGCATTCAGTTGTAGCTAGGTCACACGGCGCGTTGTTTTGATGCGACAGCAGTTTGGCTTCACAAGGCGCATTACTACTATGCAAATCGTACGACGGTAAATTATTCTTGCAAAGAAAATTGAGTGACCTTTGTAGTACACAATGTTTAAATTATTAGAGCGAAGCCACGGGCAAGTAAGCTAGTGTAGTATAAAAGGGGTGCATTCCTAGCATCTTGTTAGTACTTGCGATGTGTACTCACCAACTTGTATAGCGTGTCCCAAGAACCCGCCGGTGCACTTCTCGCTGGTGTCGGCGGACTTGAGCTCCACGAGCACGTGGCGGCCCCCGGCGAGCTCCAGCGACCCGCCGCTGTCTGTCGTCGTCTCTACCTCACTACCCTAATAATAATAATAATAATAATTTATTAAAAACATTGTAAGTACACACAAATACAAAGAACAAGTAATTTAGTAAGTAGGGCAAATATTTCACAATTAACCCCGCACTAGGTCAAGCCTGTATCGCGGAAGTCAAAGTGAGATTTATAATATAACTAGATACTATGTATAATATAAATTTGGACTATTGCAGATATATATATCTTATTTATACAAGAAATATAATAAAAAAACTTATTTCTAAGACGTCTTCAATGACGAAAGCGGGGTGTCCCGTGTCAGTCTGCCGAAGAACTTCCTGAACACGACACCCTTCGGCCAAAAAGCACCTTTCATGTAAGTGGAGAGCCGATCAGTAGGTACTCTCACCATAAAAGAATTAAAATTCACATTACGGCGAGATTCTAACGTTTCAACTCTCATGGAGATACAAATCAAATTGAAGAAGCGCTCGTGGCGAAGCTTGCTAAGACGTTCTTGATAGATCGTCGAAGTTAAGCAACGTTCTGAGCGGTCACAACTTGGATGGGTGACCGCAAGTGGCATTTTCATCTGAGAGCTTCCGTGCTTCGGAGGGCACGTAAAATTGTCGGTCCCGGCTTTTAAAGTCATGCCATGACGGAGGCCTTTAGGCGGCCTAAAAACTCCGTCACCAGAGTTGGCCACTTGCTCATACGAACGAACGAACGAACGAACGAACAAATCAAATCAAATCAAAAGACATTTATTTGCAACTAAAATTAAAACCAAGATAAAATAATACAATACAATAGTTTTACCCCTTTATATTGGTTTAGTAAACCTACTTTAGCTAAAACGGATATAAACGAATATAATCGCGAGAACCTTTAATTGGATTCCTATAACTAATACATTGTTATTCTGCTTTAAGCAAGCTGTTGGATCTCCAATAAATAAATAAATAAATTAAATCTGTTGCCATCTCTTTTCATTGACATAAGAGTAACAAGAAAAAAGCATTATTTAAATGTATTTTAAATTGACAAATCACTATGAATAAGACCATTAGTAAGACCAGAAGTCTTAGAAGAAGTTAGTTGTAAATCTTTTGCCCTATTCTTTATTTAAACTGTTGGTTAAATAAGTAAGTTATACTGCCTATAGCGTGAACTTTGAAATCGTAAGTTCGCGTCAGGAAAACAAAAAGAAAACAATAAAGAAAACAATATTTTCTCTCAAATTAAAATTATTTTAAAATGAGTCTTATGAAGTGCTTATTCAAAACAGAGACTTTGTTTTTGTTTTCGTTTCACCACTTCTGATTTAGCTATCAATACATTTTAATGAAAACAGTAGATTCAGCACTGCTGAAATCACTAAGCGGAACTAACACGAATATTTTTAGCTTATTTTAGTTACTTTTACTTACTAGTAATGTCATGTACTTCAGAAGTACCTACTTAATATTGTATTAAATTGTTAAAAAACCAACAAATCGTTGAAATAGGATTTGCTTACCACAGCGGAGCTATCAGGGCCATCCCACGAGGCCAGCAGTGGGGAGCCTAATGAATCTCCATCTCTGACCTTCAGCCACTGGCCGGCGCAGGGCAGCTTCACTGACTCGATGCGCAGGCGCACCACTAGGCCTTCTTCAGCCTGAAAAATACCAGAGAATTATAGTTTGAAGATCGATAGCGTTGAATTAGTTAGGTTACAGAAGTGTTCCCGGTGGAACAAATTATTTATGAGACACAAAGGGTTTCAATTATCGTGGAAGTATGTATTGTTGGTAGATGGCTATTCTGGATGCACTTAAATTTTGAACCTAAAAAAGAATTCGTAAAGCTTACGATTATAAAATACAACAACTTAAAACGTTACTAACATGAGATCTTTCAAAAACATCAAAATTAATTAATAAACTTTTGTTTTTTAAACAAAATCTAATAGATAAAGTTGACACAATGTTTTATAAAACATTTTTCCTACTTCACCACCTACAGAACAGATAGCCTAGATACCCTTACATAATTCAAATGAAATTCAAAGGTCTGAAAACCAAAAGTAGAAAAGTTTCCCCATAACTATTCCTAACTTACCCCTCAACTCAGATTTCAGAACCATTTAGTCCATGATTCATAGTAAAATTATAACCGTTAAGGAACGGTTAGCGGTTACTGTATCCAAGTTTTAATTGAAATATAACTCAGCGGAAAGTTTTAACAACATGCTAATCGCTCGGGAAGCGAGGATGTAACTTTTGATTAAAGGCAGATCAACAAGTCAATACCTATCGGAATTGATATTCTGTTTCCGTGAAGCCTTTGATCAAATCAAACGATCTGCAGATAAATCGTACGTGATTTGTTTCGTATCTACTCTGTTTCGCATTTACTACATTTTGGTGTTTAGTAAGGGCGTTTGTGCACTACCTACACGTAATTTTACTTTTTTTCGGTCCGGAAAATGTCTGTGTCTAACTTAGCGGAAATAAGCCTCCTGATTTTGTAATATGTCTCGATTGTATCAAAGCAAAAATTACACTAAATGGCGAAAACAACGGTCAGATTTAACGCTGCTTAAGTAAATTAGTGAGTAACTTACTTAATTACTGTCACATGTGCCAGTGTTTTCGCGATTTATTGTGATTTTTGTTTTGATACAACTTTGATGACAATCGAGACAAGTTACACAATCAGGGCACTGGAGACAAAATATTTTAAAATGACATTCCAGACTGGAAATCAGTAACATTTCTACCTCTAACCTACTACTATAAATGAAATACCTAAGTGTGGTTTAACACTATAATCAAAAATATCTACTACAGCCTCGTAATGCGTAATTCTATTGCTGTTCTTTGATTGACGTTTAAATATACGCTAGTGATTAATCGCTGATCAATAACTAAGAAATACCCGAGAACTCGAAACAACACTTTATTTCTTACTTGAAACTCTGGCGAAATGTCCGCAGCAAGTTATTTATTACATTAACAGTACAAGTATACGAGCTGAATGGCCGTCGATTTCCTGAAAGAGTCGGGTTCAGACTTCCGAACCTTTTGTGGCTCTGAATAACGTTGCTCCAGATTTTAAAGTCAGCGTGTTTGATTTGAGTTAGCGCTGAGTTTGGTAAGGTTTATTGAACTTTATTTTGTTGTGTAGGTATGGTATATCCAACGATTTTATCATTTGTACACGATTTAACATTCGCAACTTTAAGTCTATAATATTTTGAAGTCCATGATAAAAATCGCATAGGTACTACATAATTTTTATTTAAGTACTTATTTTTTTCCAGAATACAAGTCATGATTCTGCAGTTGACAATTTTTTTTTCATTGTATGTTTTTTCATAAAATCCTGCCTATATCTACTTGCCCAGGTAAATTATTTTTTATTTTAATAGGAAGAAGTTGAAATGTTCTCTGACTTTACAAGGAAAATATAAATCTTAAAATACTTATTTAATTCTGCGCATACGTCTAACTAAAGCACGAAGTAGAAAATCAAATCAAAATAATAGTACAAGCGCATAGGTACAGGTAACTTGTAAGGTGCCAGTTTATTCGACACAGGTCGACTCTCTGATTGTGTATCAGACGATTCGGCAGAATCATGCTGTGATACATTTACACTTATCGGCGAACCTATTTTTCATTAGATCTCGATGCCATTCATAATTAGGCTAACATGATTGATGAGTGACAAGCCTGGATAAAAAGTAGCCTATTTGTTATTTCAGGTCATAAACTATGTTCATTCTAAGTTTCAACCAAATCCGTTCAGTACCTAGTTTTTGCGTGAAAGAGTAACAAACATCCATTTATACATCTATACAAACTATTTGCGTTTCTATTATTAGTGGAATATAGCCAGTAGTGTGTAGGTACATAATCAATAAACATTTTAAAATTTTACAAATCAACGACACTATTTAATTATTTTACTACCTACTTAACTTTACTTACTTAACTTTCAAATCCACTTTGGATTCTACTATAGGTATAGTAGAATCCAGGGTGGATTTTAAAGTTCTTAGTCTGTTTTATTTTAAATTTTAATAATCTAGGGTAATCCACAGTTATGAGTAAGCTGTATCGAGTGAGCGTGAACCTTTGTTGCAGTAACAAAGTTTGCTGCTGTTCTGCACTGTTTGATGGAGCCATTACTAATTCCATTGCGCTCAGTCCTGCGACGGGTTGCGGGAGCGTTTACCCGAGGCGTTTAACTAATAACAAGCAGGTACTGGTACTAGTAGCTAAATGTAATCAGTATTGCTATCTATAAAGTTGTGGCCACTTGCTCATACGAACGATCCGATCCGAGTAACCGATCATTGTTTTTTTTTTAATAAAACAGCCATACTGTGTCGCATTAAAAAATTTTCAACCATTTAGTCATCAAATGAAAAGTAGGGAGGTATATCCACCATGTTTATTCAGTTCAGAATACCGTAATTGAAATGCACAGCACGTGACGTCAGTTCTCACGGTATTTTGTAAATCGGGGCCCGCCACGCATACCAATGAGGAGCTAATGCGGCTAATATACGGAAAGTTAAAAGCTAACCAACCCTTTTGAAAGCTGTCGAAAGCCTCGTAATATTTCACGTACCTAACAAAAATGCAACGAACCCAGCTTACCCGACTTTAATGCGTTTGCATGCCTTTTGAAAATCGGGTAACAAAATTTGTCTTTGCATAATGTAGTCGAGGTCACAAAAAATCAGCTGAGCTATAAAATACATTTTTAGTTTTTAATAAAATATGTGCCTGGTGCGAGCTTTAACCGGTGAAGGAAAACATCGTAATGAAACCAGTTAGCTTTCTAATAGCGGCGATGAGCTTGTAACCTGTCACGTCTGGAATCCTAACTTCTATAAAATGTAAACATGCACCAAATATGTATTGGAACATTCCTCTGATTATCCCCTTAGACACCTTAGACACCTTCAAAGGATTTTGAATGCTTAAAATAAAAGATCTTAGAATGCCTGCGGCTCAGTGGGGGGATACATTAATGCCGGGTTCCTAAATATCCAACCTACGGCTGTCCGTAAGTCGGTCGTCATAGCAACGTTGTTATCTGTCCAAAAGTCTCATACATTATGGTGTTGAATAAACAACGTTGCTATGACGACCGACCTACCGGACATCCGTACGTTGGATAATTATAGGAACCGGGGGTTGTTTCCTTTTCTTAGATTTCATGATATCACTAGATCGAGCTAAACGGTCCTTCATTGAATTTGTATCGCCATAGAGTCATTAAAACTTCAATTTTAGAGGGTCCTACGCCATCCGTTTAACAGTAATACTGTTTGGCAATTCTGGGCAAACGTTTATTCTATGGAAAATCGTTTCCGAGTTTCTGGAGTCATTAAAATCTACAAATTGCGGTCGGTAAACGTTATGAAGGGTCATTGGGCTTTCAGATTAAATTGAACTGGGAGTAGAATGTTTGCATATGGGTGAGCTTAAAAGTACCCATAGGTAAATAAAGGTCAGCTAAATACCTTTTAACATTCTGTTTCTATTCATAGAGAACTTCTGGTACGCTTTTGTGCAGTAATTGGTTTTGTTAGAGAATTATAAATAAGTGATAACTCGCCTAAAGTCAGCATGTTTCTAATGTAAATTTGAACGTGTCCCTAACTTGTCTTTGAATATAGTGTTAAACGTCTGAATATCAAAGTGTTTAGCCTATTTATATTTGTTATTTTACAAAGGAAAATAGTCAAGTGAAAAGAATATGGGTTTAGTATCAATCTTTTCTTATGATTGGTAATATGAATTATTATAATAGAATCCCTCGATGTACTGATGTCTTTCGACTAGGGTGTCAAATAAACGTGGGAAGGTACTTTTATTCTACCTAGGTATAAACCTAGGTGTAATTAGTATAATTAAGTTATCATAATAAACGTCTCATACTATGCAGTTACCTTTGCCAATAGACGCGAATTACATGAGAATCACATGAATACCACCACCTAATGAGACAAACAAACTATCTTTCCTGAATGAGAATCACACCATCTATTAAAAGAATGAATGAGACGAACAAACTATCTTAAAGTCTTTATACTATCTATCTTACCTGTAGAAGCCAGAACGACCTCAAAGGGCAGGCTCTCAGCGATCCCGCTAGGAGCCTGGGCGTGGGAGCGAGATGCAGGATACAGCCGCAGCGGCACTTCGAACCCACTTCAGCCATCACCACGGAGGAGTCGCCCGCCCACGGCGCCGCGGAACACTCGCAGGCTGCCAGTTCTACTGCTTGACCCTGGTCGGAAAGAATAACTACCTCTAGAATAGCAATCGGAGACAAATCAAATCGAAAGAATAACTAGTAATTTGTCCGCGGCTTCACTCGCGTGGTACTTATCTGGATAAAAAGTAGCTTAGGTGTAATTTAAAGTCATAGACTAATTATATTTCAAGTTTCAACTAAATCCGTTTAGTAATTTTTGCGTGAAAGAATAACAAACATCATGACGCTGTTGACCCACCGTCCCACCGCCTATACCCCCAGTTAGTACGGTGGGTAATTATTTTTCCCTACGATACCATCACGAACTTTAGAATTTTTAATACTAGATTTATCTCCCGCCCATTCACTCGCATGGTTGCCTTACCTAGAAGACTAGAAAAATCTACCCATACTACCAAGAAAAACATCTATCCATCATTTATACAAACTTTCGCGTTTATTATTATTAGTATTAGTAGTTTTAAATACACATACTCTTTTGGCATTACATTTTATTCACTCAAAATACTTATTTATGGATCACAAATTCACAATACAGATATATAAAATAGATGACAATATTGTTTTACATTATAACACTAAAACTTATCCAAAAAATAATATGATTCTGTTCCCTGTTCATATTATTCCTCTACTTGAGCTTCTTCTGGTGCATCCTCTTTCTTCTGCTCATCTGTTGTTGCTTCTTCGTCAGACTTAATATGTTCACCTTCTAAATGCTCTACATCTACATGTTCTCCTTCTACTGCCTCACCTTCTTTACCTTCCTTCTCTTGATCATCTTCAACGCCCTCAAATATAACTGACTTCGATGGTCTCGCTTCTTCCCTGCTGAAACGGGCTTGCGATTGCAACGCCATCTGCGAGTAAGCAAGGTCCTTCATTATAGACTTCTGGATCTCCAGCTTACTTGCTGCCAGTTTCTTTTCAATATCTGTCATATCTTCTTCTTCTTCTACTGCGCTTGAGGACTCGCTAGACTTTGTCGATGTAATGAAGGATGGGAGGCTGTCTTTTGCGGTCAGCTCTGGCGCTGAGGCAGGTGGTACAAGTCTGACGCTTGGTATTGTCTTAATACTACCAAGAGATGATGATGACAATGAAGCAGAGCGTGATGTCTTTTCTCCTCTGATGGAACCCATTTCTTTTTCTCTCGATGGTACAGCTAAAGAGGCCGAAACAGCTGGTTTCTTTACAGTTGGTTTTGGCATGAAACCCAAGTCTCCTTCCTCATAAACTTTACCGAAAGACGCAATAGTGTCCATAGACTCGGCTCGTTGGATTTCACGATACTGAGTCACAATATCGAGAAGCCGTGAAAGTAAAGCTTGTCGATCCATTATTTCTCTAGTAGGATCAGTTGTTGCCCAGTTGTCTAGTTTTAAAGCAGCTTGTATTGCAAAAGCAGCTTCTTTCAGAATCTTTTTTAGTTTTGTAGCTTCTTGGGCAACTTTTGATGCCTCAACTATTGACTTGTTTTGATCACTCATTCTAGCATGTAAGTTTTGCTCAAGAATACGAACGTTTAGTGACAAGTTTTCGTTTTCTTTAGTAAGCTTTTGTATTTTGCAGCTAAAAGTATCAAGATCAAAGTTGCGTTTTTCAAACAGAGCTTTTTCCTTTTTTATTTCTTGGAATGCTGTTGTTAGCTGGTCAATTACTTTAAGCTGGACTACATTTTTGTTTATGGCTTTATCTCGTTCTTCTTCAGCTAATTCCATAGCAACACGTGCAGCTCTTTCACTCTCTTTGTACGTTTCATTTCGTTCAGCTAACTTTGCTTGTGTTCCTAGAATGCTATCCAACTCGTTGTTGATAGCAATATTTTCTCGGATCACACGATGCGTCGAAGCTGCAATTCGCAACTCTGTAGCGTCTTGGAAATCTTGAGCAAGTTGCAAAAGACGCGCTTCCATCTCTTTCTTCAACTTATCTTTGCCTATAACAAATTTCTTTTCGGCGTCATAAATAATTCTTTTGTACTTCATTTCCTGGTCCTTGAAAGCTTGTTCTTGCTTTTCAAACTTCCGCATCAAATCATCTCTAATAGCTCTAAACTCTTCAAGGGTATTAAGTTTGCCTGCCAACAGTTTATTTTCGGATGTCAGCTGATCCTTCATAATTGTAAAATTCCTCTCAAGCTCTGAAACAGTTTCTTTGAACTGAGCAGTTTCAATCTCCCTAGTTTCTTCGAGTCCTTTGACCTTATCCTTGAGTTCATTGTTCTCTTCATTTTTCAAGTTGAGTGTTTTCTTCAAATAAGCGATGATGTCTGCCCGATCTTCGTCCAATTTATCGTATGCCTTTTGTAATTCTTCATTCCTTTGTTCATATTCATCGACGGCTGAGCGGAGTCGAGCTATTTTTCTATTACACTCAGCGACTTGCAGCTCTAGGAAAGTTCTCTCGACTTCAGTAAAACCACCGCCTCCCTTCCCTTGTCCCGGATCTTCCTCTTTCTTTCCTTTGTCTTTCTTAGGCGCCATGGTTTGTTCGTTTCAAAATAAAAGCAATAAAAAATATTCAACGTCCGCGTGACTGCGCGAGTCAAAGAGCATGTAATAGTAAGAGACGGAAGTGCCATACAAACAAATCGAACCCTAGACGATGTATTAATCACCCAGTGAACAATAAGACCAACGTAATAAAACCAAACCACGACCACAGAACATATTGACCACGACATACTGCCAACATAGAGAATATAAAAATGTTACATTCTCTATGTTGGCAGTATCTAGGGATGTACCTAGTGACTATCGAAAATTTATCGATATCGATACCTATCAGCAGCTAGGATTTTTGGATTCCATTAAATTATTTGTAGGTATTTCTTTCATAAATAAAAGAATTAATAATTAATTTAAGTAAGTATACATTTATTTGAACATCTACATAGGGTGTTTTGAGGGCGATAAATCGATCTAGCTAGGATTAATTTTTAGAAAATGACGTTTATATCCGTGTTTTCATGTAATGTTTGCCATCCAGGTACTTTCATATAGTGACGAAGATCATCAAGCTTTTGTTTATGCTTCGTCATGCTGCTTCGATTTTCTGGTAGGTTGTCTGCAACAAATATTGTTGTATTATTATACAATAAAAAATATAAAATATATTATACCTAAACATAATGGTAATAGTGCCACTTGCGATCACCCATCCAAGTAGTGACATCCATGTTTACCTACTCCTAAAAATGTAGATGATTCAATTAAAAACCTAATAGGTATAAAATAATGTCTAAGTTACATTTATAAATTATGGTAATCCAAACAAAATAAAACTTTATAAACATAGCAAACAAACAAATTAATCATTCCAGTTTCGTAAAACAAACTATCGATATCGATAAATCTAGGTTGATAGTCAAGCACTATTGTTTACCTACATACGGTATGAGAAAATTTTCTTGCAAAAACTTTAACGAATTGTATCATTATTTTACCAAATTTTGGAAATAAATGGCATAAAATTGCTTACCGATCTATATATAGAGGAAATTGAACCATAAAAATGCGTTTTTGCACTCCTTCGCGGCATGTTTTCATATTGCAAATTTCACATTGATTTTACTCATATTACATAAACACACTATTACACTACAGAAAACTATTGAATAACAATGTTTTACACGTATCTTTATTTATGATTTCACGCCTTAGATTAAATTTTCTGTAACAAATAAATAATTGTCAAATTGTCAACAAACTAAAATTCGAAAGACTTCGTGAATTGACATGACACCACAGACAGACAGTGGACAGACCAAAGAGAATGTAGAATGTAGCCCATAGAGAAAAGACATCTTCCTTGATGTAGCCACAGACTAATGATGGATGATGGTGTACTTCTTCTTCTTCTTCGTTCTTACGCTCGTTCGTTTATTCTTACTAAAATCCGTCTATGTCGGAGTGTCCTATTTTAGTATAGCTCTACAGAGTTGTCAGTGCTCTTCGTTATTCGAACGGGTTGTAGCCTCGTCAGAGTATATATGTTCTGTGGTTGTAGCAGCCATTAAAACTCCGGGGCGTTTCATATATCGTCTTTTTGACAGGTACATTCGCCAGACTGGCGCGAGTAATGACAACGTATTGACAAAACGGTTGCCCGGTGACGTGTCTCCATGCGACCGTTATTCACAATAAATACTTTTTGCATGGGAATCGGTATAAAATGAGGTTTTTCATGTTTACACGCTTAATTTATTTCGAGATTATCGCTGATTACGAATACACAATTATTCCAAGTGGTTTCGTATACAGTACCCAGAGAATTAAATGAGGGTGCATTTTTATTTTTTATTTCTGTAGGTACGATTCTTATTTAAAAACGTATTTACCTGTGATGTTACTAAAAAAGCAAACCTGTTAAGGCCCACGTTATTTTCATTTTAAAACAACGAATATTTTCTCTAAATAAACTTTGCAACTAGTAGGTATTGAATAGAAAAAATTGTATTGAATATTATCACTAAAAGTAACATTTTCTTAGAGAAAACACACAGAATCATTATACTTAAAATGTACCTACAATCAAAATTTATTCAAAAATCAAACATTAAAAACTTATAGGTACCTACTTACATAAGTAGAATACACAGATATAGATATAAATATAAATCTGTGGCAGAATACCATAATGGTAAGAAGTGCATACCTCGCAGTACTTAGCTCCATAAGCCGGCGGGGGTGAGTCACAGAAGCGATGTCTTGACCGAGTTCTAGTGGAGCAGTGCTGCGGCGCGGGACAGGCCGACCACGGGGACCACTCGCCCCAGCCGCCAGCGCCGCCGGCTGGTAGAAACACCATGTTTTATCACAACCTTTAATGTTTAAGGCCGTATACAGAAAGAAAGCTGGAAACTTATAAGCGCTTACCGGCGCTTGACAACGCTGTGTCGAGCGTATGTGTGGGAACTTGTCGGCACCGTTCAGTGCTTATCGGCGCGTTCATATATTATTTCCTGCGCGCTTACCAGCGCTGTCAAAAGCTGGTAAGCGCTTATAAGTTTCCAGCTTTCTTTCTGTTTACGGCCGAAAGAAAAATCTTTATTTTGATATTACATATAAAACACATTAAGGAGGTACTTACATATAAAAAGAAGAAAGAAACAAGAAAAATATGATGGGTATTATCACGAGTCTTATTAGAAACACGAAACTTTATGATGGTCTTATTGAATGTCTATTGGTTTTATTTTTCGCATTTATTTTTGTAATATTATTAAGAAACAAAATCATTATTCCAGACAATGCTGATAATGAGAACATTAATCTTAATTGGAAACGAAAATATTGAATATCGAAAAATATTCTCATATTAACCGTAGGTATAAGAATTATTTTTGATCGTGTGAAGCACGGAAAGCTTATTAACAGAATTGGATGGCTCTACATAATAAATCGTTCGTGCGTATCATGACGCGAAAACGTTAATCATTATAGTAGAGGCAGCTCACGCGTAAACAAGCTTCAAGCGCAAGGCATACAAGCGTTTCAATACATTTTTTAGATTGCAATAGGCATAAACAGTAAGCTAACTAAATAAGTTTTTAACTTCTCGACGACCTCTGTGGTGCAGTGGGTGAAAGCCCGCCTGAGACGCAGAGGTTGCGGGTTCGATCCCCGCCACGGAACAAATGTTTGCAGATATTTGTTTGGTACTATTGCTAGTTTAGTCTACAGCGAAACAATGATACAAGTATATTATTATAGATAATCTTTAAGGGCTTTAAACAAAAAGATACTTAGAACATGAATCAAAATCATAATGGTTACAAAGGTTATATTATGAAACTAGTGAGGTACGAGTATGAGCCAAGTCAAACAACACAATGGTTTTATTGGGAAGGTAGATTAGTGAAATAAATAAATAACAAATGTCTCACACCTGTCATAGCAAGCGTAGGCAGGCAGTCCATCCTGACGTCAGCGACCGCGCCGGTGACGGCTTGGGAGACATACACGAAGCAGTACTCTGGATAGCGCTCGCTGAAAAGCCGGCAGTCGAAGGAGGCTGTGTGTTGACCTCTGAGGACAAATGTTCTGTTAGAAATTTTTCTGTATAGGATCAGATTACCTTATTTATTATAGAGTTAATCAACATATACATTCAAATAACCCAATTATCGTTAAAACACGATACCTGCCGTGCAAGTTGTAAATACAAACATAATCCCCTGCCCTTATGCTAAGTGGGGTCGGCACAACAAATTTTTTCTTCCACTCACATCAAAACTACGAATATTTTAAGAACGCCAGAAAACGCTATTCAAACTCCTGAATGACAGCCACCAGCCGGCAGCATCTTGATGTGATCAAATTAAAGAGCCAACCGCCCGGGAAATCTCAATGAGCGCTATGATAATACCGGCCCATAACGGTAAGTGTTTCACAAAACCTACAACACCTACAACTGCCTACAACTTTCAAGGTTCAGCGCAACAGTTTCCTTATTGCTCGCGGCCATTTTCAGAACGAAATATGGGTAAAAATAAACGTTAACTTACGTATTGCCAAGTAGGTTCATATAGTGAAATAAAAAATGTTAGGTTTTCCCTGGAGTCACCAAAATCTGTGTGTTGGGTTATTACTTGGCAAAAAATTCATTTTAATTATAAAAACATTTCTCCTGCGACCACAATTTTAACATAATACCTAAATTTATTGAGCGGAAGTACCTTAATTGACCGGGAAACGGTATTATAGTTTTGCCACACATTGCATAACTGTTGTTTAAGTACATGGACGTCGTTTTAGGTACTTTAGGTAAAAAGTGGTAGGTACCTACTAGACATTATTGTAAAACTAAAAGTCTACAGTTTCAAAGAGCTCAGAGTAGCGTTCTGTTAGAAACCATAGTAGTTACTCCAAGTTTTACAAACCCTTAAGTTGGAACTTACTTCTTAATAAATGTGGGTAGTGTATGCGTGCTCAGCGCGGTAAAAGCTTGGGCAAAGTTAGTAAAGCCTCTTTAAATGATGAGTCGGCTCAGGGAGGTTAAGGGTACTTTGTAAAGGCTAATGCACCAGTTTTTTTATATTTCGTGTAAATCTGAGAACTGTATTTATAATACAAATAATATAGTAGTGAGGGAACAAAAACTGAGTGCATTCTCAGTTTGTCAATGTGTAAAAAGAGTAGGTAAAGAATTAGTTAGAATTTTCATTTATTTTCTACCTTTTAGATTACTTATAACTTTTCATAATTATTTTCCAGAGCCCAAAACTGTCTACTGGTAGGCGGTGTTCTCCCTTTACTTGTGATGTTGTTAATCATAAATCAACGAGGTAAACACGATTGTGAAACAAAAACACCATGCGAAACAAGAAAATCTATTCACCATTATCCCACAACCAAGATTTATTCAATGTAACAACCAATATACATCAGTACAAAGAAGGTTAGTTACAAGTACATAACTCCACATAAGCTGAGATAATATTGTTAGGATTCGATGTTCGATGATTGCAACCATCAAAAAAAATCAAAAATCAAAAATCATTTATTTGGAACAAAAGTACATTATAGATTATAGGTACTTAGTTCAAACAATAGGAAACGTTGACAGCCGCAAAAGTTAAAAGTTAAAACCATATCTTCATCATACAGACAGAGACAAAACGCAAACATTCCTCGAATTGCGTTAATGTGACTCCAGTATTACCACAGAATATATAACATTTTGAATAAAGCATGCAATAACTTACCTTATTGCTACTTAGCAAACGACAGACAGTTATCAAATATTAATAAATCAATTTGTAACGTGGGTATTTCTTGCGAAATATTAATTTAGCCAGGTACTTCGGTTGAAATTACAGACATGGATATTACCTACCTATCATTGTTTATACGTAAACACAATATTAAATCAAATATAATCAATTTCAAATACCACGAAACACAAAAATAGAAACAGTTCAATCACGTTACTAATTGCAGTACAAACAGCTATTGTTCCGGCTCATCGACTTCGAATTGAAAATGCGGTCACTAGGCATCCTAACCGCTAATTAGTAGAATGACTAGCTTTCACTAATACTTTAATCAAAAATTAAAGCATTCAATTAGAATGCGACTGACCTCAGAGCTAGCGCCAAACTTAAAACACAACACACAATTTAAGATCCTTTGAAATTTTTTAGAGAGGTAGACGAAAGCACGTTGAAATACCGAATATTTAATAATAGGTACCTTACCTATTTTTTACAAAAGTTAGCATTCCATACGTGATAGTTTGCAAACCCGACGCTGATAGATATAAAATCCGGAGTTTTGACAAAAGAATATAAAACTTTTGGCTAAAAGACGATTCCAAATGACCTATATAGAACAAACAATAAAATTGAATTGACATTGTTAAAAACCCTTTACTATAAAATACACTCCAACTATTGACCTATAAAAATAATATTAGCAACTAAAGGGACACCCATCAAAGGTAATGACGTAGGTTAGGTTGATAATAGACCAAACGTCGGCATTTTGGGCCATTTTATCCCATTTGCGATACAAATCTGGTAAGGTTACCACTATCCCTTCTCATCCCTTGGATTATCATAACGAGCTATCAATTTTTATTATAACTGTGGGTATAAAAATAGGGAGACTGTGACTGTTGTAACCATCTGTTTCAGGAAAGTGGAGAGCTGTGTATGGCAAAATCGTTTTAAAGATTGTAAGTTACGTACCTACTCTATATATAATCTAAATAAACTCATTTGATACTCTTCCTACCGTATAGGAGTACTTTTCTATCTGAACCACACTCTACATTATATCTTTTAAACACACATACTCCGTCAGGCACTCTGCACACAAGGTACTACAAGTAGAAAGCACTTTGCCTGTTCTTTTTACTTTATATCCAGCAATCTTGCTTATCTCTACTCTTCACCAAGTATTCGTGATAACTGGAACCAGGACCTAGAATCACTTAGTATGTAAGAAGATACTGAAGTTATCCTTGAGATCCTACCAGAATAAATGATTTTTCTTTCTTTATTTCTTTCTGGTCATGCCTTTAAGGCTGCAAAGGCACACCTTCGCACCTTTTTATTTAGAACCTCCTACTTACCTCCTCACTCTCCTTTCCGCTACATATCTGAGCCGGTCATTATCCCTCCCGAAGACTCTCACTCTGTCAGCTCCCTCCAGCACGCACTCCGGGTATTGGAACAGCACTTTAACTCCGTCTCCGCATGGAAACACCGACCCTCCGTGGACGTTTAACACGAACTGCTCCGACCAGTCGGCCTGGAAGAAAGGAGTTATCAGTGAAGCTAGAATCAGAGTCTGAACTATTTATTGCATGACCTTGAAAAGCCTTATAATTAAGTAGGTGTCCGGTAGGAGGACGATATACTACCCCACCGATATTAGTTGTATTAATTTTTGCACTGTAGAATAGAAAATAATAAATTAATAAATATTCTTCCACACGGCGTCATCTAGTCCCTAAGTCTAGAAAATAAATAATATGTTATTTTTTTAAATATATTTAGTTTAATTTATTTTTCCCATGAGAAGTAGTATAACAATCGAGTGACCAGTAAATAAGGCTGTGAAAAGAGTCTTTATATTTTTTGGTGCGGTGTGAAACTTTTGAAAACTTTTATGATGACTACAAATTAAGTAAGAATTTTTAGACACTAAAAAATTGCGTAGGTAGACACTAACAAAGGCCTAAGTATTATAATTAAAAGCACACTATTCTTACTGTGAAATAATTTAAAAATATGTTCAGACATGTCATAATTCTGACCTTTATATTTTTAGCGCTCATTAGGAGCAGAGATTTACATATATTCCGAGAGCATAAAGGTTTTGTGATTGTAACTAATATTCGAGTTTCTAATAAAAATCATAGTGTAATCCCTCAATCATAATGATATTATTTCATAAAAGTATTACATTCATGCCAAGCTTGCTTGAGGCTATATTATGGGGTACTAAAAACAGCCGTTTCTTAGATATTGCTTTATCGTATTGGGTGTAATATAATTAGTCGCAAGTTCGGAAATGACAATCACATCAAAAGTGATCTACACATACATAATACCTACAAATTTTCTGTTCGATGCATATCGAACACACAGCAGCTTAGCCAGCGGTTTTGGCTAAGTAGGTCACACGAGGCATCGGGCGATTTACTTAGCCAGTGCATTTTCGGACGGCAATCAGTTCGCACTCATTATCATCAATCATTTAGCATTTACGGTAACTTAGTGGTCAGCAATAAACTCTTTGATTTATCGTAAATCTATCTATCATTCAGCATCCTAACCTAGGAAACGGTACGATCTTGTACATGGTCCTTCGAGCCGGATTTCGAAGGCTTCGCGTTTCGTGAACAATCGTCAAGTGAAGTGCTTCGGATCCACCAGCAACCACTGGGTCGCAGTATCCTCTAGCTTAAAAGTGAGCTTGGATTAGATCTCAGTAGCAACGTACCGAGATCCACTCGGTACAAACAGCAACAGCACAGCACAGACGTGGGAAGCAACCCGCGCCTGATCAGCATCAGCAGCAGCGAGCCATAGTTCGCGTCATCAGCATTTCTCTGCAGTGGATAGATCCACGCGAGGACAGCATCAGCACAGCAAGGCATCGGGAAGCAACCCGAGCCAGATCAGCACCAGCATCAGCCGTAGGCCAAGCGGCTTACAAGTAAGAGCGTTCCATTTTATCTTTAAAAATATTTTCCTTGAGGACTTGAAATTACATCATACTGTTTATTTAAGGAAAGTCAATGTAATATGAGTAATTATAACGCATTGCAGGAATATGATTGCTTATCAGTGATTTATGTGTGTCAAGAATATGTTTAAAACTTACTATAATTTTAAAACCTTACATTTTATCGTAAAGGAAACTGAAAATATTTACCTACCAATTTGTCTCAATCGATTCTGCCATTTTACCACGCTATAATATCAAATAACTCTTAACAAAACATCGTCGTCTTGAATTGAACTTACCTCAGCAATAAACCATTGTCTCTACCAAGATAATAATTTTAGGGCTCTTCAGTTTTTGCAAGCTGTTTTACTACACCCTATACAGATAAGTCGTTGTTGCTATAAAAATACAGCCGACAACAGACCATAAAACTCTCAAAGCAATAACACGACACTTAAAGCGACTCGTAAGCTTTTATGTAGATTGTCCTCTGCTTTCGCTAAATAATATGTTATATTCTTATCTAACGACTGAGGCTCGGGTTCTCCCGCGTAGTTCCCAAAGGAATCGTTCATTTTTTCGGGGTAAAACAGTTTGTCACTTTATATAGCGTGGATAAGCTTGATAAGATTTATGAGTCATGTATAAGTAAGTTTGCTGGCAGGCTAACTTTGGTGACAGGATTTTTAGGCTGCCTCCGTCATGTTTAACAACTTAAAAGTCAGGACAATTTGTGAACACTCCAGACGTTTGATAACTTCAACGATCTATCAAGAACGTCCGTCTTAAGCAGGCCACGTCAGTTATTTAAATAATTGTTATTTTGTTACATACTAAAACAATGTTTAGATAAGATAAGATAAGATAAGATCATTTTATTGTAAACTGTTGAAATTTTTACAAAGGTGGTAGGTTTGTGTTTAAATATAAGTGCAAACAGTTTGCCCTTTTCGGACGTACAACATAAATAAAAAACTTAATAACTACTTAAGCTCACAAATGCAATCAAAATCACAATGCTCACAATACCTTCAATCACTGAAAATTTTTATAATTAAATTCAATCACTTCAATCACTGAAAAGTTTATTTGTTTATAATCTAGAACTTTGCATTCTTCTATTCCACGTACTGTTACCGATTAGTTGAATTTTAATGACTTTAAAAAAGTGCAATATTCAAATTACTATTCTTCAAAGTTAGCATAAGATTCATATTTTCCTCAAAAAAATATCAAATATTTTAGTTCAGTGTAAATAGACCCCAGCTTGACAACCATAAAATTGACACGTCTTACTTCAATTATGTAAATGTACATTGCTCATTAAATACATACACATAAACCTGTAACCTTGACACGGCACAGCTTTACATACATTAAAACCTTCCTTGCGTAAACACCATTAACTATAGCGAATACCAAGAGTGGCGTTCAAATTACAAACAAAGTGTACCCATAGCACTCGTTACTCCTCCTCCTCGCATCATTTTCCTCATTGCTGAGGTTCCTGAACCTCAAAACTTGGAGTAGTCTTGCTCTTGATTACGCTGTGCCACCTGTTCCTGTCTTTGGCATCGTGGAGCGCATCATGCTTGATGTTCAGCGTAGAGCGGATTTGGTCAAACCAACTGAGTGGACTGCGACCTCTTGGACGTTTGCCCTCGACTTTGCCAGTTACCAGAGTTTGTCAGTTGTTCTAGGTTAGTTCGTTTTTTCTAGCTATGTGACCAAAAAACTCCATTACTTTGCGTCGAGAGCTTGGTTTTTTTGTTATTAGAGATTTTAAAATATCAGCGTGTTGTTCAATAAGTTGGCAGAAAATGGGCTTCACGTGTCAATATTTAAAACAAGTTTGAATGTCCCGCTTAAAAGTTTTCAAGTTTCTTATAATATCAAGAAATAAAGTAAGTGATTATTTTAAGCAAAACAATCGAAACTTACCAACAAAATTAATTAGCTACCCCTATCTCAGTTAATTAAGTTTGATATCTTTTTTTTCAAAATGCTTGATGTTACTATGGCTTATGTTTTTTGAACAAGAGAAAATGTATTAAAGTTTGTCACGATAATTATTATTCGTATTAAATTATTTTTACCATAAAATAATAAGTGTTAATGCCATTGCATTCGGCAACTATAGGAAAAGCCTTTACTTCATATATTCTGCTAACGTGTAAATTCCGAGTGCTACAACTTTTAAACGCCTTTTGATAAGTTGATAGCACCAGAAACTGGTGTTTAGGGAGTACAAACGTAAAATTTACTTAGCTCGAGACCTCTTGTTCATAAAATATTTGGAACATTACTGAATCTTATGCTTTCATTACATTTTCGCATTACAAAACAAAACCTAAAGATAATTTGAGAATCTCTGCTAATAAATAGAATAATTAGAATTTTACGTCGTTTGTTTCAACTAAATATGAATTTATTTATCATCTCATAATGTCTATAACAAGAAAAAGCTTAGAACAATGTAAGAAAACATTAGTGAACAAGAATTTTAATTCGTCAATCAGTTGTGAGTTTTATGTCTCTCTTTGACCTCAAAATATTACAAGTACCTACTTTTTAAATAATACCATTCACAAAATCCAAACATTGAATTCCCCCTTTTCAAAGCTTTCCATACGTCATCAGGAACATTATAGGGCCGCTTATTAAAATTCCAAGTGGTTCCTTTACTGCTTCCTATCCACAAAATATTATTTTCAACAATAGTACTCGTAACTTTGTGTAGTCTTCAAAAATAAATGTTATTTCATTCACCAACTCAAACACCTCTTGGACGTGTAAATACGAAACCACATGGTCGACCACGGTTCTCACTTTATTTTCACGTTTCGCAATTTTATTATACTGTATTTTGAATGTTTTCTGTATAAAATTTAATTCATACAGTGGATGCGAACTGTGTATGTTTTTACTACGTTTAATATTGTATTAAGTTTTCTTTTAAAAAAAGCACGCATGATAAGAATATTTATAATACAAAAATTGTGGTGTCCCAACGGGGCTCTTGTTGCGGCCAAACCTATGTCTTAAGACCATTATGTACCAACTTGAAGCAATAAATGAATATGAATATGATTTGGATCAATTGGATTACATATCTATAAATAGCTTAAATCGATTAAATTGATCAACTGGTTCAAATAATCCATCAATTACTTCATCCGGATTGAAAAAATAATAAATATTCAAAGTAAACATTTTCAAAGAAAAATACTTTCGCAAGTATTTGTTCGCAAAACATCGAACCCGCATGCTCACTTAACAACCTACTTGTGTAATATTCCTCCTATCCTTTACCTGGTCCCATAAATCTAAATCGCAATTTGAATTGAGAATGCAATTACTAGTAGTTTATTTATTTTTACTTCTTATAACAATTGAGTTTTATTTTATAAAAAAAAAACAAATTCTAACTATGTAAGTAAGTACATAAATAGCATAGTGATACGACTTAACATTTTTGGATGTTAATAATAGTAGGTAAAATAATCCTAAATTTTTAAGTAGATAGCATAACATTATAGTTACTTTATCTACTGATTAAAATCAAATTCTATTTAACAACAAACCATACTAAAAGATAAAAGACCTAAAGGCACTATAAAAGCAAAGGATTATCTAGATACATTATTGATGATAAAATATTTTAATGTTATTAATTGCAATGAGATGTTACATTTTTACCGCTCAAAATGTGTTCGGCTCGGCAGCTATTTCAATTCTTTATAATCTGCTGCGCCTAAATTACTAACATAAGCGATAAGATTTTTATCATAGGAGCTAAGTTATCAAAACTCGAACTCTGAAGTACATTTTTATATAGGTAAAACGTAAATCTCGGTCGGTAAGGTCTCGGTCTCGGACCCATACGAGACCGTTAACCCGGCCCCAGGAAGGACAGAGTGACCTTCTCTGTTTTTCACTGGGGTAACTCCCATCCGGCGCGTCCACGTCGCGGGGCTGGACATAGCTCTCTCTAGTAGGTCGGAGGGAGACGATGACTAAGTTCGGATGGGGACCCAGCTCTATGGGGTATAGCATAGAACCCTTACCCTGGGTTACGGGTGAAGACCTCAACGGTGGAACGGGCGGAGTCAGCAGCTGTCAGTACGGCCGAACCAGCGGAGGAGGCAAGCCACAGGGGCGTAGTGCCTGGATCCTGATGGAGGGCAGCGGTAGCCATCAGTACCTAAGTGAAGCGTAAGGATGTGGTTTCTGGACCGGTTCACCCAAGGACTATTATAGCCACTGAGGTTATAATACCGCGATGTAGAAAGCAAGGGGAAACTACTGCATTAATTTATCCCAAGAAAGTTGAACGATGGACACACAATCATACAGTATGAAGTTGCCTGGCAATCCGCGTAGCGACCGGCGCTCTGAGTTTTCCGGGGCAAGGAGTGTGAAATGGACTACCGGCCATGAAGATGCAGGCAACCAGGCATCTCATGGAAACTATGCAACTGGAAGAACCTTTAAATTAAGAAACCAGTATCGGTTCGGCACATGGAACGTCAGAGGCCTCCTCGCACACAGGAAGCTGCCGATTTTGGAACGAGAACTAGAGCGATGCAAGTTGACAATTACTGGGCTTAGCGAGACGCATTGGAAGGATAGCGGCCACTTTGACGGAGATAAGCACACCTTTTATTTTTCTGGGAGTGACAAGAGTAGTTTCTCTGGCGTGGCAATCGCAATTCCTAAACTGTGGAATGGTGCTGTACTTGGCTATAATCCTATTAGCGATAGACTGATTTCGATAAAACTCAATGCATCACCGACCCCTTTGAACGTAGTCCAAGTATATGCACCCACAAGCTCTGCCAGTGACGAGACAATTGAAGATTTCTACAAACTACTTGAATCTTGTATAGCTCAAATACCCAAAAGAGAGCTATTACTCATCATTGGAGACTTTAACGCTAAAGTGGGGTCTACTATAATGGACTCAGGCATCCGAAACATCGTCGGAAAATATGGACTAGGTATACGGAATAAACGAGGTGAACGCTTGATAGAATTTGCTGCTAACAACAATCTCACCATAATGAATACTACATTCAAACATCACCCGAGGCGCTTATATACTTGGACATCCCCTGGCGACAGATGTCGTAACCAGATTGACTATATCCTAGTCAGATCTAGATGGAGAAGCTCGGTGACCAATACACATACGTTACCAGGAGCCGATTGTGAATCCGATCATGAACTACTCATAGGCAATCTGAGGCTCAAGCTACAAAAAGCGCGAGTGATTAAAACACCCAGACGAATGCAAGTAGTGGATCGATGCGCTCTCACTGCATCGATTGACAGTAAACACTCTGTATGGCAGTCACAAATTGAGAACCGGGATGTTGACGCTCTCTGGATTTCCGCGAAAAAATGCGTAGTGGATGCAGTGGCAGAGTCGCAGCCGAAAAACTATCCATCTAAACGTCAGCACTGGATGTCATCTGGCACCTGGCAATTAGTAGAAGACCGCAGACTGTTGAAAGCTAATGGAGGAAGTATTGTCGAGCTTAACGAGAAAAAAGCTGCCTTACAAGCTGCTTGTAGGCGGGACCGCAATAACGCATTGGCTAGGTTATGTGACGAATTAGAACAGCACTCCGAAAAGTTACAGACCAAGGACCTTCACGATAAGGTGCGAATTTTAACCCGACAATTCAAACCTAAGACATGGGCAATAGAAAACACTGCTGGCATGACGGTCACTGAAATAAAGGACATAGTTAGTGTGTGGAAGGAATATTGCAAATCACTTTTCTGCAATAACTATTCATCAAACATCTCATGTCCCTCAGATTCAATCAGTGACCGAGAGCCTAATATCTTGCGAGATGAGGTACGTGCGGCGATTCGACACTTAAAATGTAATAAGGCTGTTGGTATAGATGAAATCCCAATTGAGATATTTAAAGCTATGGGAGAGATTGGAGTAGACTTTCTGTACAATATCTGCTGTAAGATATGGGAATCTGGAGTATGGCCAAGCGATTGGTCCCAATCGATTTTTATACCCTTGCACAAGAAAGGTTCCACGAAGAAATGTAACAACTTCAGACTCATCTCTCTCATATCACATGCAAGCAAAGTGTTACTTCACATCCTCAACACACGATTGCAGCCCTATCTGGCTCCGCAAATTTCGCCTGTTCAAGCAGGATTTGTAAAAGGAAGAGGGACTCGTGAACAGATATTTATATTGCGGCAAATTATCGAAAAGGCTAGGGAATTCAATACACCCTTGTACATTTGTTTTGTTGATTTCCGTAAGGCTTTTGACACTGTTATCTGGACTCGCCTCTGGGAAGTCCTTCAAGAAATGGGGGTACCGCATCATCTCGTATTCCTTCTAAAACGACTGTATGAAGATGGCACGGCAACAGTACGCGTGGATAACGTTCTCTCGGAAAATTTCAAGACCGAGTCTGGGGTTCGACAGGGGTGCATTTTGTCACCACAGCTCTTCAACACGTATACAGAGTACATTATGCGAATTGTCTTGGATGGGTGGAACAAGGGTATATCAGTCGGTGGACGCGTGATAAATAACTTGCGGTATGCTGATGATACTACGCTTTTTGCACAAACCAGAGAGGATTTGCAAGAGTTTTTGACTCGTCTGGAAACAACCTGTCTCCAATTCGGATTGGCACTTAATAGGGACAAGACGAAAGTAATGGTAGTAGACCGAGCCGGACTAAACGCTGCGGGAGTGCTCAGCATAGCGAACTGCGAAGTGGTACCTAGCTATATATACCTCGGCGCTACCATTTCGAACTCTGGAGGATGTGAAGACGAGATAAAGCGACGGTGTGCAATTACGAGGTCGGCTGTGGAACGACTGAGGAAAATTTGGAAAGACAGGCGAATAACCAAAAACACAAAGGTTCGTCTAATGAAGTGCCTAGTATTTCCAATTTTTCTCTATGGGGCCGAAACATGGTCTCTGAAGCTTCAAGATTGCCGAAAAATAGATGCACTGGAGATGTGGTGCTGGAGGCGGCTGTTAAAAATACCCTGGACAGCATTTCGCACCAATAATTCCATCCTTAAAGAACTTCGCATACGAGATAGGTTATCGTCGATTGTGCAGTTACGAATACTGAAGTTCTTTGGGCATATCTCCAGAAATGAACAATCTATAGAAAGGCTTGTAGTACAAGGTCAAGTACAGGGTAAACGAAGCCCTGGTCGGTCACCAACTCGATGGACCGATCTAATTAAGAAGACGACCCAATCCACAATAGTGCAGTGTGCTCGCAATGCAAATAACCGCCAGAAATGGAGATGCATCGCTAGAAGAGCGGCGGCCCTGGATAGGAGCAATGCAGAGTAATTGTGTGCTAGTGGTTCAACCACGACCACTCTGCCAAGAGTGCCCGACTAAGAAGAAGAGATAAATCTAAATAAATAGCGATACCTTTCTTCACAGGAGCTTGGGAAAATTAAACGCAATTTCTACATACATACAGTCGTTTATCAAAGTGCGTAATTTTTTTGGATAGAAAAAATGCGATACAGTTACGTTGAAAAGATAAATCGTTTAATTAGACTATGAATAAAAGAGTTCTCAAGTATACTCCAAAACTTCCTTAATTGCAATTATCGAGTGTCAAATTAACTGTAAAAATAAAAAGATAGTATTTTTTTATAATAACCATGCCACAGTTCTATAATTTATTAGACATTGCCCATATTTTGTTCACTTAGGAATGACGCAAAAAATCAATGCTTGAGACTCAAGTCTGTGTGCAGACTTTGAATACCAGCCTGTGTGTGTGGTAGTCAGTGTTTGTTATAAATTGTTAGATTTACAAAATATTCAGTAAAAAATTATGTTTTTTGTAGCCAACTGTACAAGGGGGATAAAATATGGAGTTATCCGGGAAGTAACCTGTGCACTCGTAAATATTTATTGAAGTTTATTTCACGAGCCGTTTTAGGGATATGTTTATGGATCTTTTAATAAATAGGAGAGAAAACAATTTAATTTTACCCTGACTGTAGGGGTTCTGAAAGGAGGAGAAATATTTACGTAAACAATACCGAAGACACGTTTTGGGTAAATGTTTATTGAAGTGGTAAGGATTTTCACAAAATATTGAGTGAAATTTTGCCTACCACTTCAATTTCGAAAAAACTTTGTGGCCGGGTGGGATTGTGCTTTGATTTTAGTCCCAGGAGTTGATCATAATTTTGTTACAACATTAGCTAATTTAAATCAAAGTAGGATAGTAAGATGTTAAATTTCTTCAAAGTATCTTATGTGCAGTTGACTTTGAAGAACTCGAGGATACATTCGTATCCTCGTTCGTTCGTATGAGCAAGTGGCCAACTCTGGTGAACGTCCGACGTTACCGGCTTGTGTTAGAAATTATCACCGTATACGACTGGACTACGCAGCGCGGTCCCATTGTTCCTGCTGCTTAATCTTAGTGTACCTACCCACTTTTTATAGAATTATAATTAATAGAAGTAGTATTGGCATTATCGCTATCAGATTATTTAAAATATTTTATTATGATTTGTCAAATGCAACGCTCAACTAAAGCTTGCATGTTCTGTATAATTATTTTTTACCTAAAACTTACTTCATGTGTAAAACTACTTAACTTAAACAATTATTTTAAAAGTTTTGATAAGCATCTCAGCTTAATAAACGTTTCATAAAGCTTAATAAAGTGTACGTTCTAGGATTAAAATTAACACTGGAAATGTACTAGTTTATAAGATATTTAATTAAAATAAAGAACTTTTGAAATTGAAATTGGTGACGGAGTGTTTAGGCCGCCTAAAGGCCTCCGTCATGGCTTAACGACTTTAAAAGCCGGGACCGACAATTTAACGTGCCTATTCGTATCCTATTTCGCGTTTACCTTTATAAAAGAAGTGGCCAGGTCTTGAGGCCCGGCCGCCGCGGCTGGCCGGAGCGTCAGGGCGTAGTCCCCGGCCTGCCCGAACAGCTCACAGCGAAGCGTCATCGTGCGACGTCCAGGGAACCCGTGCATCTGTCACACAGTGTACTTTCATCAATATATTGATAGCGGTGATACAGACGGCATGAAATTGATGGAAAATTATAATAGATACATAAGGTGAATACATTGGCTGACACAGGATTATCCTACATAATCTTTCCACAAGCGACTTTGCTCGATTAGAAGCAATATTTCAATGCATGTAGAAACTATAATATATTTCAATTTTCATCCAAAAAGGTCCACTGGTAATTTAAATAAAAACATAAAACATCCAAACATAATCGCAAACTCTCAGCATAATAAGAATGGCGTGGAAATTGTTGGTCCTGAAATAAAGAACAAACACAATAGTCAGGTTATGTAAGCATTGTAAGGTGTTGTTTTTATAGGCCACAAATCTGTGGGTCATAAAGGCAACATGTTGCAAGTGAGTATTGAGAAAAACAAATACCGTGGCACAGAGGCCTATTTTATAAATGTAGTAGAATACTGGCTTTGTATGATGTCAATTATAGCTACCTTACAAACATCGTAATATGAGATTTTTTTACCTCATTATTTCCCACGGCTAGTCAGAAACCAAAATATCTCGATATCTAACATACGCTTGCTACGTGTACCTACTAGGCTTTAATTTTCGACCCAAAAATATCGATTTAGATTCTCTCATGCTTAAAAACAAAAGTAAAAAGCTTAACTTAAATTTAAAAAAAATTAATTAAATTTTCGTTTAGTTTATAAACTCATAAATAAATTACTGAAAGCACATAATTTAGTAACCGTACCCAAACAGAGTGAAAATGGAATACTTGAGATGAAATCTCTACAATCGATTATACAACAGTTCTTAATTGAAGAGAAACTTAATCAAATTGAAGAAACTTGAAATCGAATTTAGTTGTAAGTAATCTTATAACCCGAGCGGTCGACTTCGATGAAGGAAATTTCAATCTACATTTACAACATCATTGATCGTTCTTGCTGAAAATCTGCTATTATTTAATCGGTAGTTATGTACTATTCAGAATGACTGTTACTGATTTAAATTTGACGAATGTTACTGATTCATTTTTGCATTATAAATTTGTAAGTTTTGTTTTAGTCACCTAACTTAAACGGCTAAAACATTTAGAATAAAAAAGTTGTGTAGGTATAGTATAATAGGTCCTTGGATGGTTTGATAATACTATTAAAACCGGTAAATGTCGTAATCACGTTTTCAAGTTTCCAAACAATTTTCTCAGGATTTACGAAGTTCGACGGTTTAGCTGGTGATAAAAATATATCACTAATGTTTTACCAATAACAGTTCTGAACCCACACCTTATTTTATAAACCGACTTACGAATTGTGCTTTTGATGTCATTGTTAAAACTTTTCTATACCCGGTAGCTCAATTAATATTCATAGGTTTCTGATCTGCCCTGCTCAGAATAATATCTACATTATAGGTTCCTTTCCAACTCGTAATTTATGCAGCTCCTCTAGATTTCCATGATCGTAAATCAGAAATACAATTTACGTGAATAAACAAATGGAATGTATGCAAAACTCGCTTAGACTTACGGCAACACTATTAGTGGCCGTAAAATATTAACTCATTACTCTGTGCATGTCTGCGGAGGCAAAACCCAATTTAATGTTCTCGAGAATTGCAATTTTACCGTCCCATTGTTCTTTGTTCGGTAAAATTGCAATTCTCTGTCATATTAATTATTAACTTGCCAGTGGCTTTTTTATATTACAGTGTCGTATTCAGAGTATGCAATTTAGAAAAGGTGTTTATTAAAATATAAATTATATTATTGCAGAAAATATTTATTTAAATCTTCTCTACATTTCGTTAAAGTATCAAAAAACTACCTACATAACGCAAAACATTCCGTAGTAAAGTCGAAAAACTAAATCGTCTATTAATTTTTGCTATGAGAGAAGCCGTTGGATACTGCAGAATATCTCTAATTTTGGCAGCTGTGGTTTGTTTATAAACGTTTTCTTACTTAAAACCACCTGAACTGACTTACACTAAACTGACTTAAAATAAAATAAAATAAAATAAATCAATAAACACTAGTCTCATGATATTTAACTCACCTGTTCTGAATACAGTACATGTGCATGTGAGCTGGTGTTCTTCCCATCACATAGCACCGCGCCACCACTAGAATGTCCACAGTACAACAACTCAAGCCAGAAGTCTGCACTGGACTCCACAGGCGAGCACACTACCCTGGGGAACTCCAGAATAGCAGTCACTTGCCGTTCTGGATACGTCTGTATCTGCTCTGGCGTCACATCGAGGTTAGCAGACGGCCAGAGCACGTCAAACTTCCACGATTTGACGACGCTGTCGCCAGTTTCCATCAAACTTCCTTCATCTACATCACGTTTTACTCTTGATGTCACTTCATTATTCACTTTTGATGTTTTCTGCTTGACTTCACGTTTGTCTCTCTTTGACTCACTTTTGTTTACACTTTTTGTATCACTACAGTTATCACTTCCAACGTCACGTTTAACAACACTGTCAGCATCACGCTTATCGAACTCACTGCTCTTCACTTCGAAAGTGTCTGTGGTGTTATCATAGTCTGGAAGGAAGCTGTCTTTGTCAGCGATGAGTTCAATGTAGTAGACTCCTCCTCGTGAGAAGTAGCCACAAGGGAGGGTGACTCTGCTCTCCGCGTCTAAGGCGAGAGGCAGGGTTGCCAGGAGGATCCGGCCTTCGTCGTCTTCTCTGGCGAGTCGGACCCGTAATCCTGGGCCGACGGCGCCGTGGACCTATGACAAAATTATTAATTAATCAAACCCATCAGTTTTTACTCTTCTATAGAAAATTCTCTATAATCCCAATCATTTAAAAACCATCTTGGGTAGTATAACTTAAAAAGATTAAGTTTCCTAGTTTCTTATTCTTGAAAGTAATAATATGATGCTTAACGCGTTCCTAGTCTGTTTCCTTAAACGAGGTGTCCTCTGTGCAAGAGGCATACTGCATACGTTATGGGGTGTTTAACACATAAATATTTAATAACTTTCACAAACTTGTCTAAACTAATACTCTCTCTCTCTCTTTCAAGCTATGTGTCCCACATGGTGGAGGGTGACCCCTCCACCATGACAGGGTGACCTTTCCTAACAGATTTTCTCCACTTCGCTCTGTCCTCGACGTCGTTTTCGGAAACTTGACATTCTCTCATATCTTTTAACACTACATCTCTTGTCTAAACTAATACGAAATTAAAAAAATTAAAGTAAATAGCAAAAACGACATAGATACTAACCTGGATGTGCACATCTCCCCCCAGAGCCACGAGTGTTGTGGGGATCTCCAGCCATACTTGGTTGAGGTCGGTTTTCTCGTCACTCGTGTATGGGTTCACAAATGTGGCGCCACCTGTAGACAAAATATAATTTAGGTTCGTTCGTTTGTTTGTTCGTATGAGCAAGTGGCCAACTTTGGTGACGGAGTTTTCAGGCCGCCTAAAGGCCTCCGTTATGGCTTAACGACTTTAAAAGCCGGGACCGACAATTTAACGTGCCCTCCGAAGCACGGAAGCGCTCAGATGAAAATGCCACTTGCGGTCACCCATCCAAGTAGTGACCGCTCAGAACGTTGCTTAACTTCGACGATCTATCAAGAACGTCTTAGCAAGCTTCGCCACGAGCGCTTTAGGTGTACTCAAGATTATATTGATTCGGATATTATACTGAAATGAAACCATTTTACTCCTTCTTATGATTGAAACTATTTCTACTTAATAATGATGGGTAATAATAAATGTATATATTTCTAATAAATCAGATCCACTGCTAATTTAAGCCTCCTCTCTATCAAATGTAATTGTTTTATCTTTATCAGCTAATAATGAACTTTGAACCGTGTATGAGACATGATATCAAATATTCTGATACAGGGTCTAATATGGACTTCAATCATCCTCATATTGTGATATAGGTCACCTTTACTTAGTTAGATCAAAGGCAATCAATCACTTGCCCCAGGGGCCGACAACTGAAGTAACCGGTGGATATAGGCCACATTAATTTGCAATTTTAATTGATATTTGGTAATCATGACGTAACATACTTCAGATATTGTTAATGCACATTATTTGGATCCGTGCAAGCCACTGTTCCAAAAGTATCGCATACTTCCTCTCCCCTGCCTCTATATCAAACAATCGGTAGAACTCGTTAAACAGCATCCAGAACTCTTTATCAAAAATCACGAATTAAGGTCTAGAAGACTGAGGGACATGTCAAACAACAGACTGCATAACCCAAAATACAATTTAAAAATGACACAGAATCAAGCATACTACATGACAATTAAAATATATAATAATCTACCAGAAGACTTAAAGAGCCTGTCAGGTGATCTTTTTAGAATAAAATTAAAAAAATGGCTTAATATTAAATGCTATTATTCATTAAATCAATATTTTGACTATAGGGACATTGAATTATTGTAGGAATTTTTTTTTTTTTTGTTTTTTTTTTTTTTTTTAAATCCTTGGACATTCCACACGGCGTCATCTAGTCCCAAGCTAAGCAATTTTAATGCTTGTGTTATGGTAACCAGATGACTGATATACTACATAGATACATTTTTTTTTTGTAAATACATACATATTATACATAGAAAACACCCAGACACGAAACAAATATTTTCAGATAATGCAAACATTTGTCCAGCAGCGGGGATCGAACCCGCAACCTCTGCGTCTCAGGCGGGCTTTTCACCCACTGCGCCACAGAGGTCGTCATTAAATGCTTCTTCCATATTATAATGTAATTAAAAATTAATTGACTGAATATTTGTATGCCTGCATGGTAGAATGTAATTGGACATAATATTAGAATGTAAGACCTGATGTATCATATCGCTGGTTAAATTCTAAACAGCCACAAATCCAAATCTCACTTTTTTCAGGAGAGCCATTCAAAGTTTACAAAACAGTTTTTTTCATTTTTGAAAAAAATCTTTTTTAATTATTAATGAATTTACTATGATTTCGTGCGTTAGTTAAATCTGCGTCGATGAATTCAACCAATTTTTCTCTAACTACTATACAGAACTGAAAAAAAGCATAGGTATATGTCCCTTTTGAATATAAAAATCTACCCGGATGTTACCGAAAGTTATCAATGAAAGGCCATATATCATACAAAAATCACTGTTTTATTAATATTTTTTTCCTATAACAACGTTTTAAAATGATTTTAAAACAGTAAAACTATTTTAATACAATATCAGTACCTAAAAAAACAAAATAACCTAATAAACAACATAAAACCACACCTTTGTGCTAAAAAAATCAACGGGAGTACACTTTCTTTGAGCTAATAAAACAAATAAATTCTTCAAAAACCTTAAATACTCAAAATAATTATCTTTAAACTAAGATTAACAATATAACTAATGGCCTAGTTTGAGTTTTATTAATAAAATAACATTTACGCTATGAAATATCATAAATCATGAACCATCCTGTACGAAATAATGTTAAACGATGCGATCAACTTATAAGTTGATTTTTAAAATATTGAAATTAGCTCCATTATTTTACTTTTTCATGATAGACAAGTTATTTATCATTAAGCATGTTTTGATGTGCTAAAGGAAGTCGAAAATGTCCATGGATAGCTCTACGATGCGGTCACTACCTACCTAATACCTAGTGGTCTTTACCTAAGTGCCAAACTGACCCGTCACTATACCGAAATATCCCGGACATCAGTCTGTACGAAATCATTGAGCGCAGGGCAGGCTTGATCACTTTCAGCCTCCCAAACAAGCCGGGTTCCAAAAAAGCCATAGACCACATACTTACGCTGCGGCAAGTCTTACAAAAGACCGAAAAGTATAACTTGCTACTATGTCTAGCGTTTGTGGACTATGAGAAAGCCTTTGATTTGGTCGAAACAAAACATGAGCGTACTAGAGCCCCTCAAGCGATGACGTATTGACCATCGGTACATTAAAGTGTTGAAGTATTTATACTTAAGAAAGCCACTATGTCGGTCGAAGTAGGTGCAGAAACAAATTCTTTTCAAACTTGAATAGAAGTGTAAGACAGGAAGATGTTAAATCTCCGAAACTGTTTACTGCTACATTGGAAGACGCCTTCAAGCTTCTGGAATGGAATAAATAATAATGGTTCTCGATATTGGTATAATCTTGTTGGTTGATTGTTGATCCTGAGTGAAAACATGTTCCAGATGCTGTTTGTTCTGCTGTTCATTCTGTAAATTAAAAATAATCAACAATCACAAAAAGAAAACAAGTTCAATGATAACTGAGTAAATAATAATTAATGTAACCTTGCTCAAATAATTTAATTTTTCATGTTTTTATTTCTAGTAAAATAACATTCTGAACAAAAATTTCATTTTTGAATTATAAAAAATGTATGTAATGCAGCACATCTTAGGTGCAAAACAGACGTATTTACTAATATTTTTGTAAATTTTAAATTCAAAGCAGTCATATTTACAAATACGGCTGCTTTCCTCTAAAAAATAATATGCAATGACGTGCATTTTATAATCAAAACAGTCGTATTGCAAATTATGACACCTTTCCACATAAAAAAATTCTAGTACTTACGTAAATTTTTAATTCTATAGGTACAGTCATATTCCTCAATGTGGCACTTTTGCACAAAAATAATTGCTTAAACTCGGTTGATTTTGTGGAATATGGCACTTTAGAACATAAGTGACGTGCGATTACGCCGACGATCAAAGCACAAATGACAAAATGGCTGTTTTGCTCTGAAGTTGACGTCGAAAGTGCCAAAATTCCAAACTGCCACTTGTGTATTAATGTCATTTGTAGTGCAAATAGAAATCCTGTCTTTTTCTCAATGATAAAACTACTATGTTAAATCACTTTTCTGCAATAAAAACGATTTTGACGATTTCAGATTTATGGCCCTTTAGAATTTAATCAGCGATATGTTCTGGCAAATAAACGTATCTATCTATCTATCTATCTAATGCTAAGTGACGTTCTAAGCAGTCACAATTTGGATAGAGGACCGAGGCATTAACAGTTGAGCAGTGACATTGTCGGTTTTGGCTTTTAAGGTCATTGAACCATCACGAAAGCCCTTAGGCGGCTAAAAAACTCCGTCACCAATGCTGGCCACTGATCATACAAAATTACTTATTAGATTACTTATTTATATATATATTGGATGTCGAACGAGTTGTGGGCGAAGAGGACCACGGAGTGGACCCCACACAACGAGACACGACGACGTGGAAGACCCAGGATGAGATGGCGGGACGAGTTGGACTCCTACCTTAGCACATGGCCTGTGGACGCGCTAAGTCGCGAAGAGTGGAAGAAGGGAAGGGAGGCCTTTGCCCTGCAGTGGGACGACTGTGGCTGAATAATAATAATATTATTATTATTTACCTACAGTAATGTGTGTGAGTGATGTGAATAAATGTTTTTCTATTCTATTCTATTAGTATTAAATCACTGTTCAGGGATAATCATTTTTTTAATTTATGTATCTCCCTTCGTATAAATACAAAAATGTAAGTTCACTAGCAATGTCACCGTTTAACCAAGACTTTTCTATAGTAATAGGTCTTTGTTAGCATCACCAAGATTTTTTTGCATGCATTATAAATAGAGCGAACTCATGCACAAAGGTACGCTGATATTAATTATGCAAAATGGCGAGACCGTCTGAATTCCAGCAATATCAGGCAACATAGGTGTCTACGTGCTTCCTTTGTCGAACATTCTTTGTGGATAAAATCTTGAGGTTTTATAATTTTTAAGTCTAAGGAAAATCTTTTGAAATGCAAACAGCGTTCTGTTTTGAAGAGCTAAGCAGCGGAGAACGTTAAATGGCATAAAGTGAGTGGTTATTATTCATACTTAACTCAAAAGTTAAGAGGACATTTAAAGAAAGAAAGAAAGAAAGAAAAAATCATTTATTCTTGTAGGACCTCAAGGATCACTTAAGTTTCGTTTTACATGCTAGGTGATTCTAATGCCTGTTCCAACGCGACTCCCTACACCAGGGAAAGAATCAGGCAAGAACCTGGTGGTGTGGGCCTAGCTTTTTTTTAAAAGCGATCCCTTAACAATCTAAAATAATCTAAATAGTCAAGCTTTAGTGGGAAGCTAGTCGAACAAAGTAAGGCATGTCAAAGAAATTAAAGTTAAGAAGTATAAAGTCTGAATGCGATAGGATCCTTAAAAGAAGTGAAAAATTACGATTATTGTTTTATACCATTTGACTTAAACCACTCAAATGGTATAAAACAATAATCGTAATTTTTCATTCCGAAAAAAAAAAGAAAAAAAAACTTAAACCACCTGTAAAATTATTCATTTTATTTCTTCAGATGTAACCATTACTCAGTTTAAGAACTTTGCAAACTGAAATTATTTAGAAGCACGTCAGCATAATCATAAATTCAAAACTTCCAGCCCATAATATTATTCATGAAAACGTTTCAATTTGAATAAGCGTAATTTTGATCAATTTGGTAGGTACTTGTATGTACTTACTAACCAAACTTCGCTTTTCTAAAACTAAAAAGAACTAATGATTTAGAGATAAAAAAAACAAGATATACCTATTGGAAATACATTTTTGCCCGTTTGGATTTAATAGATATGATTTCCCAAAACCTGATTGAGTTTTTATAAAGTGTAAAAAAATTGGAACAATTTAATCTAACATTTCTAAATTAAAAAACATGTATCACAATATTGGCAGCTATAATAAACTGTTCCAGCTTTTTTTAACTCAAGTTTCACTGAAATGTTTTGTTTTCTGTTTTTGACGTTGCTGAAAGGTTGAAACATGTTTGAACAGCAAAGTTCAGTGGAACATTCTGAACTCTTGTTTGTTTTCTGATGAAACACTAGTTACAAGTCATTTTACAACATGTTTAGTTTTGTTTCCCCTTCCAGATATCCCATTCACACTTGCCTTGTACACCTCACCTGTTTCGTTAAACGACATTTCATGTTCTCTATTATGCCCAAACCATTTTCACATAAATCTTCTCAAGTAAGAGCGTTTGGATAATTAAAAAAAAAGCAATACTCCGCCTCTGACGATTCAAACAATTTTCATTTACTTAAATAAATTTTCAGTGACGTCAGAATAAAAAATATATTATGTCAGTTAGTTTAAGCATTCATTGCAACCAAAATCAAAAACAATAGGTTCATAATATCCTGATAACGATTTATAAACGTATGCGTCTAAGGATATATTCTAAAGTTGTACATAAACGTGTAAACCTACAAAAACCTTAGGCTTGGTTCACATAACAGTGTTCATACATTATGTAATTACATGCAAATGTAGCGTTTCGCGAACGCGTGCAAACGTCGCTCTTTGCGTCATAGCTCAATTAATTAAAGCTGGTAAACATAATACGGATAAACTAGGGTCTAACTTTAGGGATAGAGTTTTTAAGCTGCATAATAACTTTCAGAGCTTCGCTTAACTTTTCAACTGACAAGAGCCGAAAATTTGATATGCTCTACAAAGCAGAAATACTTATGTGGGGCTTACAGCTGGTTGCAGCAACTTTTTTTAGGAATCATACTATTTTGATGATAATGACCTTTGGCTGAACCAAATCACTTTTTTTTTTCACAATTTTATTTTAGTTTTGAATACTTACTCTTAATTGACATTTTGTTTCTATTAGAAGTATAATTCGTAAAAAAATCACAGCGCCATCAATGTCTGTGTCCTTATATTCAAGTGTAAAATCAATTTGAAAGAATTACGAGTTCAATGCAGATTAATTTAAAAAAACATGTTTTTTTAACTTTACTGCATGAGCAATTATTGAATTATTGGAATATTGATTACATGGACTAACCAAGCCTTTTAAAATGAGTCTGTGTACTCGAAAGAGCCCTAATTAAAATCCTTTGTGACGCAGCTAATGAAGCGGAGGGCTGGGCCGGATCACTCTTCTATATTTATCAGGTTTTCAAAACTTTACGAAAGCATTGATTCAAAAGCTTTTATTAGGTCAAAGCCAAAACATAATTAACTGAAAACGTAAGTTTTCCTCTTCAGATAACAATCAATGAACTGAAAGATGACACAGATTTGTGTACTTATCTCTGTTTTTTATACATTTTTAAACAGGGTTAATTTTAAGTCTCAGAAAGCTCTCGGCCCGTAATTTCTGTCACTAAAAACAACAACGTTTGTTCTATGACTATTTACAATTATTTATTTCAAGCAAAATTCATTAATTTCAAAAATAAAATATTTATCTACCTCTGTTACGTGATATTACTCTATGAAATAAATCATCAGAAGTGGATTGCCCTCACATGATGCGTTGAAAAACCGAAGTAGGTAATACCAGTTGCCGTTCATGGCAGAGCGTAGAGTTATAAAAATGAAAAGTTATATATTTTGATATTGCGAAAAACATAGAGTTAAGGCTTCTGCGCTGTACGACTTTCCCATACAAACGTAATACCATAACCATTTGAAATTTGAGCATATCTTTAGCATAGTATGCTATTATTCGTATTAGGATAGCATTTATCTAGGTTTCTGCCAGAAGCTTTTTTCAAAATACTTAGCTAAAGTGAAATTAAACCGAATCGCATTTTGCATATTTTTACATCATAGAAGACATGTTTTCTTAATATTTATATAGTATTAAACACTAGGATATTTTAAGTTTCCTTCTGTAAGAAACATAGCTTATATGGTCTAGTAACAGAAAAACAACACTGTGTGAAGAATGAAAACAATTTTCAGTCATAATTTTTGGGACTACGGGAGACAAGCAAATTCCTTGCAAAATAGCCATGCATTTACATTTAATACATTTTTAACCTTTTCTAACAGTGCGTTTGTGTGCGTGTGTCACGCACGCTCACGCACACAGATGCAAAATGACAATCACACCAAGATTTTGTCGTGTGTCGATGTTTGAACGCGCGAGTAATTGAATTTTGCCGAGCCACGTCGCCGGACTCAATTATGGGCCGAGGGGTTTCCGTTGACAGCTATAAAACATTTAAAATCTTACTTGTTACTTTAAGTATTAATAATCATAATTATAAGTTTAAGCACATATTTATCATATTCCATAAAAGTTACTCTTGTATATGAGAAGACACTAAAATATCTGCCAGCGACAATGGACTAAAAGCGTTAATGTAAGTCGGAAAATGGCCATTTAGTCCGGGGTGGCTTTTAGGGCGCCAACACAAACATGGGGCAGTAAATATTTGGTTATTGCTTGTTTAGATGAAGATTGCTAATAGCTTGTGTATATCAAGCCGTGCTGTAGCTAAGTATCTTGTACATTAAGACAATTTGAAACTATTTGTGTATTTGTTTTACGAAGAAGCGTTTCTTTGCCTTTTGCTGTGTACCTACGTTAAAATGGTGGTACACGTACGTTGAACGGTTGTAGGGTAGTTTTTTGCGCGTCACAAAAGAAAGTACCTAAAGCATAGTGCTCACTATGTGTCACCCTTAACTGACAGGTATCGAAAACGTCACGCGTAGAACAGCGATCATCAAAATTCTCATAGATGAATCATCAAAACACAAAAATAAAGATCTTTAAAAAAAGTACGTTGTTCGGAAAAGTTGTTGGATAGGAAGCAACGAAGCAAAAACTGACAGTAATAAACTAAGTTTTAACTTTCGCGTACTTATTGGCTGACTAGCCTACTGTAAGTGATCAACATTATAACTTAAAAAAAGACTTGCAAGAACTCACGGCCTATTAGCTCGAGTGTCTTGATTCTTTGATGTCACCTTTGACACGTATTAAATTATTGAATAGTGCTTCATAGAGAGTAGTAAAAGTTATATTAAGGAATTCAAGATCATAGCACGCCTAGTAAAAGTATAGTCTATATTATCACCTGATTAATATTCGGGTTATATACGAGTAATATCTGTACCATTGAGTAGAAGGAAACTTCGTAAGACATATTTAATCGTTGGTTTCTTCCCATTCAGTGAGTATTATAGGCTGTGACTATGAAAAAGCGAAATAAAATTTGTCGCATGAAATTCGGTGAACAAGAGAAACCCTTCCTCGACTTTGTCACTTTACTGGAGCACAACAATTGATTGCGTAACTTCAGAACAAAAAGATGAAAAGTTGTGTTCATCAAAGGGATGAATCCGATGGGAAATTCCGCAATTCGGTGAATAATACAACAGTGTGTTTGTGTGGGAATTCTAACCCAACAATGTCACAAGCATTGCTTTTATTTTAATGATAAGTAAGTACTGTCCTATTCAGGTAATAGAGCTATTAGCTTTACTGACCGTTTGGCATTGAAGAACAAAAGTACTGTTAATGTGTATACGTCTGAATCAATCAATCTAAATATTGAACCTTAAAGTAAAGAGAATACGACCCATTCCTAATCTAACATAGAAACAATGAAACAACTCTACGATTTGAGTCACTTTGTAGGAGACTAAATGCCTGAGATAGGTTTAGAAACCTGTATGACAGGACAACAGGGCGCGTAGACAAGTGATAAATGTTTCGTATCTATTTTCTTTCTTTCATCGCTATACCCTGCTATACCTTTGATTTGACATTTCTGATCGCTCCAATTTTCGTCGTCGAATGTCAATTCGACGAATTTCTATTCTAAAACGATTGTAGAAATGTATTATGACTAGGGCAGCAGGTCCCTTTACTCCCCGGATTCAAAATCAATTAATACAAATATAGTTAATTAGTTATACATCTAAAGGTAGTAAGAAAATGTAAACCAAGCCTTGGAATTAGTCGTGCAAGCCACGATTTCTTACTCAAAACAAACTTACGAGACGCAAGATAACCTCATAAATTGATGTCTACATTAAACCACATTATCATGACCCCTTCCATTTCACAGCTCTTTGAAACAAATAAACCGTCTCAGGTAAACAATAATACGAAACGTGTCTCAGTAAATTGGCTGCTCTGCTTACACAGGTTACTTAGCATTAGCTTGAAAAGAGCAAAAACGAATTAGAGCGGATATACGGGTGGGTGGGTATTCATAATCTTTTAGATAAAACTTGTCTTGCTGAACATTTTATTAATTTGTCCCTACATTTAGTTACTTATTAATTAGTAGGTACCTCTATATTAAATGGTAACCTAAATGTAGTCTCAAAGGCTTTTGACTTACGAAATCTCAGTGTAAGATTAGGGCTAAGGGATTTATGAAATATGTACGAGTACGAATATGGATGAACTGGTAGTTTTTCTGCAAACCATTTAAATTCTTACAATTAAAAGCCCTTACAGCCTAATAAAAATATTCTATTTAACGCTCGATCATAAAATTTTAAATATAAATCTCACTTGAAAACAAAGAGGGCGTAGTGTAAGTTATTAAGAGCCACAGACACATTCGTTCTGCAAATGGACATTCACTGCAGCATTTATGTGCGATTCAGACACCCTCGCCAAAACAAACTAATGAAGCTATGGAAATGAATTAGATGAATATTCCCCTGGTGTTTTGTTTTTGTGTTGTCAAAGTTAACTGCGCAGAAATATATTTCATTCGAATAAGCTAGCTCGGCCGCCCGGTTGCGAGATGGGCGGACGATATTACCAGCGTTGTGGTGCAAAATTGGATGAGTACAAGACCGTGAGGAGTGGCATAAACAAGTGGAGGCAATACCCGGCAGTGGGTGAAAATTGGACTGCGGATGATGATGATTAAACTAGCAACACTAACTTTACTTTGATATAATTTGAATAACTTTTATCCAATCTCTACTTATGAGTATGTAGTCTTCACCAACTTTTGCAGTAAGTACTACTTAAAACGTAATATCTATCATAATAGTGCCAAAATAATTAAACTGAAAACTATTTTACGAACGTACGTGCGCACTGTCCTTTTCCCTTTTTTCCTCGATCACTACTCATCTCAGCATACTACTGTTACATACTCCATTTTCACAGTCCATCCATCTTTTCCTAGCCCTGTCCCTAGCAGTGTATCCATCCACATTTATATTGGAAAAGACTTAATGTTGTGTTGTATTCTAATGTGATTATGTCTGTAGGCATCCATTTGTTCTGAAAGGGTTTGTTGGTCTTGTTTAAGTTCAGTGCGGTTCAGCATCAGTAATTGATGTAAATAGCTATGTATTTTGGTTGAGGGATAAAACTGTTTCAGTGTTTTAGGTATATCGAATCCAGAAACCTAGATAACCTAATGATGTACCTTGAAACCTTTTAGTTTGTGCGAGTTTTCCAACTCTGGCGGCGGAGTTTTTAGACCTCCATTTTAGATAAAAGACTTTAAAAATGGGACGGCTAATTTACCGTACTTTTTAAATCCCAAAAGTACCTACTTAATTATTAGTTCCACTAGCGGTCACCCATCCGTTTTCTTAATTTCTACTTTAACTTTTAACTTGAATTCTTATACTACTACATTCAGCAGGGTATCATTTATTTATTTATTAATATGATTCCGCCGAAAAACCCGGATTAAAAGTAGCCTATGTGTTATTCCTGAGCATAAACAATTTATGTTCAAAGTTTGTGCCAAATCCGTTCAGTAATTTTTGCGTAAAATAGTTACAAACATCCATACAAGCTGTCGCGTTTATAATATTTTAGTAGAATTTGCAAATATCTAAACTTTCTTAGCCCTTGTAGTATAAAATCGGGCAAAATCATAACAGAATTTTCAGCCATTGTTATGGAGACGGAACAAAACAGATGGTAATTACATCAATAGTCTTTGTTTAAAATAATGAAGTGTACGTTCTAATAGGAGCCGCAGTAGGTTATACGAGTAAAGTACTTGTAAAAGTGTACTTCCACTTGTACTTCTTAGCTATTATTTCTTTTTGACAACGAACAAAGATCTCCAAAGTACCAGTAAATACCTATATTAACGGTGTTTTCGAAGTGTTTCAGCCGCGGCCCAGAATGCTCAACAATTATGCGTCATGGCCACTGAAAGTGATAGTGCTTAATGTACTAAGAACGTACCTGCAATGAAAAGCAGCCGCAGGAGCGCGGCGAGCGGCACGCGCCGCATGCTGCGTCACCGCGTCATCTCCACCGCGGCCCACCTATAACAAACAGAACCATACATTACAAACTATTACATTATCAATAGTAATCAAATTTAGTTAGGCGTGTCCCACTCCGCTGTTTAGGTAGAAAAATTATTCCTTCCGCAGACTAATAGGCAGCTTGTTTTGGTTTTCGCGAGTCGCTCGGCACTATGATAGTATTAGGTTTGGCTCCTATTGGTTAATATTTATCCATTTCTCCAGTCTGCCAGCTCGCTCCGCGTTAATGGACAGGCAGCCTTATGATGGATAATTTTGTAACAATGCGAGTATGATTTGATGATCAGCACGATAGAATTTGGCTAGTTTTTAGAGTTTTACAGTATTCTATACCTATTTTGTACAAATTTATGAGACACCAAGAATAACAAAACCATAAAGGTTATCAAAAAAATTTAGTTTCAAAAACATCAAGCCTTTGAGCCTTCGACCACCTTGTCTCTGTTGGCTAGCCTCATTTCGTATTCTATTCCTCGGAGGAACTCTATGGCTCGCTGAACAGCTTTCAGTGTGACTAACATTACTGTAAGTTTACGTGTTTCATGTACGTAACAATTGTTTGTAGGATGTGGTTGTTTGTTCTATTTATATCGCTATCTCATTGATTGTATTCGAATGTTCACAATACTTCCTTTTCATTATCTTAATTCAATTTGTTAAAAACAAACAATTGTTACTTGTAAATGAAGTCCGTAGGTACATGTTTACATGTACAGAACTTCTTCGATTTACAGAACAACAGCAGCAGTACCCATTCGCTTACAATTTCGCTCTGGTAGCAATGACCAGTTTTATTTTGACGCTTCAGCGTTTCAGGTTTAATCAGGGAAATTGCTGCACAAGCTTTACTAAACTGCGTTCAATCTCATAGTGTGGACACAGCACATTATAGAAGCAAACATTGATGCTCTACTAAACGATGACCGCTACATTCGCAACTATACCACTATGATTTCGTGCAGTAATCTAAACGAAACGAAAATAACAGTAATTTACATAATGAAGCCATAATGGCCAAGTGGATTAGTGCCTCGACTTTCGATCCAAAGGTAATGGTTTCGAATCCGACCATCAACAAAAAATTTATATGCACATTATCACAAGCTCTAAACGGTGAAGAAAAACGTCGTGAGTCGTGTGATACGTACTGAAAATAACGTTTATCGCTTTTTCAAAACCAACAGTGTAACATCCTAATAAAACCTGTCTAAGTTTCAAATCTAGTTAAAACTTGGATCTGCCCGACGTCGGTAAAGCACACTATTCTACGTGTTACAATTTAAATACGGACACCGGTCGATTCGGACTAGATTAGGTTACTTTTATAGTTGTTTTTGTTCGTCCGTGTTTTATAAACGGACAGGTCTGATTGGCGGACGGCTTGCCATCTACTTTTAACTCCCGTTTTGGGCTATTTAAAGGGTTACGATTTTGTGTATGGCCTTTGTCTGTCTTCGAAAGAAAGAAAGAAAGAAAAATCATTTATTCTTGTAGGACCTCAAGGATCACTTAAGTTTCGTTTTACATGCTAGGTGATTCTAATGCCTGTTCCAACGCGCCTCCCTTCTTAGTATTCATCGTCTTTGCCACTAGCTAAACAATTTTTGAAGGCATCTGTGATAAATTTATTTTTTCCCTAATAACACACGAAACAATATGCCATTGACCTTTTTCCCGTCCATATTTCGGTTCCATTTTGGGGTTCCATTTACAATCAGCAGTCAGCGACGCGCGGCGAGCACAAAGCAATCTGTATAAAACCAATCGCTTTGATTATACCGACAGAAACTTTGGAAGCAAGCTTTGGTTTCATTTGCATAGCTTATGATGGCCATACCAAAACGTTAATATTTGTGTTTAAAATAAAACAGGTTCATATTTAATTACGTTAGTTTAATAGGCAATAAAATTCTAGTCAGAAACACATTACATTATAACCATTAACAAAAGAACTATCATGTTAATAGTCATAGAAGCAAGTTATAGCATATCGACCAGGATTTCGTCGAAAAAGAAATAGAACATAATTATCTCATTCTCTCAATGGAGAGCAAAATTTAAAATACCTACTTACAAATCGTTTCCTAGTCCTAAAAGTATACTTTCACTGGTTATAAATTATTAAGTAAATTTTTAGTTTCTTATGAAAATGTTAGACTCAACATGACTCGAATAAAAAGCCGCTTACTAGGAAAATTCAAAACACGAAACACCATCGATTTCTATTATTTCAAAGAAAACTTTCCAATGGTGAGACTTTATCATTGCTTTGTGCAATTTTCGAGTATTTCCAATCTAGGGTTGGCAATTCCAAAAACAAGCCGGAAAATATCAGTCTCCGAAACGCCAACCCACCTCGTCTCTACGTAGGGTGATTTGTTATTTATTCGAATTAGAGTCTAAGCCCGGCTTAAAGCTTTTACAGTCAAACTTTAGCCGGATTAAGCTTGCAGTCCGGTTAAAATTCCGGATATTTGGCATCCCTAACCAGTCCCCCAATCCACTGGCGCAAATTACGAATTCAGAACTTGACAATAACATTTTATTCCGAAATTATTGTTTTGATTTCATTATACTTGGAATCGAGAAAATTTATTGGCTCAGATGTATATAGATATTAAGAAGTTAAGCTAGTAAAGTTGTCAGTCTATTTTTTAACTTTTTATAATCAAAAACTAGACTTAATTTAATTGTTTACTAAACGTAGTCGCCCGCGAATACCTTCGCTAGCGTGGTATAAGATAAAGTATATTCCAAGTTGCAGCAAAATACGTGCAATAGTTTTTGAGTCAAAGTTTAACACACATTCATCCATCCTCAAAAACTTTAGCATTTACAAAAAAAATGTATCTTCGATGCTGTAGTTGTACAATATCCATACATTTTCGATGCCATTAATATACCTAAATCAATTTAACATACTTGGTACCATTCTGAATACTTAAACGAGAATACCTAATTCAATAATCTCCTAAAAGATCGTTTAAAATCCCAAAATTATACCTACGAGTATCGCCAGCATTTTCTTAATCGGTTATTGATCACCACACAATTCCACAGGATCAAATTAAGACAGGCCTAAGAATTTGCCGTTATAAAATGAGCTATTTCTTTTTGTTTTTTTTTTGTTTTCTATGTATAATATGTATGTATTTACAAAAAAAATGTATCTATGTAGTATATCAGCCATCTGGTTACCATAACACAAGCATTAAAATGCTTAGCTTGGGACTAGATGACGCTGTGTGGAATGTCCAAGGATATTTTTAGGATATTTAGGATATTTATTACTCTGGTTACCCTCAAGTATGATAATGTACGAAAGTTTATTTTCCCAGCACGTAACACAAAGCAGATCACTGAAATCGCTAATTCTAGGGATACGTGAGATTCTTCTTAAATTAACTGATAGTTAGCGTACTAACCTTTCCCGGATTATGAAAACAAGCGGCAGTAAAGTACGGTTCAAAAGATTAAGGAATTTAATATTAAAATCATAATACTTTCCCCCTCCTCATTAAGTGTAAACTCGTAAAAATAAGCAAGAAATTCTGGAGATTCATAAAAACGCGTCAGGAATTCATAAAACCTTTATTTCTGTAGAAAGGTTTGGGAATGTTCGTAACGAGGAACTTGGAAAGCTATTTCAGTGGTTCATTCCTTATTAATAAAACTATCGATTTGGTAACATTTTCGATTTTTTCATGGATAAAAAGGCATAAAAAATAGACGGAAAAAATCGGATACTTACCTAAGTAATAAAGTTGTGTAGGAGTTATGTTTTCGACCTATATCTAGCGGTTGTTGAGTTTTCTGATAAGAAATTACATTTTCGATATTTATAAATAGACGAAAAATGTGTTTTATGTTATTTATTCAAGATTTTTTTCAGAAATTAGCAAAAGTAGTCACTAGCCATGCTCTATTTGTTAAGACAGTTTTTTTTGTACTTTTACCTTTAGCCACGGGTTATTTAACAGCATCTACACCTAAGGTTCGTTTTTTAACTAAGTACTAGTCATTATTCTTTCAAGTTCACTAAACAAGACACCGCAAGCACCCGGAAGACGTCACAATCTGTCATATCTGACGTTTAAGCAATGGCTACTGTCAGTGTGACGTACAACCCGCGTCAAGCTGACGCCTGACCGACGCGGACGACGAAAACAATTTGTCGAATGCCGGAGGAGATGGAAGAGGCTTAACTATGCGATGACCAGTTTCCTACAACCAACGCTATGAAAATGGCGAATTGAAAATGGTTCTTGACGATTGGTCTAGTCTAGGCTGTGTTTGGTCGCGAAGGAATAGGAAACAGTGTGAATCCAGCTGACAAAATGAATAAGAAAAAGATTTTTGACTTTGACTCGCATAAAATCAATAAAATGATACCTATATTAATAACTATCATAATTATATTAAAGATACTCACTATACTATTTTCTGATGATAGTAAGCAATTTTAAAATGTAATGTAAATGGCCACACTTAATTTTCGTTTTTAGATTAACCGCTATTTAATGACATTATTTGACGTTTGCTTAGACAAATCTAACAGGTAAGAGCGTCCTAAATGGTTAATACGCTCTCAAATATTTAAGTTGCGTTTCAGTATTCGGGGATTATTCTAAATTATACAAGAGATTGATTTATTTCAAATTCTTTGTTATACATAGATCGTTTCCTATATTTTCGTAAGAGATTTTAGAAATAACCCTTTTCAAATGAGACGGCTTACGAATATAAATTTAGATTATTTACCTTATGAAATCGAAGTGGGGTGTTTTCACTATTCATTTTTCGTAGCCACGCAAGATGATCTCGCCAACTGACCCACAGTCTTCGGTGTAATCCACTTTTGTCATGTACCAGCACGTTTTGTTATTAATAGTAATACATTCAGAAAAAAATACTGGACATAAAAATGTCCCAAGTTCAATTAAATACAAAGTTAATTTTATACATTTAATTCGGTATTTTTATTCTTTCAGAGTAATTAGGTATTAATACATCTCAATGGTATTATGGGACAAAATATTAATTTGTATTTTTTATTATTCTTCATTTGTTTGTCCGCCGCAGTTACTTTTTTTCGTTTTAAAGATTCGAATTTCGAACACGGTCAAAAAGTTCAAATTTCAAGGCGAATGAGGTTGCGTATCCTAAAACTATTTATATTATTAGGAAAATATTAATACCTTTACGGCTAGGTATACCACCTACCTTCATTCTAAAAAAAGTCAAAAAAAATTTAATGCTTGTCCAAATAGTACATTAAATCGATGGTGATTTTGGTGAAATATTTGATTATGTATTTCATTAAACATAATACAGTTTTTGGATAATAGAGAGGGAGGATATTTTTATATACCTACGAGTAAGTTGGTAAGTATTAGAGAAAGTTTTCCTTTTTTTAAATTATATCTCAAATTCGAGTTTGATATTATTGATTCTTAGATTTTTCCTGGTATCCAAGTATTACCTAATCGTTATTCGAGTTCATGCTTCTGAAATGAAAGGCTCTTGTCGACCATAGCAATGTAATGGTGAAGTAATGGAGGAACGTTGAGTAATGAGAGAAGTTCGCCCTTGGAGCACATGATTTGTTGACGTTATTACTCAGCTAGAGATTGGTGAAAGAAATGAACTTATGAACTTATTATATGAACTTATGAACTTGGAAATTTATGAACACAAAATTATTACATTTTCTAGTTGTATTTTCTGTAAAATTCGTTTACTCAGTGAGTTCATTAGAGCTTAGAAGCTAAATCTGGTGACGGAATTTTAAAAGTTAGGTTAGTTAGTTAGGTTTTGTCATGGTTCTTCGAACTTTAAAAGTTGGAACCAAAAATGTAAAGTCATTCTGAGACTTCATCTACCCAACCAACTTACACTTAGAGTTTATAATAGCACACGGGAAATTACTCACGTAAAATTATCGTCGATTTAGATACCGACAATGTTTCGATTCTTCCGGAGAATCTTCATCTGGGTATGAGTGTGGTCACTCCTCGCGGTCGAAACATTGTCGGTATCTAAATCGACGATAATTTAACGTGAGTAATTTCTTGTGTGCTATTATAACGTCTAATACAACTCACGATAGTTTTGAAAGTGAAATCGTAGAGTTTGTTCTCATTGTCAACCCGTTTTTCTTTTTTATTTTATATTTTACACAGTGACATTTTGGTGAAGATCCAGGTCAAAAGTAGGTACGCTAAACCGGCGAGCGTAAAAAAAATGTACCTAAAATATATGAAAACTGTCGGCCGCAGCCTGTCGTATGTCTTATGCCGGGTTGCAATATTCAACTTACTAATAACCGTGGATCTGTCGCCATAGTATTATTGTTATCTGTCAAAAAGTGTCCTACATTTTTTGTTGTCTAAACAAAGTTGCTATGGCGATCAATCTACGATCATTCGTAAGTTTATATTGAAACCGGCCGTTAGTCGCTAAGTTGTCGCTGTCGCCTAGTGTGCGCCTAGGTTTATAAGTTTCTATCTCCAAGTAGTAGGTAGGTACCTACTTAGAATCTGGACGAACTAAACTAAACCTTTGAACTTTCAAGTTCTTGAAGGCTGTGGTTTGGGCAATAATTTCCAGTCCTTGGAAGGTCGGCTGTTTAATTATTAAATTAAATTCATAGCGTAGCTACAATGTTTGTCTGTCTACCAACAATCAAACAACAAAGCGTTAGTTATTAAATTTACAGGTTTACTGATAAACTGGCGATGTTAGAGTGAACATTTATCATCACAATAAATACTTGTAGAATTCACCGACACTCATAGGCCCAATACTTTTAAGAAAATGACTATATGAAGAATTATTCTATACAACCTTTAAACAAGCAGTTAGATAACAAGCAATGGTAGCTAATAATACTTATTCTAGTATAGGTCGCGCCACGTAAAAAGAGCGCTGAGGGCAAGTAGTGGGGGTAAGTTTGCGCCTGTGTTCATTCGCTGACGAACCAATAGCACTCGCTAAATCAATGGTATGAAGTGCGCCGCGTTACCACTCCACCAATCATCGACCACTGCGCAGTTTGACAGCCAGCGCTCTTTTTACGTGGCGCGACATATAAGATTCGCTTATCATGTCTTATTTTATACTTTGACTTCCAGAGCTGGAATATTACTGGTTAACTCTCAGTTGATAAAGGTCAATGAACAAGTGCAGACGTGCTGACCCGCAAAGGGTCATGTGGTAATAAGTTTATTAGCATAAAGCCCCTCAAAGGTCAGATTAGAATATCTCGACCGCTACCTGACTAAACTGTTCCCGGAGGGAGCAATGGCCAATGTTTAGCCCTTTACTCCCGGTTTAGGCGAGTTTAAAACTCCCTAAAATCTGACGATTTAGTAAGTTTAGTATGTGTTTAAATAAATATCCTTGGACATTCCACACAGCGTCGTCGCTGCCGCTGTGGGAAGCGAAGGTACCGCGCCGCGGAACTTCATAGAAAATACCTGCGCGGTATTTTCGCTTCCCACAGCGGCAGCGAATATCGCGTAGGTTCGAACAGGCCTTTACGACGAACTTCTAGGCAACCGATCAGTCACTCAATGATCTATCAACCTATCTATCATGCTCTGATGTTACGAGTAAATGAAGTATTCCCAAGTGAGCACCTAAGCATTGAGCACCCAAGCTATTCCCATTTGAGCACCCATCAAAATTTTGACGTGGTGCTCTAATGGGAACAAGAAAAATTTTATTTCTTGTTCCTGTTCGCACAAAATTGAAAGTTATTTCCATCTAACCTTGTTTTCTCCAAAGCTAAGTTGTATTTCATAACTCTTCACATCAAACTCTATAACGGTAATCCTCAACACATTTTACTAGCACTGTGAACGCCCGCTAAGCTCTAACATATCGCCTGTTTCCTTCCAACCCTGATATCCCCGGAGACCCTTAAGCCCGGCTAAGTTTAGGGTTAAGCACTTTGCAACACACTATGGACGCACGAAAAACACATAACTAGGCAGTAGGATACTGCGAATGGGATTGGTCGTGATTGGGAAACTTAAAAAGAGAAAAACAGATAACGAACCAAACAACCATAATAATAAAAGACATAGAACTCATATTCTTTTTATTCCGAAATACTTTAACAGTCATGATGGCCAAGTGGGTCCGTGCCTCGACTTTCGATTCAAAGGTCGTGGGTTCGAATTCAGCCGTGCATCAATGGATTTTCGTTTCGAAAAAATTATACGCGCTTTATCACCAGCTCTGAACGGTGGAGAAAAAATCGTGAGGAAACCAGTTAGCATTCTAGTAGCGTCAATGGGCTTGCAACATGTCGTACCCGTCAACCTGCGTAATTATTGCATTCAATTATTGCTCTGGTACGCACAAGAAAATGGCATCAAGTAAATGGTACTTTAAGCAGCGTATCCAGAACATTCTCAACTTCATGACAAGAGCGGATTTCGCGAGGGAATTAAGAGGACGCTTACGAGGTCCTTACGCTTTGTACAAACTTGCTAGATTAGGACGCTACTCGCATTACATACACGATAGTTTATTAAGGGTCGGAAATGCTGTCAGTTTGTTTATCGGGTTAGAAATACCACTGTTCCTTGTTGGAAATTACTCAAGCATGCAACGCATTCTACGTTTGTGAACATGGAAATTGTGTTTACACAGAACAATACAGAACTATTTATATTAAAACCCTTACAGTAACTCCAGGTGGCTTAACATGTGCAACACGACAAACCTTCTCGTAGTCGACAAAGTATTATCTCCTGCTCTAGCATAGTACGTTAGAGCAGTATGACATTATTGAGACATTTCGTTTGTCGTCTCGTCCCGTTGCGCATGTTAGGCTTACAGGACAATTAAAAATCAAAAAACTCTTTCACTCTCTTGTTTCTCACGCCTCAACTAAATTGAAATCAAAATGTTTTAAGCCATAAGTAAAGCAACCTTTTGAGTAGTAACCCACAATAAGTACTTAGTAACCTTTTAAGAAACGATTCACTTAGTAATCGGTTTCAGTTACCTCTGGCCTGGGTTTAAGGTTTATTAATATTCAAGTGATGTCTGTTGAAGGCTGAGCTGTTTCAAATACACAATCTAATTCAATAATTTAGTTGTATCTTAAGCATAGCTATGCATAGTTTATTTTAGAGCTTGGAGCTTTAATTAAAGTAAGGCGTTCGTCATGGATTAACGACTTTTAAAGCCGGGACCGACAATTTAACATGCCCTTCGTTCGTTCGCATGAGCAAGTGGCCGACTCTGGTGACGGAGTTTTTAGGCCGCCTAAAGGCCTCCGTCATGGATTAACGACTTTAAAAGCCGGTACCGACAATTTAACGTGCCCTCCGAAGCACGGAAGCGCTCAGATGAAAATGCCACTTGCGGTCGTCCATCCAAGTTGTGACCGCTCTGAACGTTGCTTAACTTCGACGATCTATCAAGAACGTCTTAGCAAGCTTCACCGAGAGCGCTTCCGAGGAGCTTTAAAAAAACAAAAATAGCAAAATAATATTGTATCAAAATCTGAGTAGCGAAATTGCAATGAAAAACAAATTCACAAATTAAACTCGTCATGTATATTTACTACACTAAAAGCCAATAACGAAGCTTTAGCATTCCTGCTTGATGATTACTTTCATTTTATGCAAAATCAAAATGAACGAACGAACAATTGAATGAATGAACGATCAGTGAGTAATTGTATTGCTTCCTTGTTTGAGTAATAGCCAAATTAAATGATATTGTTTCATAATTCCGACGCCAATTTGTAGTTAATTTTATTTCAATTTGATGACATTGTGAGGGAAAGTAGCTTTACACACATAATTTATTCACTGCTTTTGTTGGCTAAGTTATGAATGTGACAGCATTTTGATATGTTGAAATTTTCAAATATTCAAGGTCTAACTATTCCTTTTTTGTGTAATTCTATGTAGGTACTTAAGCTTATGTTTAGATAATCCTAATTCCTTAACCCTGTTTATGGGTAATAGAAATGTATTTTGGGCATTAACAAATGTATTAAGGTAGGTCAGGACAGGACATTAGTTAACTTTTAGTAATGTCGATCATGATTACATTTTAGTAATGTGTTCCACAATCTTCTCGTTTTTAGAAAAGATAAGACTAATTGAATATGTAATTATAGACATGTTAATTATTTTTATAATTACGTATAGTTTCCTTACATGAAAATAGATAAATTATACTGGGTGTAATAAAATTTATTCTTAAAAATCAAAATGGGAATTCAGGCCATGCTAATGCATGATGACAACTGAAAAATGTTAGTGCAAAGTGCAAAGTGTAGCTTGTTTTATAACAAAATATTTCAAATGCACTGTAGAATCTAGTACTCTTCCGCCAATCTATACTAAATAAGTTTTCTCACGATGTTCAAACTATGGCCTACTAACCATTCCCTATCCATTGCCAAGCTCTACAATGCCGGGCTAGGTAGGGAAAAACCGGGAGCAGCGCCAGTGCAACCTCAATAAAAACTGGTTTTCAACACGTATTTTGCTCAAACGGAACAATAACAGGATAATTGACTCACATTGTGCGCGGGAAGAAGTGTTAAAGTAATTGTTGTCAGACTTAAATATTAATAAAATGTAATATTTTGGCTAAGTATTACCTACAATCAAAGACTAACATTAAAGTTGTGATTATGTACTTGGCAATAAAATTTTTCATCTCACAGTATCATAGAACAGTAATCAAGAGTCGTCATTTTACACCCTGTATTTCCTACCATGCCAGATAAATGAGACCAATTTTTGGTCCAGTAAAATCGTATATAAGTTCTACAAACTTAAAAATGTTGTATCATTCATCTAGAAGGACGTGAGAGACAAGGTATATAATTATATATTTTTTTATAAACAGCAATAAAATATTAACAAATTGTAGGCATTATAAAATAAAATCAGTAGGTAGTAGATAGGTACAAAATGATAAACTGTTTGTGTATTTAAAATAGCGTGTTTTTATAATTGTTTAAAAAAGGGTTTTTTTTTGTTTTAATGTGACAATATTATATTATTAATTCGCTTTACTCGTTTTTAATAACAGGTGTGTGTTAATCTACGTAAAAAGCTAAGCAATTGAATGCTTTGTTATGGTAACCAGATGACTTATATTACTTAAATACATTTTGTTTGAAAATACATACATAATATATAGAAAAACACCCAGACCCGGAACAAATATCTGCAGAACATACAAACATTTGTCCCGTGGCGAGAATCGAACCCGAAACCTCCAACGTCCACGTCTCAAGCGGGCTTTCACCCACTGTGCCACAGAGGTCGTCAAAAAATATGCTCTTAACTTGAAAAAAAACGTTTTTTTAGATGAAAGCCGTGATTCTCCTCGTTGCGCTCGCAGTCACAGCTGTGATTGCATCGCCTGCTGTTTCATACGTGTCAATCGATTGGCCCGTGGAGTCGCACATTGAGAAACGCGATGTAGAAGCTTACTCGGCACCTCAGGTAGAAGACTTGGCCAGCGAGTCCGAAGTCAATGTAGTAAAAAGAGATGCTTCTTTTCCTTCCAAAATAGCATCGGAACAGCTAAATTGGTGGTGGGGCTAATGACCTCAGCATAAAGACCCAAAAGAACCGAGATTTTACCTACTAAACAGACATTGCATCAACATTATAAAAAGTATGTTCTACAACAAACAAGAAGATACAGCAATCTATCAATAGCTCAACGCAACGCAGATGCTTCAGACATATCAAATCAGTTTTCTACTCCATAATAACGCCAAACTACAACCACAACCACAGATAAAATAATAATATACGTACAACGCAATACTTATGAATTTCGTGCTACTATGTTTAATTTTTAGAAAATAAAGGATCTGATAAAGAACAACGTTTTTGTGTTATAATGCCCTGTGTCCCTTCCTTGCGTCACACGTCGCCATCGAATTGATTAAAAATATATATATATATATTCTTGGACATTCCACACAGCGGCATCTAGTCCCAAGCTAAGCAACTTAATGCTTGTGTTGTGGTAACCAGATGACTGATAAACTACTTAGATAATTTTTTTTTTGTAAATACATAAATTATTATTATAGATAGAAAAACATCCAGACCCGGAACGAATATCTGTAGAACATACTAACATTTGTCCCGCGGCGGGGTTCGAACTCGCAACCTCCGTATCTCAGTCGGGCCTTCACCCAACTGCGCCACAGAGGTCGTTGGATTAACTTTAGTGCAGCTACTGTATTCCCAAGGTGCGGTAGACTATTCTATTATCTATGATTTTTTTTTTGTCAAAGCTTAACTAAATCCACTTAAGTAGCAGAAAATTAAATAAGATGTTGATATTCCAAAAGGCTGCTTCTATTTCAATAATGATTTAAGTAAATCACATATTAGTATTTAAGTAAGTACTAGAAATGACATATTATGATCACGACTGTATCCCGGGAGCGACATTTTTTTCAGATCATTAGGTAGTTTTTTTTAGATCTTTTTGAAGATGTCCAAGGGGGTAGTCAGAGGTATGTCCAAATACATACATTTGGTACATGCCACTTTTTGCAGAAGTTAACTTTCCATACGTGTCAGGTTGCAAGCCCATCGACGCTATTAGATACTGGCTAGCTAGCTAACTGGTTTCCTCACGATGTTTTCCTTCACCGTTATAAGCTCGTGTTAAAGTGCATATAAATTTTTCGATGCGAAAAGTTCATTGATGCACGGCCGGATTCGAACCCACGACCTTCGGATCGAAAGTCGAGTTACTAATCCACTTGACCAACACGGCTTTTTTTTTACTATTTATTTACTAGTAATAAAAATAATCTACTTGTAAACTGTGAATTAATGCGTGTTTGATCAGGTTTGAGCTGCTCCTAATATTGATGCTATGACTATGGCTATTATTCTAAATACCGTACTCAAACTTGAATCAAACTCAACCGTTGATTCTTGAGCAGTTCTACGTGGTGACATTTGGCTCGTGTTTCATTGCTTGCTTTGTGCTTTTTCTATTTTATTAAACAAAAAAACTGTTTGTATCTATCTTATAATTGACTCTATCACAGAATAAAGTATGAATGAGTAAATAAGCCGAACTTTGTGAAAATATTCTTTCAAATAGCTCCTCTTACAACGACGCAACAAAATGCATTTCTAGTCACACAAGGAGGAGTTAGCTTGGTCCCTAGCGTCATATAAATAAAGTAAAGAATTTTTTGGACATTCCACACAGCGTCATCTAGTCCCAAGCTAAGCAATTTGATGCTTGTGTTATGATAAACAGATGACTGATAAACTACATACTTAGATACATTTTTGTAAATACATAAATATTATTATACATAGAAAACACCCAGACACGAAACAAACATTTGTCCCACAGCGGGGACCGAACCCGTAACCTTTGCGTCTCAGGCTGGCTTTCACCCACTGCTCCAGAAAGGTCGTCAATTATAAATGTTTCCCGATGAATATTGCATTCTAAAGTCAGAGAACTTTTTGCCTATGATAATACAAGTTTATATTTTTTTTAAATAACTCCCGACACTATGTATTCATATTCATATTCATTTATTGCTTCAAGTTGGTACATAAGGTCTTAAAAATTTGGTTTGGCCGCAACAAGGGCCCCGTTGGGACACCACAATGTTCGAGGAAAATGAGGAAATAGTAGTACGTAGGTATGTAGGTTTAGGTACACATTTAAATATTTGAAGAAAGAAAGAAGAAAGAAAAATCATTTATTCTTGTAGGACCTCAAGGATCACTTCAGTTTCGTTTTACATGCTAGGTGATTCTAATGCCTGTTCCAACGCGACTCCCTATTACTCTCTCTCTCCCCATTTATCCCACATAATTGCAAAAACAATGTTTATTGCAGCGCCCTCTAGTGAGTTGTCACCGTAACACCTATCTAAGAACATGCACAAATCAAACCCGAATTCATTCCTGAAAACTGCATAAAATTCGGACTACTTAGTACTTTTGGACAAAAATTGCAACATGGATTTACACAAACATCCTCTCACGCGCATAACACCGTCTCCGTTCCATTGTCAAAAAAAAACAAAAAACAAAAGTTTCAAACAATTTATTTCATAGCAAAGTACATCAATTTTGATTTATTAATAATACAAGCCAGGCATGAAGGAAGAAATCAATCTCTGGTACGGGTACAGAGAAGATTGTTCATAGTACGGCTGCTGGGGATAGTACCCGTATCTGTAGGGGTATCCATATCTGTACGGGGAGTACGGGTAGGTGATAATCGCGTTTCTCTTGCTCACATGGTTCACACCAGTAGTGTCAATATCAGACACTCCCACCTCTCCATTTAGTCCCACTTCTCCTACTCCCACCTCCCCGCTTACTCCCACCTCTCCGATGGGAGATGCAACGGCTACAGCCACGAGAGCCAGCAGAACAATGAACATAGATTTCATCTGAAATGGAGTAAATATTATTAAAAGATTTATTTTCAAAGTCAAATGAAAGTTTATGAGAATTTATGCCCGGTTTCAATAGTCAACTTACTAACGGCCTAGCAACTTTGGATAATACAAAGAAAATGAAACTTTTTGACACATAACCAATGTTACTGATAGATCTACGGTCATTCGTAAAGAGAATATTAAAAATGGGCATTGTTCAGTAAAATCAAGAAACTACTACAAATAAATAAATAGTAGGTATGAATACTGTAATAAACCATAACGTGAAATCAACTTTCGCAAAATCAATTTTTGGAGCCCGATTTTCCCTCCAAAGTTATGTCCAACTATGATATTCAAATTATTAATTTTTATATTAAAGTAGTAGGTACCTTGTATTTTTGGAGTCAACACTCGAATGATACAAATCGAATAATTCGTAGACCTTATATACTATAATTGCGCTAATGACTATTAGAACTACTTAATTGATCGTTGTCAGATCTGGTTCTATCGAAAACCTCAGGTATGTTGTATATGAGAATGTAGTATTAAGTGGTTTTCTACTTTATGATAAATCGATATAGTAATTAGAGAAAAGAGTGACAAACTGAGTTTTTTATTCCGAGCCATGTTGAGCAAGTGGGTAAGCGTTTTGACTTTCATTCTAATAGAAGTAAATGCCATTCTTACACGAGCACTGAACAATGAAGATAAGCCGCGGCTCAGGCAGCCCTGGGGCTGTAGCCAAGTGACAAACGCTTCGTTTCTATTCTCTTTCTATCATCGCTATTTTTTTGACTTGACATTTCTGATCGCTCGAGTTTTCGCCATTAAATATCAATTCCTATAACATTTTCTTCCTTTCTATTCTAAAGCGATTGTAGAAATGTAACATGGCTAGAGGGGCTGTTCGGTTACGTTACATAGACCAATCGAGTAACTAATAGATAGAGTAATAAATGAAATATGATCACGACTTCGTTCGTTCATTCGTATGAGCAAGTGGCCAACTCTGGTGACGAAGTTTTTAGGCCGCCTAAAAAGGCTTACGTCATTACGACTGTTTCCCAGGGACCGGTAGACATTCCTTTCAGATCTTTATGCAATTTTTAGATACAGGCCCACATTTTGCAGAAGTTGACTTTCCATACGTGACAGGTTGTAAGCCCATCGACGCTATTAGAAAGCTAACTGGTTTCTTCATGATGTTAACTTCACCGTTTAAAGCGCATATAAATTTTTCGACACTTAAAGTCCATTGATGCATGGTTGGATTTGAAACCACGATCTTCGGATTGAAAGTCTTAGTACCTATCTACTTGGCCAACATGGCTTAAGCAACTATAATAATTAAGTATACAATAGTGGCAATTCTGAGTGTCGCAAAAGCTAAACTAAGCTAACTAAAATTGTTGCCGTCCTTTTTATTTCCATCGCTATGAAAGGGACGGCAACAATTTTAGTTAGCTTAGTTTAGCTTTTGCGACACTCAGAATTGCCACTAATATAATACCTACCTAATTATTGTCTTCATCACAATAACATAAAAATTTTCAAAAGGGCCTCTGTGTGCTGGCTTCGGCCAAATGCATGGTATCCGGGACTTCATAGTCCAGATGAGAAACTTGACAAACATAATAATAATATTTGTAATCTGTCTTGCACAGACCGGGAAATACATCTCTGTCTCCATTTTAATGTTAAGTTGCAGCGAAAAGTTAGTTTCGATAAACATTTAAGTAATAAAAAGACTTATACCTATTATGCTTATTACTTAATATCGTTTGCCCCTCTTTTTAATTGAAAATGAAAAATGAAAATTACTTGTCCTTTGCATGTTTGTATCATATATTTATGAAATAAATTATTATTATGATTATTTTTTAACGTTTGATAGGATGTGTGGAGGGAGAAAGGGGAGACCTTTGCCCAGCAGTGGCACATGATAGGTTGATTAAAAAAAAAAAAAATTGAACTAGGTACCTACATTTTACATTTTTTTACATTTTATTTTGACATACTATTTTGCTAGCCATAAATGCATTTCATAAAAACTTAGGCCTTTTATATCTTTACTTGATGATTTATACAGAGTCAGGAGGCAAGCTTTGCCTACACTTAACGGGACACTGCAGTACCTGGGACATTGTTGAGATGGAATAGGCTTGCCCAGCACCATCCTCCTAAACCATCCTCTCAGCTAACGGCCGGGTTCAATATTAAACTTACGAATGATCGTAGATTGATCACCATAGCAAAGACGATATTAATCGTCTTTGGCCATAGCGACTTTGTTTAGATAGGTAACAATAACTGTAGGACACTTTTTGACAGATAACAATATTACTATGGCGACAGATCCACGATTAGTAAGTTGAATATTGCATCCCGGCATAAGTCGGCCATATCCACAATATCTCTTAAAAACCTTTTACGTTGAATTAAAATAATGATGCAAATAAACTCAAAGGGCTCGTCACGTCCGTAAAGTTTCCTGCTGCAGCTCAAATTGAATTTATTCGAATTCGCAAAGTTTCAGTCTTCCGCTGCTATCCTCTAAACTATGAAGACACGTTTATTTAGCTCCTTTGAAACTGCGAGGACAGCTTTATAAAATTGTACTTTATTACCATTTGAATAAATCCTTTTATATTTTTTTTCATTTCGGGCAAAATATCTAGAATTGAATTGGTTCTTAGAGAATAAATTTGCGCATTTATTTTGAAATTTTGAATTTAAAATAATGATATCAAGTTCTTGTAAAATGACCTGTTTCTCATCTATACCTAATTACTGTGTTATTAAGTCACTATTTAACCGGCAAATAAAGGAATCAATAACTCCTAAAGATGCCTTTTCTTCTCAGACTTTAAAATGTTTTCATAAATTTTCTGTATGTACCTCAACACATAAAAAATTAAAAGTCATCAAAATTCAATAGAGAATGACTATAATAAAATAAAAGAGATTAGTAAAAATAATAAGATATGTAAAAACAGCGATCTAAGAGCCATACTACGATTTTCCAAGGAGCAGTCTGCAACTTCCTTTTTTTATGTTTTTTGAGCTAAACTCAAACCTAAGTATAGACTTTGAATATGGGCCTCAAAGTACCACCAAATTGGTTTATATTACAAATATGTTATAAGAGGCAATAGCATCACCTAGCATTTAGGACCATTCAATGTGATCCTAGAGGTGCTATCGAAATAAATGATTTTTCTTTGTTTCTGTTTAATTACTACATGTAAGTCTTTAAACCATGACGGTGGCCTTAAAGTTGTCTAAAAACCGAGTTGACTACATGCTCGTACGAACTTACTTACTTTACTACATAATATAAAACTAAATCGATACCTCCTAGGAACACTACGCCAACTTCATTTTAGCGTTTTTTCTTTTTTTACAGAAAAACACTCACTAATGACGTATCTTTATGTTCCCAAAATTTTATAAAAAAATATTGAAAAACAAAAAAGTTTTTAGATTTACAAAACGCTAAGATAATGTACTTTCAAAAATCGTGCGGTATATATTCCGCCATTATGAGTTAGCCGGTTCTATGCCGGCACCGCACCTGATAAACAGAGGAGCACACTCCGCCAATAGGAGAAGATAGGGTAGCGTGCGGGGGCAGAGCTCCAAAGATTTGTTAATATTTCGCTTATACAAATATATTACAGAAATAGCTAGTTGCCTGTATGACTTTTTGTATGAAATCGGTAGTAAAGGGAGTCATTAAAGTAAATTCAGTGAAGTATATCTTTGGTCTGATAGTTGTCTGAATCTAAAAATACATTGTGAATTAAATCAAGAAAATAGTAGCATCTCCAAAACATGAAGGAATGTCATGTAGGTACTTAATAAATACAGCTTAGGTATGTGGACAGTCAAAATATAGGTACTTACAACGTGTTAGAAAATCAGGTAAGTAAACGATAATCTCGCGCGACAATTACCAGATAAAGCATAATTATTAAACATTTATTGAAAATCAAAACAAAGCCAAGTACCTACGACATACCTAGTTTATTTTTGTGACATTAGTATAATATATATTTTTAGTATATTTACTCCAAATATCTTAGTTTTTTATAAAAGTTTGCCAATGACCGCAGTCATTGACAACCAACATGAAATCGACGAAGATTAACCCATTGATCTCATAATATTGTAGGTACCTACTTAAAAATTTAACTTGTAAATTCAAGTACTAACTAAATATTTTGTAAAAACATTAAGGTACTTACATTAGGGACATAAATACCTACCATTACGGTACCTTCCTACTGTTTTATACCAGGTTGATGATAGTGCATTTTAAGAAAATGTTTAATTAACAGTAGTTAATCTTAGTAGTTGTTTATAATTTTTCCACTTTTTATAATCTTTAGTAAGTATCTACATGCATCATTGATCTCTAATTAGTGTAAAGGTCCTACCTATGTGCTGAATATGACTGTGATTGATTAGTATTGATTTGTTTTCTATCTTATACCTACTTATTACTACCTATCTTAATACCTCAAAGGCACTACCATTCCAGTCCTGATAGTTTCATTATATAGTTATTGTTTTCCAAGTAGGTACCTACCTACATACATAATATAATATAAACGATACAATTTATAATGATAGTACCTATTTATTTTAAACATACATTACCTACATAACTCCTTTTTGTTTTAAATTCCGCCCATAATAAGAATTTCAATAAGATTTTTACAAATTGAATTGTATGATAGTTTTGATTAAATAGGTATTGCCACTAATCAGGGAATCCAAATTTTTAATTTTGTAACATTAATTAACATTTTATTAATAATTTTCAGTGAAACAAAACGCTAAGTAACTGCACTTGTAAAGAAATAAACCGCTATGTATTTGTTAGCGGCGTGCAACACGATAGTTGCTTTGATTGTTATTCCAATTACAGAGCGCTAACTTTTTAAATACGTTAAATTTGATAGAAATTATCAAATAATTTTATCTAAAAACATAAAACGAATGTCTTGTTTCCGATATATGGCGAAATTATTTATTATTGTGCTTTGGTTAGCGATTTAATGACTATATTTTCCTACTGTCATATTCCAGAATATACACAGCTAACTTTACTTAGCGGAGTATATTTCGACAAAAAATAAGCTTATTCCGTAGTATACTCCGCTAACTCAGCTTAAAATGAAAACTAACAAAATAAAAAAATATATGAATATGCAGCTTTAACCACGATTAATTGAACTACACGCTCTGCAAATTTCATTGAAATAGCTTCAATAACACAGGAATTATCGGCTTTTTTCCTTTAAATGCTTCTCCTGTAAACCTACGATTTTCGAGTTAGCGTAGTATTAATTGGAGGTGTCGAAATATTCATTTAAATAAATAAAAGAAATAAAAATATGCAATTGTCATTTTATTAACAAATCAATGATCAGGGTAAAATCCGTAAATGCTGCTGAAGTAATCCGGGTCGTACGAAGTGACGACATTGCCCGCGTTTTTGATCGCTACTCTCGCCGGGTATGGTACATTGTACGCTAGCGCTCCAGGGAACCCGTAACGGTACATGGGAAAGTCGTACTGCAGGGGAAGCAGTCCTTCCACTCCGTACTCTCCATAGTTCGCTTTCCAAGTGATCTCCAATGGTTTGGGTTCGGGTTCTGGTTTCGCGTCTCCGGTCGACGATGAGGCGATGATGGCCAAGGCGAGGATGAGGAAGAATTTCATCTATGAAACAAATTTATTGAATAAAATAGTTTATTGGAAATTATATACAGGGTGTTACCAGACCACTACCGAAAACTTTAGGGGTGAAAGTACCCATCAATATGAACAACTTTTTCTAAGAAACCAACACTGTGAACGCGATAAAAAAACAGCAGTTCCATACATAAGTTCAATACCTGCTTGGCTAAAGTGTATGAAACAGCTGTTTTTTTTTTCGCGTTCACAGTGTTGGTTTCTTAGAAAAAGTTGTTCATATTGATGGGTACTTTCATCCCCTTAAGTTTTCGGTAGTGGTCTGGTAACACCCTGTATAATATAAATCATGACTGAGGTAACGGTACGGTAGACATTCTGTCATACTAGTTCAAGATCCATGAAAAAAGTCTGGTGACAAAGTTTTTGGCACGTCATTACATTTTCAACCTATCCGTAGGCGATAGATACAAATAAATACAGAATAACGACTTTATTCTTTAGCTAGGTAAATCATTTCCGAGAACTTTTAGAAAATTCAAGATTTCTGAGAGATGTCGAGAGAGGTAATTAGTTAGATTTATCAATGGATCATGGGTCATCTAGTCATTTACTAAATAAGACAGTCTATTAATGATTTGACCAGTTAGAAAACTGTTCTGAGATTGGAAAAACTTAATTTTGGAACTGAGAAAAGTAAACTTCTTAAAATATTTTTTTAACCAAATACATAAAGTTCACATACCTTGCTAGTTGTTAGCTCTTCAAAACAAAATTATGTAATGATTTAAAAAATCTGCGACTCCCTTTTATATCGTCAAATAAAGAAACAATGCGAATTAATTGTTTTTCTACACTCATTACGATTTCATTAAAACAAGATTATTAAATTTGATGACAAAAAACATTTGGACTGCAAGTACAAATTCAAACACGTTTTTTATAAACTATTTAAATGTTAATCATTGTGATCGATTTGAGCAATAATGAGAATTTAATGAACCTACTAATTATTAAATAAACGCAAGAAACGTAAGCAGACACAGGTACTAGAAACAGTTTGTTTTGAGACTTTCCATAATTCCTTCCTTTTCGTTTTACTCTTCAGAGTAGTCATGGTCTTTATATGAAAGGAAAAGCCGTGTTGGCCAAGTGGATAAGTACTTCGACTTTCGATCCAAAGGTCGTGAGTTCGAATCCGGCCGTGCATCAATGGACTTTTCGTGTCGAAAAATTTATATGCACTTTAACACGAGCTTTAAACACGAATTGTCCCACACGAATTGACCATTGTCTTTCCTGTGGATATGGCCGACTAAGCTGAGAGGATGGTTTAGGTGCTGGGCAAGCCTATTCCATCTCAACAATGTCCCAGGCACTACAGTGTCCCGTTAAGTGTAGGCAAAGCTTGGCTCCTGACTCTGTATAAATCATCTAGTAAAGATGTAAAGGCCTAAGTTTATTAGTTAAGTTTAGTTAGTTGCCTGAAATAAAGATTATATTATATTATTATTATTATATGAAAGGGGTTGAAGTTATGACGATTCTACGCCGTTTGTCGCTTACTTAATATTTCTGGTGCATTCAAGTAGTGAACCGTCCGATAGTCTTGATTTGGTCGGTCTATCTCATGAAAGAAAGATAGAATAGAATAGAATAGAAAAAGTTTTTATTTTCCATCAACATAAACATGGGTAACATACAAATGAAAAATACTTATTGACAATCGAGTGACAAGAAAACAAGGCTACCCCTCAGCATTTGTTCCAAGCAGCTTCATGACTGTTGGAGCGCTGGTTATAACTCATTTATTTCGGCAGCACGTCAAGGATCACTTGGATTTCGTCTTAAATGCTAGGTGATTCTATCGCCTGTTCCAACGCTACCAGGAAAATAATCAGGCAAGAACCTGGTGGTGTGGGCCTAGCTTTTTTTTAGTGATCCCTTACAATCTAAATACTCAAGCTTCAGTGGAAAGCCAGTTAGGGCTTCCCACTGAAGCTTGAGTATTTATTATGAATAAGTCATTATCATTATCACCATCATCGTCATTTCAGTTATTAGACGTCCACTGCTGGACATAGGCCTCTCTTATAGACAGAAAATACAGAAAATAATTGTCTGCATTTGCTTTTTTTTTCTCTTCATATTTATTTTCTTTAAGTAAGTTCCTATCCGCTTTAAATGGATAAAATGTGTACACATGTTTTGGAATAGAACCTAGCTCAAAACCCTTATTTTGTAAATCGTTTAGTATTATTTGGCTATATTCTGTTTTGTGTGCCATATGGTTAAATAAATAAATAAATATAGATCTCCAGTTGTTTCGGTTGGAAGCGGCTTGTATCCACCGTGAACCTGCGGCCTTTACCAAATCATTTTGGGCTAAACTTGAGAATATAAATTAATTTCTTAGATACAAATACTAGGTTGGTATGTTTGTATGTATATGACCACACTGATTTGCAATGACTACATACACGGGAATAACTCATAAAAAATATTGTAGATATCTGTTTACATTATTTACATAATACATTTTGGTATTCTGTTTACATAATATTTTTTGGTCAATTTGAGATGTGATAGGTGATAGAGTAGACCGCACTACTGTCTCTATTTGTTCTATTGGCTTCTCGCTAGAGCTTTACTATTTGAGCTTAATAAATAAAATTGAATATTATTTAGCCTTGGTCATTTTACACGGCGTCATCTAGTCCCAAGCTAAGAAACTAATTCCTTATTTATTTTATTTATTATAATTTATTTTTTTATTAGCCCATCGTGTCCCACTACTGGGCAAAGGTCCCCTCGATCTTTCCAACTATCACGGTTTTGTGCTGCTTGGACCCACGCCTTGTTAAAGCCATCTAGATCGTCGCGCCATCTCTTTCTAGGTCTGCCTCGACGCCGTCGTGCTGTCTCAGGGCTTCATTGAGTGGTTATTTTTATTATAATATTATTTATATATTTACAATATTATTTATTAAATCTTGAACGGTTTACAAAACCCTTTACACTAGTTTTAAGATTATCATAAAAGTAAGCAAGCATGAACAAGCGGCCAACTTGGTTACAGACTGCCTAAAGAAAGAAAGAAAGAAAGAAAAAATCATTTATTCTTGTAGGACCTCAAGGATCACTTAAGTTTCGTTTTACATGCTAGGTGTTTCTAATGCCTGTCATTGTGTGTAAACATAAAGGCCTCCTTCATGGCTTAAGAACTTTTGGCTTTGCAGATACATTGACTATTCTTCCTTGTTCGTTCGTTTAGTCAATCCTTGTTCGTTCGCCAATCCTTATACATTGTTAAAATATCACCAATTTCATGATTTATTTCTTAAAATACTTTTGAATATCGGAATTTATAAATAAGGATTACAATACACGAGAAAATAGCTCACAAGTTTTTCATCATGCATGGTATTGTTTATCTTTATTCATATCTACAAGCATAGATAGGTAGGTGTCTAGGTAGCATTTTTAATGTTGTTTTTGTTCGAAAGAGCATAGTTACCTACTCCTGAGTTGGTCCCATAAAACCTTCAGAGCTATAAATTGAAATGCAACTCGAAAGTGCAGGAATTGTTATCTTCTTACCAAAAAGTCTTATAAAATTTTAAGTTTTGCAACATCATTTTATATCTTGACAGTACCGACATAATTTTATGAGTATAGGTAAGTGGAATAAAAATAAAAAATAATTTATGCTTTTGCTAACACTCTTTATTATAACACTCCTTATTCATTTTTTATTTGTTGACCTGTTGGTAGGAATAAACAAACGGCTGGGTTGATTTGAACATCCAAGCAGCCAAGCGCGAGTCGACACCTGGGTACAGCCCCGGGTACTGGTACACCAGGGGGTAGTCGAGTGGTACCGGGGCGCCGGCGCCGATGATACGGTATTTCGCGTCAGCCGGGCCGGTGATGCGGAGTTTCGTGGGCTCTTCAACCTCGTAGACATATTCTATCGGCTTGTTCTCAGTCAACCGGTATTTGCCACTCTGGTCCCAGTGAACCTCAGCCATGGCAGCGCAGATGCAAAGAGCTAGCACGAATAGTTTCATCTGAAAATATTTTTCATGAATAAATTAAAAATGTATACGGATTTTCTATTGTTAAAATATCCTTTTACAACAGAACTAGAGTCTTCCACATATTCAACAATGTTGTTGTAAAAGGAATAATATTTTGCTTTCATTTGAAATGTTTTACGGCTCAGCTGTTCTGGGGAATTAAAAATAAACACAACATAACCGAATTAAGGTCAAAAGGGCCCCAAATTCTTAAGCGTGAAGTGTTCTTCGTTTAAATTAAAAGAGGCCGGTCCCGAAACCCCACTTGAGGGCCGTTTATCTTTCCACTAATCAGTATTTAACCTTGGCTCTTGTTTCGTTTTTATACAAATTAAATAGGGAAGAATTGTTGGCTATAGGGGTAGAAAGCACCGCGTAAGGAGTAAGGCTTCAAATGCACCAAGTAGTTTGAATAAGTATCTAAGAATTTCACAGGGTTAACAAATTCTGTTTAGATCAATCAAATATAGAATTTACTCGATATTTCCAAATTGTAGTAAATGTTTTTTAACATAATATTTGAAGAAAATAATATAAGAATACAATCTTACCTTGTCAAATCAAAAGACCGAATGAATAAATGTTGTATTAACAATTATTATTTATAGTCACATTGTACTTGCTCACTAACCGCACTTTCAAATTAACAGGCTCATTAACAAGTGATGAGTTGACCAAACCTACAGTAACTAGTTGCTCTTATTATTTGATACGTTCATTATTTGCTTAAACAAGCAGCGAACGCTTCATAAAGCTGCTCTTTAATTGAATCTTAAAACTTAAAAGAAATCTCGCCACTGATCACAGTATTAGTGGAGACAAAGACTTCGAATATTCTTTATTATGTCCTCAAATTTATACAACGGGACAATAATTATTATAGTATCTACCTATCTACACTTTAAAAATAAATAACATCGGTTGTCCATTGTAGAAATAATCGGTGAATATAAGTACATAATAAAACAAACACAGGGTTGAACATAGAACCTCCTTCTTTTCTGAAGTGTGTTAAAATCGGGCATCATTCGTTCGTTCGTTCGTATGAGCAAGTGGCCAACTCTGGTGACGGAGTGTTTAGGCCGCCTAAAGGCCTCCGTCATGGCTTAACGACTTTAAAAGCCGGGACCGACAATTTAACGTGCCCTCCGAAGCACGGAAGCGCTCAGATGAAAATACCACTTGCGGTCACCCATCCAAGTAGTGACCGCTCAGAACGTTACTTAACTTCGACGATCTATCAAGAACGTCTTAGCAAGCTTCGCCACGAGCGCTTTATAATGACCAGAAAAAACATGAAAACAAAATTAAATAATGATCACGACTCTACTCCCAGGGAGCTGTTGGCGTATTTTTTCGTAAATCGGGCATTACCCTAGTTAACCAGTACTTTTTAGTTTTTACACGACGCATACTACGAGTATGTTTGTTTAGCTTAAACAGTTTAAATTCCACGATAAAAACAAATCCCCACAATAATTGCATTTTATCACGAGCCACTTAAAGCGCTGTTGTGTCGCGAAAAATCCTCCGTCCTCTTAGTTCACCTGCGCAATAATTAATTAAAGCTTTACAACGGACGGAGGGCACCGGAGGGGATCTCAGAGGATTTGGTGTTGCCTCAAAAGATGAACAGAAGCGACCACAATAACTAATAACTTAGACGAGCGTTTGTTGTGTTTCAAAGCAATCAAATCAAACAATTTTAACACTCATACAAAAATTGCAATATCGTTTTTGAATCCATGCCCAGCAAAGGCAAAAGAGCGTTTAAAATGTTTTAGTAAAAGAATTCAAAAGTGGAAGTCAAAAACTAGATTATTTAACTGCTGTAGAGTTACAAAACATTAGAGTGTGGACAAGAGTAAAGAAAGTAAAAGATTAGGCTAGCACTAGACAAAGAAAAATTTAGCAAGATGACAGCTAACCTTCAGTAATGGACCTCTCCATGAAAATCTCCACTGAAAGAAGAAGAAGAGTTACGAACTTAGGGCGCGACCATAGTTGTTGCAAGTTGCAACACAGCCGAAACGTCAGGAAATAATATATAAAAGTAAATGACGCGATAAAACTCTGTTTGTCTAGAAAACACTACAATAAAGAAGTGTCAATACGATCCGGACAACCGAGCACTTATCACTTGAACCACTTGTTTAGATTATAAAGCACTAAAGCAAAATTGATTGAAGAATGCACCGCTCACACACTTCAAACTTTATGAACAAACTGCAGGGTATTATGGAAATAATGAAAGCGGCTTCAATTTCGTGAGCGCAGGATATTCTATGAATATAAACAACGGCACTTTTAATTACTCAGCTTAGGACCTCCTGTTGCTTCGTAAATTGTGGAATATCCCATAACTATTTCACTTTCAAAACGATCGTGAGTTGTATTAGACATTATAATAGCACACGGGAAATTACTCACGTAAAATGATCGTCGATTTAGATACCGACAATGTTTGATTCTTCCGGAGAATCTTCATCTGGGTATGAGTGTGGTCACTCCTCGCGGTCGCGTCTCACACTAGTGTCAAAATCGACGATAATTTTACGTGAGTAATTTCTCGTGTGCTATTATAATATCTATCCCATAACTACATAGTACAAAATTATGTTCTTTGATCTTTTTAACTGCGTCTGCGCAACGGATTAAAATTCGGTAGATAGAGTGATTCAAGAGGAATATTAAATAAGTAAATAATATAATATAATAATGAAAACAAAAGTGCAAAGCCGTGCCGGATCGCTAGTCAGAAAATAATATACCCAACCTACACTAGCATTAATAAATAGCATTTAGAAAAAATACGTCAACCGCTCCCTGGGAGTAGAGTCGTGATCATTATTTAATTTTGTTTTCATGTTTTTTCTGGTCCTTATTAAAATTTATGTTCGAAATGTCAGCCAAATCCGTTTAGTAGTTTTGCGTGAAAGAGTAGCAAAGTATTGTTATAACGTAGGATAATTATTATTAGATCGACAACGATGTTTACTCTTATATAATTATGTTATTTTAATGAACAAAAATGTTAAAATAATAAATTTGTTGTGTTACCTATCAATTCACTTTTGTTCCATTCTTACAATATAATTTGGAACAAAGGGTTTTAATAAAAAAACATCGAAAAAAAGGAATTTGAACTTTTCAGGTCAAATTCCTTTTCTTCCGTATTCTAAAAACCCTTCGATAACCTTCGCTTTCAATGTTTTCCTTTCAGTAATAATTAGAAATAAAAGTTTTACAATTTTATCTTAAACCAGTCTTGCGCTTCAGTAACGCGGGAAGCGGGTTGCGATGCGATATCGTCTGCCGCGTGGTGGACGCTACCACAGATAATATAATACTATAATAGTAACGCTATCATTATACTTTATTTATGGTTTTTACCGTAGGATACCGTCATCGATACCGAGTCAAGTATCACAAATGTATGAAAATCCAGTGCAGCGCCTTCCCCGGTAGCTTTTATGAACTAAAAATTCCATACATTTAGAATAGTTGACACGTGAGCGAGGATAGTTAACTATGCCACTCGAAAACTGATGATACGCCCCCTGGAGGGTTAACGCCAGGATTACCGTAGGATACTGTCCTCGATACCGAGTCAAGTATCACAAATGTATGAAAATCCAGTGCAGCGCCTTCCCCGGTAACTTGCGTGAACTAAAAATTCCATACATTTGAATACTTGACACGTGAGCGAGGATATTTAACTATGCCACTCGAAAACTGATGATACGCCCCCGGGAAGGTTATGAAAATCCAGTGCAGCGCCTCCCCCGGTAACTTGCGTGAACTAAAAATTACATACATTTGACACGTGAGCGAAGATTACTACACAAAAACCGCCAGTAACTCTATGCACACCTATGTGACCACAACGCGGGCAAACAAAAGTATGGGTAGCATTTGCAGTTTTGGCAGAACTTTTGAACAAATAAAAACTAAAACAGAAATTGCATTTTCACGCCAATTCCAACAATTTCATTTGTTTTATTGATATTTTTGTCACTTCGAGGAAGTAGGGGAGAGTTGGGGTGAGGGTTCTTGGTTATTTCGCAGAAGTTATTTCGGGGTAGAAATGGGGTATTACTGGCTGCATTTCGCAATTTACTGGGGTGCTTTCTCTATTTTTTGCGAACAAATACTCAATTATGGAAGCTGTTTTGAATAAGTCTGAGTAATTTTTTTATTAAATCGTAATTATATTCCATGCGTTGCCATTGGTTCAGCATACTTATGTTTGAACTTTTTGATAAATTTTACCTTCTTCCCAAAATTCTGGTTCATTCCACCAACGTCTTAATCTTAATGCGAAAGTTTGTCTGTATTTATATATTCTATTTAGCTTCAACAATATAATAGGTAAGTCCTAAATAAATAGGCTTGTATAGTAGAGAGAGTTCAAAGTAACTTAGTATAACATAAAGAATGGACAAAGATATCAAAATTGTTTGTGTTATTAAAAACATACCTGATGTTGTTTTTCTTTCTCGGCGTAACCCAAACATTATTCAACTACATACTTATCCACTCATATTAGAAATATGACTGTTTGTCAAATGCATAAATGCTTAGCTATAAATTTAAGCCGAATACTTACTTGTTGGCTTTAATTTAAAGCTAAGAAGTTTTTGATATTATGTTACTGCTCTAATTATATTTCTACTAAAATAAAAAAATAGTACCTACTTACTTACTATATACCTAGAGAACAATGTATCATATTTTTATTTATTTTTTTATAATTCCAAATGGACATAATGCTACATACCTCGCGGGTGAAGTCAAGTCAAGCTAGTGGCTAATAAAGAACAAAGTCGCTCACATTTTTTTATTTACAAATAATGGAATAACATTCGAGAAAATATCGTATAGAGAACCCGTCAGTTACACGAGATAGCGTCCATTGTTAACACAAATATCACCGCACCGGAATCATCTCGCCATTTCCTCATGTTTTCTTATCGTGTGGAGATGAGAAAGGAAAATACTATGAACGTGTAAATGTCTAGAGACAGTTATAACAAAACAATAAACAGATGAATGAGCAAGGAAGAATGAAAAAACATTTATTTTACTAGGACGAGTATCATTGACGTATATTGACGACCTCTGTGGCACAGTTGGCCAAGGCTCGCCTGAAACGCGGAGGTTGCGGGAACGATCCCCGCCACGGGACAAATTTTTGTATGTTCTGCAGATATTTGTTCCAGGTCTGGGTGTTTTTCTATCTATAATGTAGGTATATGTATTTACAAAAAAAATGTATATTATACATACATACATATTTTTTTGTAAATACACTAACACACACAATTAACGGTCGGCCCGTGCTATCGATAAAATGAAAAATAAAACTGTCTCCCATCTCTATCTAGCCCTGTATTTATGTATACATACATACATATTTTTTTGTAAATACACTAACACACACAATTAACGGCCAGCCCGTGCTATAGATAAAATGGAAAATAAAACTGTTTCACATCCCTATCTATCCCCGTTTCCGCAGCTCCACGGCTGTCACAGAGAGTCGGGAAATGACGTATGGCGTTAGAAAAAGTATACCGAAAAACACACGTAACTCCCGACTTCCCAGCGATTGACAAAAACTAAAAGATTGATGGACTTTTCCTGTCTATGCACAACTTACTCGGACTCAAATGAAGCAGAGTGTTTGGGATTATCCATTAAGTAACGCAAGTGGTCGTTTAAATATGTACTTAATCAAATATTAGTGGCAATTCGGAGTGTCGCAAAAGCTAAACTAAACTAACTAAAATTAATGCCATCCTTTTTATTTCCATCGCTACGAAAGGGACGGCAACAACCGAATTGCCACTAGTAAGGATCTAAAATTACTAGAGATCTAAAAAAAATTGTCTACCGCACCGTGGGAATACAGTCATGATCATATTTCTATTCTATACTTATATTTTAAAGAGGTAAAGTTGGTTTGTTTGTATGTTTGGTAATCTCCGAAACTACTCATCCGATTTCAAAAATTCTTTCACCGATGTGTAGCATGGTCTTTCCGAATGAACATAGGATATATTTTATCAAGGCAGGTACCACATGAGCGAAGCCGCGGGCGAGTAATCTAGTCATTTATAAACATGTTTCGCCGCGAGCGCTTCATAATGTTTTCATTAAATATTTGAAGTATTGTATCACTTTCTAAGAAGTCACCAAACTCTTGCACTACTAATTAGTCATAATCCCTAAGAGAAAAAATTAACCATTCACCATACACAAAAAAAAGTACACTCATGTATACAAGCTAGATTAACCTATCTAAATACTTTATGCAAAATTCCTGAAAATATGCATTAATCCTGCAAAATCCAGCTTGCTCGTTATACTGAGGCCTGTACAAAAGTCTTTGACCTTTTCTTATCAATTATTTAGTCCCCGTAGAGAGGGGGGACTTTTTACCCCCATTCACCCCGGTGGCGTGCTTTTTGTCATTCATCACGGGGAACTGTCGGGGTAAATTGCAGCGCTAATTTTTTGTGAGAAGACTGCAATGTTTTTCTTTCGGATATCCTGTCGTGCTGATTTGTTGAGATAAATCTAAAAAAGCCATAAATATTTTTAGTAATAATTTCTGTGTGGGATTAAATTATTAAATTGACCCATTTAGCAGTAACATTGGTGAGGCAAGGCGGTGCTTAGCACGGCTTTTTTTTTAATAAAAAAGAGCAAATTCGTTGTATCCTACTACATTTATATACCTTCATATACTTAAGTGTATAAATTATGTCTGCGTATCATATTTATTTTAATTTATATTATGTACCTACCTACTGAAGTGTATAACTTTTCTTTATGATCATTATTGTACCTATACCTAATAAACTTGTATGCGCGTGTCACACAGCAGTTGATGCGCAACTGCTTTTGGCGCCACTGAAAACCAGCGCTCCAACAGTCATGATGCTGCTTGGAGCAAATGCTGAGGGGTAGCCTTATTTTCTTGTCACTCGATAGTCAATAAGTGTTTTCATTTGTATAATTATGTTTATGTTGATGGAAAATAAAAACTTTTTCTATTCTATTCTATTCTAATAATTAGGTAGGTATATTGTTTTCGATATTGGTTTATCTTATTATCATATAGTCTATTTTTCTATCAGTGAGAACCTGTAATTGGCTTTCTAGAGCTATTATTGTATCTATTTCTGTCTACTTTAGCTCTTGGTTTTCCGAATAATAAATAAATAAATAAATTATTTGATAATGTTATTTTTTTTTTCATGTTTACTTCATTGGCAATATAAATAAAATATAACAAAACATTTTAAGCAACTAAAACCAGCGTGGGTTCGAATCCCGCCGGAGCCGTAACTTTTAGTAAAACTCATCTATGAAAACCATAGGGTTTTTAAACACTCACGAGTAAATGTAAAGCTTTTGCAGTAAATCGCTTAAACCGATCGCAATTCAAATGAAAATCAGTTTAAATCAAAAGCTTTTACCATTTAAATTACTGTGCCCAATTGTACCGAAACTGATTCAATAGTAAAATCCGCTTTATGTTTGACGATGTAAAGTGTAATTCTGCTTAAATTAAGGGGTCACTGAACCATTTTGTTCACACCTGTACAAGGAAAATACTAAAATCACAGCTCAAAATTAATACATCTGGCACAGCACAACAAGAAAGAGGCTGATTATTAATCATTTTAGGTAATTACGGCATGCCTTTATGTAAACCACAAAATAAAAGGTTTGTTAAATATGTTATCTAATACTTGAGTAACTTTTTGTTGATTTGACGACCTCTGTGGCGTAATGGGATAAAGTCCGCTTGAGACGCAGAGGTTGCGGGTTCTATCTCCGCTGCGGGTCAAATGTTTGCATTATCTGCAAATATAATGCAAACATTTGTTGCAACAACCGTGGTCGCGTGTCAACACACACAGCCAAAACGTCGGGAAATAATAAAAGGTAAATTACGCGATAAAATCCTGTAAATGTCAATTTAAAAGTATAGTCAAAGTGGTAGGTACGAAAACTTACGCAAAACATAATAATATATAATTCAGAAAGCTCAAGGCACGGCAAGTAAAACAGAGCAAACTAGCTATGCCGCACTAAGCTGTGTGCGCCATACTGTTTTCCATTTTTTCATTGTTTTGTTTTGATGAGAGCATTTATTACATTTATAGGGGCACACAGGGCGTTATCGCTATACCGCCTTTGTTTTTGAGTAGACACTGGGGAATGAGTTATACCAGCAATTTCACTCGAAAATAACTTGTATTGTTCAAATGTTAAGCTGCAAATTATACTTTGTTACCATGTTTTAGTTTGCAGACAAGCAATGCAAATCTAAAAAACACCAATATAGGTATTACTTCATAATTATTTCTTTACTAAGGCCTTACTCCGGATCAACGAAAACGAAGTTTCGTGACAATTTTCGGGTTCCAATTATGTTGGTGAACTATTACGAATTCAGTATCCACCAACATAAGCTGACCCCGAAACTTCGTTTTCGTTGATCCCGAGTACGGCCTCTGTTCTATCAATAGATAATAATTACACCGAAGACCCTCTATCTGTATGGAATATATTTTTTGAAATATGTAATGAATGACTGAATTTGTAATGAATGAGACGAGCTGGACTCTTTTGAAAAGGAATGGGCCCTTATCGCTGAAGACAGACAGGAGAGGAAAAAGAGAAGGGAGGCCTTTGCCCTGCAGTGGGACACAACAGGCTAAAAATAAAAAAATAATAATGAATGGGCTTAAACACGATAATATCCTACAGATCCTAAGTGATACTTCGGTACTGTAGCCATAGATACTATAACAAGCTCTTAAAGATAATGAAATACGTAAGATTCTTGAAGATCGATTCAATAAAGCGGAAGTTATATAATTGGTAAGTATGTAGTAGGTACTAAGTATTATAGAATCTGGGCTACGATGCTGTATTTTTGTCACCTATCACTAATGTATCACTTATCACTATGTAAATATGTAGTAATTCTATCACTAATTAGTTTACTGATACAATAATCACACTGAACCTTAAGCCAAAGCGACAAAGTTCAATTTACAAATGATTCTGAAAACTTACAGTTAGCGGAAATACCGTAAAAATGCTATTATTTCGATTATTATGATGGACATTTTATGGTTATGGGAAAGGCAATGATTTGGCTTTTAATCTACTTATGTAAAGATTGATGATTGTTTACTACTATTTAATAAGGAAATTTAGTTCTTTTGACTTATAGCATGGGGTACCATCTCCTTATAAAACGCTTGCAGTTCCAAAAAATAATAATAGATAGCGTTACGTGTTGCAATTTTCGAAAGAATGTCTCTGGAAATTCATGTAAACACCAAAATTATGCCAGAATCATACATTTTCTGTTTTAAATATATTTTTTTCATTATAACGAAATAAAATAACCCATTATTTTATTTCCTAGATGTATTCTTTTATCTGTGCCTATACCTGCCTATACCTACCTACACCCGAGGTGGTCACTATAATATAAGCACAGATTATTATAATACCTACACTAGTACAGATGCCTCATGTAGAACATTGAAAAAAATCCTGAATTTGCGGGCAATTCGTCGGGCTATCCCGTTTTACCTGTGTTTCTGAGTCAGCGCCATCTAGCGTTCATGTCATGTAATTTTATTTTATTTAGTAGAAATTGATCTAGGCACAGATAAAAGAATACTAGGTAGTATAGGTAATTAGGTACTCTTTCAAACAAAAAAATAATTTTCAAAATCCACTATCGACAGAACAATGAGTGAATATACCTACATTAAAAAATAACATACGGTAACAGAGGAACATAGAACCTCCTTTCTTGAAGTCGGGTAAAACTGAAAATTGTCACCAAACCCCACAAACTCCCACCACAGATTTAACAGCCTCTTATTTCGACTATAATTACAAAATTTCCTTTTATTCGCATTTTTGTATACATGCGGGTGCTTTGTTCCAGTTGGTTTAGGGCTGAGCTCTATTTGAACGCATGCAATGGCGTTTTTTGAATTCTTCAGTGTCTTACCGTAACATGTCCCAATCAAAGTATAATGTTCTAAAAATGGTTATTGAAAGATAATGTATGAAAACTTGTCACAGTGCCTCTAGCGGAGTCTAGCGGATATATGAAGTAATACATTGCACATTCATTAGCATAGTAGTAAAGAGATTGAGTCTAATTTGAGCCGTCCATGGTAATGATTATGATGTAAATGATGAGAGTGTAGAGTTTTAAAAATCTTTCAAGATTAAAAATTATATTTAGGTAACTTCACAAGCTTACATCATTAGTTACGTGCATTCTCTACTTCTTTAAAACGTTCCAAAAGTTTCAACCTATACCAGTTTTGGTCACGAGTTGTACTGAGCATAAATACTTCCTAACCAGCACGTTGAGTGACATTGACGCCCATGGTATACAATCCACAAGCCCCACAAGGCATTAGAATCACCTAGCATGCAAGCCGAATTTGAAGTGATACTTGAGGTAAACGTTTTTTCTTTCTATCTTTCTTCCAAGAGGTGGTGCACCTTCCTCAATTTGATACCACAAGGTTTAGCAATGAACGCTTTTAACGTTATTCCAAGCGGGCATATAGGGCCTCAGGAAGTGTGGACCACGTGTGTCAAAGTGCCTTTATTGTAGCACGTACGAGTTTTAATGTTTCTAAACGACACAACTTTTGAAAGTTACGATTTTCGAGATTTTTTAACAAGGAACAGTAAAACGAAAACAGGCTCGCATCTGTATTTGCAGAGAGGTTAGATTTAGATCTTTTGATTATCTGGATTTTCTAGAAAGGTCACCTAATAGCACATTCCTAGCCTTACCTGGACCTTATGTAAAGAAAATATATTGTACCTGCTCGTAATGATAGGTGATAGATAAGTAATTTTTCTCAAAACTTTTTTTAATCGAATACTTCAATCGAATACTGATGATCATTCTCAAATCTCGATTTTAGAAACACATCGCTGTACTCAAAGTTAATAAAAGAAAATAACACAATTTACGTACCTATATCACCCGAGCCAGAATACAAACATACAATATTATTTTGATTCATATTAATCATATCCATTAAAAGCGTATCTCATCAAGGCTTTAGGTATGCCAATATTAATCAGTTAATACCTAAATAGTATTACGATATAAAAGCTTGATTTATGGGTTTTCCACACCCAGACATTTACAGTAAGCGCCATTGCCGCGGTGCCATGCCCTTAGTCAATGGGAAATCCGCCATGAATTAATGAGCGCGATCGATGCCGTCTACACGCCACCGGCTGGCTGCAATATTAATATATCTGTTTTAAAAATGTTACAGAACAATCATTTTTTTTTGACGTTGCACGAAAAACAGTGACTAAGTAGATTTGAACTTTGGTACAATCTAAATAAATAAACTATCGTAAGCATTTCAAATTATCTATAATTTACTCATCAGAATATAATAAAACTCATTCAAAATACATCAAACCTACATCCGAAAAGGCGAACTTGTACAAAGCTGTTATCCAAAAGTTATAAAAGCAATAAAAGAGGTTGAAAGAAATATTAATATTTCGCTAAACCGGATCGGTTCCGGCGGCGACTGGTTCAAACCGGATCACGGAAACTTTACGGAAAATTGATAAAATGTTAATCCAAAAGAGGCAAAATAAAGCAGAGAACATAAAACTAGGCCTAGTACCTATGTACCACCTTAAAAAATAAGAGACAATCCAAAGATATTGATTTATTTATGAAATGAATCAATAACTAAGTCAAGTAAGATTTTTTTTTAATTGAGGAGGAGATAATCAAAGGCAAGTTCGACTGCAGTATTTAGCTTGAATCGCAAGCCCAAATAATGCTTATTACATTACTGTTTTGCTCACAAAAACTTTTATTTTACTTATGCGTTTTGTTTCTGCATGTTGTGATAAATAGTACTTTTAAAAGCTTTCTTTAAATAGTGTCAACAAAAGGAAATAACTGTCCAGAAGAAGGTTTCATAATACACGATGCAAGATTCTTGCCTGCATACAATTATATTGACTCTGTCATCATGACTTGCATGGTCTAAACAACAGTTGCTTACAATTCTTGAACGTCAATTAGATGCGCAGAATTATTGCTCTGGTACGTACAAGAAAATGGCATCATGTAAATGGTATTTTATGTTGCAACAACATAATTTGCTTACGTTCATACTAAATTCACTAAAATCTCTGTTGTCATTACTCTGTTCCTAAATATGCCCAGAGTTTTATAAAAAGGTTTTTCTTTTTATGGAAAGTGGGAGAGTTGGGAAGTTTCCATTTGTTTCAGAAGTTTGTGACGAAACGCGAGTGTTGGATTAAATTGCGCGTAATGTGATGGGTTCTTTATGTGGTGAGAGGTTGCACAAAGTCCTGCGGAACCCTGTTTTATTTGCGTTCTGGGGTCTAACAATGTTTTGTGCATACTAGCGTCTTCCTACGGTTTTGTCTGTGTAAAAAAAGTTTAGTTGTGTTAGTCGTAGATGAAAATATCAATAGCCTTTAAGATATTTGTTCATCTATACCTGTACTATCTATCCAAACAAATATTATTAAGAGGTAAAGTTAGTTTGTATGTTTGGGGTAATCTCCGAAACTACTCATCCAATTTTAAAAAAATCTTTCACCGATGTGTAGCATGAACTTTCCGAATAAACATAGGCTATATTTAATCAAGGTACGCGAGCGTAGCCACGCGAGCGTAGCCGCGAACGAGTAAGCTAGTTTATTATATACCTATCTATAGGTACTTAGGTTTATGATTTTGGTTCAGTAGCGTGATTTTAACACAAACATGTTTCCAATTAGTTTAATCTCGTCGTTTAATATCGGCATTCATAATTATATGATTTGTAGGTACTAGCTAAAATACAATTTATTAACTAATATTTATTTAAAACTAAGCTGTGGCAATTAACACATTAGAACAACATTTAATTAGGTAAATAATATTCAATTCGAAACCACTCAAAATTACGTAATGTAAAGGTATTGTTTATTTGTCACATAAAAGTATAAATGATACCTAATTAAAACGCAATAAACGTTAAAACAGCCATTAATTGCCCATTATTTGAATTTTAATGACTGTCGATACAAATATTCGTTAAATGGTCTTAGTGGTTTTCGACAGCTAATTAAACTTTAATTAAAAACATGTAGGCTATTTTGTCTGTAGGCTTGAAATATATAATAATTTAATATTTTAGTAAAAGCATAAATGTCCAACCAATATTAAAAATATTAACAAAGCAGATATACTTTTAAAATAAGTAAATAATACAGAAACAAGTTTACTAACTATGCCTATCGTTCGTTCGTTCGTCTAAGCAAGTGGCCAACTCTTGACGTGGTTTAACGACTTTAAAAGCCGAGAACGAAAGCACAAAAGCGCTCAGCTGATTATGCCATTTGCGGTCACCCATCCAAGTAGTGAGCGCTCAGAACGTTGCTTAACTTCGACGATCTATCAAGAACGTCTTAGCAAGCTTCGCCACGAGCGCTTCAGTGATTTCTGGAACAAAGGAATTGTTTACCGTTTGTTTTAGCCTTCCTATTCGATCATTGTCCGCGATCGCGTGAAAGATAAACTTTATACGTCAGTCTGCGGCAGATAACACTTTTGCAGACAACAGTACCCGTGGGGAGCTTGTAGGAGCTTATCGCCGTATAGCTCCATCGGTCACGAAGAACATTCGCAAACAAAAGACTTCCGGAGGGGCCATTAAAGGAGCGAATTAAAGTTACGGGTTCTTATAACTATCAATATCCTATAAAAAAATGAAACTGTTTCATGATATTTTATTTTAAGGTACGGTAGACTTCACGAACCTTTGAAGAACTCTTATGATTGTCAAATATAACTTTTTTAACTTCTACGAAATGTATATGGGCATAGTGTTATAATGTAATTAGACGTGTTTTTACGAAGACCGCGAGAATTTTGTTACCTTTTGTGAATTCAGAGAAAAGTGTAAATTCAGAGAAAAGTCTTTAGTGTATATTGTAACAATTATTGACAGTTATTTTAATATTTGCGGTCTTTTTCTCCGTTTTCTTTTCGTCATTACAATTTGCTAAACAAAATGAATGTGTCTGAGTTAGCGTGATTTAAAAGAGTTGGTTTAATGGATCACATAATTGCATCCTATCGCGTGGTCAGTCAGTGCACCAAAGCAAGTTAAAATACCAGCTTAAGCTAATTCATGTATCAGGGTTTCTGCATTCAAATGTGGTTATTAATGTCAATATGCTACAGTGAACTAAATACATCATAGCGATTTTAATAATTTCAGTGAAATGGACGTTATTCTAAAGTAGAAGAATACTTTGCAAACAAAAAAAGCATCACGCGTTACGAACTCTTCTGTAACCACGACGCGTCGTTTCATCGTAAGTATCTTATAAAATTCGAACACCACCTTTTTACTTACGATCCTTAAGTAACGCGAGTTCCACTTCCCACAAGAGCTCCCATGCAATAATACTTTACCCGCTGATTTTATAGCCCTGCTTAACTGAAAGGGTTCATCGACCCCCTATCTGCACGGTATTATATTAGGGCATGGCATAGTAATCATGTGAGTGCGATACGGTGTTCCTTGGTACACCTGCCCATTCCCATGATGTGGGGGGAATATAATGGTATATAGATACCATAGGATACCGTTTACATAATTTTGTAGGGTTCTATAGTCAACAAGGAACCCTTTTAGATTTGTCATGTCCGTCTGTCCGCGGTTTTGCTCAGTGCATATTGATACGAAAAAATATAATTTGGCATGGATCACGCAATAAGGTACAATAATATCATAATAAATAACTTACCTACGAATATAAAACATCATTGTGTCTTTTTTAACTTTCGCGATCTTACATGCAGGTACGAGTATCACACTAATATTATGTAAGTGAAAGTTTGTGTGTGTATGTGTGTTTGTTACTCTTTCACGCAGAAACAGCAGGACGGATTTTAATGAAATTTGGTACCAGGATTGCTTATACCCTGGATTAAAAAAGGCCAGGCTTTTGATCCCAGTTCGTTCGTTCGTTCGTATGAGCAAGTGGCCAACTCTGGTGACGGAGTTTTTAGGCCGCCTAAAGGCCTCCGTCATGGCTTAACGACTTTAAAAGCCGGGACCGACAATTTAACGTGCCCTCCGAAGCACGGAAGCGCTCAGATGATAATGCCACTTGCGGTCACCCATCCAAGTAGTGACCGCTCAGAACGTTGCTTAACTTCGACGATCTTTCAAGAACGTCTTAGCAAGCTTCGCCACGAGCGCTTCTGATCCCAGTATTCCAACGGGAACGGGAACTATTCACCGCGGGTAACACCGCGGGGCGCAGCTAGTAGGTATATCATAGTTTGTGTTTGTATAGAAGCACAATGCGGATGTGTAAGCTCCAATGGCGTGGAGGTGACCGTGGCACAGTTGGACAGTCTCCAACGTCTTGTTAACATTTCTAGCACGTGTTGCGTAAGTTGGTCCAGTAAAGCCTGGAGCGTAGCACCTAGGGAGAAGGGCTGTAAAGAATACAGTACAAAGATCCTATTAATTAAAAAAAACATATTTTATAGTTTTTTGACTCAATAAAAACACTCTATAGAGTAGTGTTAAAACCTTGCTGATTCTTTTACGAGATTAGGAAAACAATGATGACTGCTGGAATAGTCCAGCAGTCATCAGTGTTTTCCTAATCTCGTCCTACTTTACGTTGTGTGATCCCAGTCAGTGGATAGCCTTTCTGCATTAAAGTTTACACACTTATTTGACGACCTCTGCGGCGCAGTGGATGAAGGCGGCTGAGTCGCAGGAAGTTGTCTGTTCGATCCCCGCCGCGTAACAAATTTTTTGTTTGTTCTGCTGGTATTTGTTTCGGGTCTGGGTATTTTTATATCTATAAATGCACATCAATTCAAACCAAAGCACAAGCTTTAAGTTACTAGCTTGGAGCTAGATTACGCTGTGTGAATGTCCAAGGACATTTATTTAATTACCTGTGGGATATTTTAAAGGTCATCCAACAAAATTAGGCACTGTTAAATTTCAAATTCACTCTTTGAATAGGAAATTTTGAACTCATACGGCCCTAAAAAGCAGCTTGCACGAAGGACCGTTTATGAATTATGGAGAGCCAGCAAAGCAGTGCATTTGACTACACGTTTTGTCGTTGGCCGTGCTCCAAAGTGTTCGTACGCCAGTATTTCGTGAACAGGCATGAAAAGGCTGGAAATATTGTAAATAGGGCTGTTCCAGATTGAGCTAAGACCGGTGTTCCAACGATATTTTTCTTTGGAGTGGAAAAGCAAAGAAATAGAGCTTGAATAAGTTATGAAAATAGTAGCTGCAGGCTGCAGTGTACGTTTTTATTAAAGAAAGAAAGAAAAGATATTTCAGTAGATTCAGAACCTCAAATAGGAACTAAATGTTAACTTTTTATTAGGTTTTTCTAATTGTAATAGCTTAAGAGTTTTTTCAAGAAACCTGTGTATTATGTCATGCGATGAAATAATAAATACTTAGCTACTAGCGAGGCTCTATACGAAAGTTATTAATATTGTATTTGTCTCTGTTACAGAATATTGCAGTACACACGGAAATACACTGTAAGCCACCTTGCCACTTTCGTCCGTGTAGTCAACGTTAAGTGGGACTTAAGGGCAATTACTCCTGATTTTGTCAGTGCAATTGCATCAGATTCGAAATAATTAGCTCTACAGAGCAATTAGGTTAATTAATAAGATATTTTTATTAAAAAAAAACTGGCGTTTAGAAACTATTTGATTTCGTATTTGTTGTATACTTAACTTGATGATACGCTACTACCTCAGGATTTACCCAAATTTGTGGTAGTCGAACATAAAACAATATTTTTTTAAGTCAGTTAAAAGGGTTTCAGTCAGTTTCTGCTTTATTAATATTCAAATACTCAAGGAGAAGAACAGTTATAAGTAACTTATGTATATTTTTAGTTCAAAATTGGTATATTTGTCGTCAACGTCACCGTCGTAATTTTAAGTTTAGTGTTAAATACATTAAAATAACAGCAGTTACTCTTAAATTGTTGTGTCATATTGAGATACTAGGTTCTTGTTTGGAAACAATAGACAAAGGGGGTCTGCCCTCGATCTGAGCACAAAGAACCCCTCGACTGAAATAGAAGACTTCGCGAGGAACTTTAACATCTTTGAAGAACACTTCTCTGTGTCAGTGCCGTTTTTCATTGGCCTTTAAATTTACAAAAAGGGAGAACAATCTTTAAATAGGTACCTACTGGCTACGTATGATGTAATTTTTTTATGGTAATATTTGCAGAACTACATATTTTATCATAAAAAAACATGGTTTTTTAATATTCAAAATGGTGATTACTTAATCTTGGTTGATTATAACCAAATAGAGATAGATTTCTAATCATTTATTTGCATGAAGTATGGTTGTCAAAGGTCTATTTGAAAAGTTATTTAATTTTAGGAACTTTTTTATATCAAGAATTCTGTTTGGCCATTCATTTAAATATTTCACTTACCCAATTCTTATGAAGCTGATTCAGTATTCTGAAACAAGAAATATATAAAATTACAAAATAATTCAAACTAGTTCTTCAAATTAGCAAAAACCTAAACAACTAATATAATATCTTCATAGTGGAACACAAGCAAGTAATAAGACGGACAAGTATTTAGTAAATTACTAAACATTCGCACGAACATTTACTTGAAAATATCCGCTGAAGCAGTCTCACGACACGTACTGCCAAAAGCTCTCGCTCTGAGAGCCCAGTAATGAATTCCTCAAGACATTATGAACACTTATTGTGAAGTGAACGACTTTAACGAGTCAAGAACGTTTGAGTTATGATGAGAAATGAGAAAAAATTGCCGAGAGCTAATTTTCAATGCGTAAGACGGAACGTTGTAGACATGTTTTACAGAAACTAAACTTGGCCATAAAGTATCGTTGTAATCGATCTACAGATAGCTTTGCCAGTCGGAAACATGCTCAAAACAGAGCACAAAATATTTTATGGGTCTCTGTTTCTGCCAAAACTAACATTTCGAAATCCCCATATTTCCTTGTGGTCTTCATTAGAAAAGTCAACTGAGAATATCCCTACAAACTGACATCAATGCGCTCGTGTAAACACCGATAAAAAAAGGAGTATTATAAGTTTGTGGTGTCGGTGTCTTTGAATGTGTGTGTCTGTCTGAGGCATGTTGGCTGAGGCAGGTGTGCTCGCGTGTGATCTTATCTATGTGTCAAGAAAATCTACTTAGCCGAAGATAATCAGAGTTAAAAATGCGATTTTATTATTTTGCGAAACCAAAATCATTTAGTCCATAACTATTGTACAAGGTAGATATTATATCGTATATCGTGCAAAGTCAAACCAGAATCATTTATTTAATAACTGTTTTACATTAATAAAGGTCTTAGAAAGGCCAGATGTGGGCTCATGTTTAAACAGGATCTCCTTTAGTATTCTAACAGGCGGAGACAGGGTAAGACCCAGTATTGATAGGTAGGCTGGAACTCGCTAGACAGAGAAACTCAGATAAGACGAATATACCCATGTCACTATCAACAAAGTTTTGAACTCCACCTATCAAATGTCTACCGCAGAACCACGTAAATTGCCTTATTAATAGTTGTTGCTCACATCTTCTATAAAACATCAACCTCGATTCACAAACAATAAGACCTATTTATAATTATAAAGATTATTTTATTTATTTTTGTATATGCAAAACAGTACAAAAATGAAATTTCTTAGGCGAAAAACGGCAAAGACATATTATTTAATACACAAACGCCTAAATTGATAATCGTAAAGCACAGTCAGCATAATCTTTCTTCAATATTGCACGAAGATTATATCACCTCAATAACTAAACTCAGGCTTTTATATCTTTACTAGATGATTTATACAGAGTCAGGAGGCCATCTTTGCCACACTTAACAGGACACCGTAGTGCCTGGGACATTGTTGAGATGGAATAGGCTTGCCCAGCACCTCAACCATCCTCTCAGCTAAGTCGGCCATATCCACAGTGTGGGGCTGACTAGCCGCGGCTTTCCTCACGATGTTTTCCTTCACCGTATAAAGCTCGTGTTAAAGTGCATATAAAGTTTTCGACACGAAAAGTCCATTGATGCACGGCCGGATTCGATCACCTCAATAACAAACATCAATACTTTGACATGCCTTACTTTGTTCGACTGGCTTCCCACTGAAGCTTGCCTATTTAGATTATTTTAGATTGTTAAGGGATCGCTTTAAAAAAAAGCTAGGCCCACACCACCAGGTTCTTGCCTGATTCTTTCCCTGGTGTAGGGAGTCGCGTTGGAACAGGCATTAGAATCACCTAGCATGTAAAACGAAACTCAAGTGATCCTTGAGGTCCTACAAGAATAAATGATTTTTTCTTTCTTTCTTTCAATATCGTACAAGAAAATCGCGCCAGTGTGTTAACTCAGTAACAGAAAGTGAACGTTTGTAACGGACAGATAGACGAGGGTTCTCCGAATTTACGACAGGAACACAACGATGAATAATTTAAAGTGGGTTTGTTAACGTGAACGGAACACGGAACAAGGTAAATAGGGCATTTATAACTACCAAGTTAGACTGATGTAATGAAAGTAACTTTGACGTACTTCTAAAAAAAGTTTTTTTATTGACCCGTTTTGTCCCACTTCTAAGCAAAGGTCTCTCCCAGACTCTTTCACCTGTATCTATCCTTTGCTTAGTCCCACCATCCGCTAGTAGTAATGTAATAGTAACAAATCGGGTTAGTTTCGCTATGCTTTAGCCTAGTCAGACTTATTGAAATCATTATAATATATTTTCCTCGACATTTCAGATAACATTTCAGTTGCCATACTTATTTACTTACTTACCCATGACCGAAGAATATTGTATTTAAAAATAAATTTGTAGTTAATTAAGAATGACACCCATCAAATTTTCTATGTCTAAGACGCAGCAGATTTTCAAATATTGACCCCTTACTCACACCTCTATAATATTTTGCATGTAGATGCAAAATATCATAGAGTTTCATCCAGACTTCTAACATGATTAGCATAAGTGCTGACACCACAAGTTGCATGTTGCATACATTGCTGCTTCAGCACCGCAGCAAGATCTTACTTGCGAGTAATAACGTTAGTGTAATGCGAACTAACATCGTGTGCTCAGTAATGAAGTTGGGAGACACAGTGTTGTGTTCAGTGGGTCATGTTACTATTAATACCTAAGACATAAGACAGCCTCTCAGATCTTTAGACTCCTAACCTTCTTCGAATATTCAAAAAGCATAACAACAAAACTTACACCTCTAATTCAAATCAAATTCAATATAAAAGTATATTATTTGGCATCGCAAATGCGTCATTCATTAATGTTTAATATGTTCAGGTTTCTTTAATCAACCTTACAGTTTCAATATTCAACTTACGAATGGCCGTAATTCTATTAGCCAATAGCACCTGTGTACGACTAACAAACAAAACATTAATTACAATTTTGACAAACAACAAAGTTACTACGGCGACTGACCGACGGTCATTCGTAAGTTAAATATTAGAAAACCGGGTAGAGAATTGTTGATATCTTAAAAAGAAAAAAAAAACCTTTTTCAGGGTTAAGCGCTTGCCTTTGTACATAGCCTTTATATTATGTATAAGATTTTGTTTGTTTTATGTACAATATTAGTATAGCAATCCAACGAGGTAACGTTGCCAGCCTTTTGGGCACTCTACCTGCGGTCGGTGACCTGAACTCTGTCTTCTATCTTTAGTTAATATATATTTTGGATAGAATACAGAGTTCCTTTTATTTATTTAGTTGTTTAGGTTAAGAAGTGAAGATATTTTTTGTTCCTGTGTGTTTCTTTGTTCTTTAGTCACATCAATAAACCACAGATTGTTAAATAATAAATAATTTAATAGATTAATAAATAATTTAAGAAAAGATGTTGGTTGAATGAACAAACTTGTTTTACTGTAACATTCTACTATGGCAGGCTGATAAGATAGAGTACAAGACAAAATAAGGTCGGAAAGAGAACCTAGACTGTGTATAATTGAATGCGCGACGCGTCGTGTCCTCGGCAGGAATTTATGTGTTGTTCGCGAAACTCATTATGTAAGGCAGTTAGGAATCTTGAAGTATTTCTATGGAGTTACACTTGATGCCTAGCCGCTGCTCGTTCGTTCGTTCGTATGAGCAAGTGGCCAACTCTGGTGACGGAGTTTTTAAGCCGCCTGAAGGCCTCCGTCATGGCTTAACGACTTTAAAAGCCGGGACCGACAATTTAACGTGCCCTCCGAAGCACGAAAGCGCTCAGATGAAAATGCCACTTGCGGTCACCCATCCAAGTTGTGACCGCTCAGTACGTTGCTTAACTTCGACGATCTATCAAGAACGTCTTAGCAAGCTTCGCCACGAGTTCTATTTTTGCTTTTTTTTTTAGCCGCTGCTGGAAATACGTATTTAATTTGATTTAGGTAGGTACTTGTTTAATTAATTTAAACCCTGATCAATAACGTACAGTTTCAATATTCTATCTGATTTTGTTTACTGTGGTTAGTTTTCTTGAGACTACGGCCTGTGTAATCCAGTCAAAACGATGAGTTTAAATAAAGTTAATTTAGCGATACATACCCACTTGCACATAAATATACGAGTAAGTATGTTTTTATGACATTACATGCATATACATTACAAACAGTACTTGCATACAGTAAGAAGAGATAGACAGGAGTTTGAAACTGTAAACTCTTTAATTCATCCTGGCCTAGCATCTATTCTTCTCATCATCAATAGAGTAATTGTGAGATAAGAGGTTTCCTGCCAGAAAAGTAAAAAACAACAATTAAAAAATTTGTTATAAAAAGAAGACTCTATCTATATTATAGATAGATGTTTTGTATTCCTAATGATTTATGCGCATAATATCTTCTGTCTCAGGTGGATAAGACATGAATCATTTTTTGTTGATAGGTCATAGGTTGTACTACATCACAAATATCACATTTCCCAAAAGGTATAATTTCTAATAAATCATGTCAGCGGAAATCCTGACATTCAATATTGTTTAATTTATTTTACAAAGCCGTTTTTCATCATACATTTTACTTTTGAATAAATGGTTTCTACCTATTATACAGGGGGGCAACTTTTTGGCCCCTTACCTTACCTTGATACTACCTTATTTTTTCTTCAAAATAAAACAGAAGGTTTCTAAGAACAAAACCTTGCAACTCAGAATACCGAGCCTTCCAAATACAAAAGAAAAGGTAAAAAAAGCCTTAACTTAAGGGGCCCAAACTTTGCCCACCCACCCTGTATATATTCATAAGTCCATGCTACACATCGGTGAAAGAGATTTTGAAATTGGATGAGTAATTTCGGAGATTACCTTAAAAACATACTAACAAACCAACTTTACCTCTTTATAATATTAGTATAGATAGTATAAAAATAATGTTAGAAATACAGTCCTGATCATGAGTCGTTGTTTTTTATTTCTAAACATAAGTAGGACAATAATTATTATTGTTATGTTGTTAGGTATATAGGTACATTTTACTTTTCATCTCTCCCTTGGCCATAATTCATTTCCCGCTATCTCGTAAACGTAACAAATGATCCCAGAAGTTTAATTTGTTTTATCTAATTTTTGAAAAAACTTCGAGACATTTCCCAAAGGGAAATTACCGATATCCGATGCCAAAACTTATCCCGTCACAATGAAAAATCGCTTTGATAGGCTCGCTTTACACTACATTAGTAACCTGAATGTCAATTTATAGTAATTATAATTAATATTGTTTATTTACCGGCCAAATGAGAGTTAAACTTCTAAACGAAGGGTTTTGTGCAACCCTACAATGTTTAAAACTGTACAAGGATGTACTTCTTTCCCTTTTTTATTTTTAACTCATTCTATTTTGAATATTCATTATATACAACAGTGACGAAAAGAATATTTTTTTTTAAATGTTACAAATTTTGACATTATTTTGACAAAATTTGAATACCTTCTAAGTAAACTGTTTTTCATGTTGATTTATAACTATGTAGGCAAGAGATTTTCGCAATACAGATACTTTTATAGTTTAAGTATCTATTAAGTAGTGTAAGGTATATTATGTAAGTAGATATTTATAGGCATTATTTACGAGTAGGTACTCTTGTGGGAGTCCACTCGACCAGTGAGAACTGGCCTAAGTATCGGGCAACAATCGCTCGATTACCTGACGCTTGTCAAACTGACAGGGCAACGACACGATCGAATTATAGATACTACGTTTAACTGAGGGGATTGAGGTGGGGCGCGTGTGCTAGCGCTTAAAAAGTTACGATTATATTTTTTTGTGTTTATAAATTAAACTAACTTCTAACTTCAAGGAATTAATGAATTTTTCTTTGCAAAAAAAATTAATATTTCTTTTTTATTTCATTATTTAGCCGCAGTCGTCTCCCTTCTCTACTTTTATTGTGGACGACTTTAAAAAAACGAGACCTTCGTCCAATGAGCACATAGGTTTCCATTGTAATTGTAAACAAAAGGTTGACCTACATCATGACCCTTTCAAAGTATTTTTATGTAGAAATACTTAAGACTTTGTGTTACTTTTATGTAGAAAATACTAAACTTTTAACAGATGAGATGAGATGACCGAAGACTTGAGGTTTTTTTTAATTATTTCTCTTGATTCTACACTACTTACTGCAAAAGGAAGTATGATTCTTCGATGTTTAGATAGTATATTTGATATGCGTCCGTCTCAGTTAGCATTCCACTTGAGATGTTGTTTAGATCTAGGAATAAGTTGTCTCGAAACTCACTCATGCGAAAATTAATCTATTCCGCCTTTGCTGTCAATCTAGTCAACACTTACTCAGATATAGGCATAGGTATTATATGAAGTATCAATATTTACTCATGCGAAAATTTAATCTATTTTCGCTGTAAATCTAGCCAGAACTCTAGTTTTAGTAACAAACAGCTGAGACAGTGTATTGAGCTTCAATTATAGATGGTCAGTCAGGCATTGCGACGTGCTACATTGTTCCTAACTGTAGTGCATACATAACCCACCGTAACCACCAGTTAGTAATACATTCGGTTTGATTCCTATCATAAGTTGGATTTTAATACTCAAATAGTAAGGTAAACTGAAGTACTGAGTAACTGGTATAGCCTCGTTATTCATAAATGAAGTTAAAGGTTGCCTAGAGCTCAGATGGCTGCTAAATCTGTTGCCGTTTCTTTTAAATAAAAGAGCACTAAAAGCATTTGTGTCTTTCTAGATTGAAAAAAAAACTGAAATATAGTACTGTGTTTTTACACAATTTATAATAACTATTTCACCTAAATAATTAGGACTTTTTTGGGCGAGGTTTGTGTGTTGTTATGTTTTAATACAAGCTTACAAAAAGTATGCCTCATGGAAATATAATTTTCTCTATCTAGCTTCCTATCCTTGCTCAATGTGAAACATTCTGTATATTAAGTTCGCTAATTTTCGTCTCACTGACTAACTCATGGCCACTTAGGGATATCCCTAAGTGGCCCTGAAAAAAGAGACAGCCTGTATTATTTCATCCAAAGTTTTCGTCTCAGAATATCATTAAAGCATCTATAATTCTCGCTATTCTTTCTTAAGCTCTTCAAGCACTTGGAAGCCGAGCATAGACCAAACAAGTCGTGAGCTCAAAAGCAGTGTGACACATTTCACTCAGACAAAGAGCTCACCGCGGGCATTAATGGCTTCTTTTCACCACGCGCAAGTACCGACGTCAAAGAAATCTTCATGTAATCTTTTGGTTGCAAACATCAGGGGCCTTACTCCGGATCAACGAAAACGAAGTTTCGTGACAATTTTCGGGTTCCAATTATGTTGGTCAACTATTACGAATTCAGTATCCACCAACATAAGCTGACCCCGAAAATTGTTACGACACTTCGTTTTCGTTGATCCGGAGTAAGGCCCCTGGTTACTCTTTCATACGTTACGAGTACACCATGTATGTTAGCCTAATCTATATTTTGTAGAAATAAATTTAAATATTATGTTACGAGTACATACACCAAGTATGTTAGCCTAATCTATATTTTGTAGAAATAAATTCAAATTGGCGACGGGTAGTGAGTTAGGTCGACAACATAGTCCACGTCACAGGGCGTTATTGGATACGACTATCACAGGACCTTATTGGATGGGACATACTTAGAGAGACTTATTACCCAGCTGTGGGTAAAACCAGGGCGTGAATTATTGTGATGATGATGACGTTAAAAAATAAGAGGTTTTAAATTTAGCTTGTAATGTCGTGACATGTTTTAACTCATACTTAAAAGACTATCTGAAATACGTAGATAGCGAACGCTGAACGAGAGAATATAAAGAAAAATATACAGAAAATAAAAATATAAAGAATAACATAACAATATTTTAAATAATCATCATTAAGTTTTTCGAACAACTGAAAAATTCTAAATACTCGTAGTTTAGAAAATCTAAAAACGTTTTTGCTGACTGTACAGTAAAAGTGCACAAACTATGAGTTAGTTACCTGCGACTTGTTATATTCTTGCTAAAGTAAGCTTTTTGAATTTGCGCACCATACGTAAGGGTGCGGTGCGAGTGACAGCGTGGTTTTGGACCGATTGTCAGATGAAAGGAAAATTATTTATAATTTAATGAGTATGGTTTACACCAATTACAATAATTAAATTGTTGTCATATTATGAAATAAACAATAGGTAAACATTATATATTAGGTCACACAACTGAAATTTCATAATTATCTTATATAATTATCTTATATAATCTTATAATTATCTTATATATACCTAATAAGTAAATTGTAACGTAGTTGTTTAGCGAGAGAATGTGAAATAGTCTGATCTGCTTTACCTATGTCTGAAAATAATCCAATCGCAAATTATAAACATGAGTTAAAGCAACAAAAACCAAGTCTAGTCGTCGCGACCATCGCGCGTAACTCCATACTGACCATCTGACGCCAAATATGCGGAGCTTTCACCAAAAAAGATGAAAATTGTCGGCCGCAGTCTGCCGTCGCGTCTAGTTGCCGAGCTGTCGCTGTCGCCTGTCGCCTAGTGTCCGCCTAGTTGAACAGCAAAATCCGCTGTATCCCACACCGCTACCCACTCTTTCTATGGCTAATTAAACTTCCTGAATTTTTGATAAGACTAATAAAAGTTTCTTTTCATTCGTGATGAAAAGAAACTCTTATTAGTCTTCTCATTTGCTACTCGCTCGGTTTTCTAGCGCATATAATTATATTTATGAAGCATGTGCGTGTTTAGAAGCCTTTACGTTATTATATTACCTTATTTTATGAATCAGGGTATAAACAGAAGCTGTAGTAGTACCGACAAAAACGGAGAACAGACCGCTCGCGAAACCATGCGAATGCAATCTACCTACACTCCCGCGGATCGTTTAAGTCTTCACGCGATCCGCGAGCGAGTGAGAAGAGGCAAACATAACACTTACTCAAATTTGAGCTTTACGTAGCTTTCGCTAAAATCTCATCAAAAAGTCGCTGTAAAACTGAACAATCACAGCGCTGGACAGCCCCGATGAATCCAATCCAATTCGTCCGACGGACGCTCCATTACTTACGGCCGGCCGGATCGGACACTGTCGTGACAAATTAAAAAGGCCAATTTATCCAACGGACCTGCCACTTGCCAGGTGCCGGATTTATTGTCATGATATTTTCATTCACTGCTGCAACTGAAGGCAATGTTATAGTCACCTATTTTCGTGAAAAAAATTGTCTAAGATTATCTCCTTCATATGTATAAAGTTTTACAATGTAAAGATTGCGAAATATTATAAGATAACTCAGCTGATCCAGTATACCTACCAATGAATATAGGTCACATTTCGGAAGACGCATCGAATAAAATAAACTGCAAATTATATAAGTTTTTAATTTTCATTGCTGGGCATGGCTACGTGGTACTTTCTAAAACTTGTTTGTAAGCGCTCAGTTAAGCATCATTCTGAACGGTCACAACTTGTATAGGTGACTGCAAGTGGCATCAAACACAACTCAGCGCTTCCATGCTTCGGAGGGCACGTTAATTTGTCGGTCCCAGCTTCAAAAGTCGCTAAACCATGACAGAGGCTTTTGAAATGAAGGAAAATGAAATAAGATCACGACTGTATCCCAGAGAGCGGGACCAGATTGGCCACTTGTTTATAAGATTATTATTATTATTATTATTAGCAGCCCTCAGTGTCCCACTGCTGGGCAAAGGCCTCCCCCCACTCTCTCCATTCGTCCCTCTCCTGCGCTAATGTGGTCCAGTCGGCGCGGAATTTGGCGAGCTCGTCCCTCCATCTGGTTCGCGGTCTGCCACGACGTCGTCGCGACGTATCAGGGGCCCACTCGGTGGTCAGTTTTGCCCACTGGTCTCCTGACATACGGCAAACGTGACCAGCCCAGTCCCATTTAAGCTTAGCGGCTTTGGTGGCTACATCAAACACACGTTTATACACGTTTATAAGAACTTATTTAATTTTAGGATGATACGAATACCATTTAAAACCATCCAATAAATATTCTGCTCCTCTGATGGAATCTCGCAAGTACCTCTAGAACCCGGCTGGACACCAAAGCAATTTCCCTAAAATAAAACAGGAAATTAATTAGTTCGTGAAGGCTTTCTAAGCTCCTTTCATTTACCTTTCATTTGGTCGTAAAATATCCTTTAATTACTTATAGGGAGCAATAACAATGGAAAAGAAAATAAACAGGGGAAAATGGCGAATTAACTTCGAAATTAGCTAATGTTCATTCCATTCGATAAAAAAAATCTTATCTATACTTAATTATAATTTTTAAGACATGGTAGAATATCTATAGAAATCAAAGGAAATTGGTTTGTAATTAAGTAATATAAATTTCTGTTGGTAAAATTGGATTTTATGTGGGCAGCTGGAGCAAGTACAATATTAAAAAAACTAGCCTAACTTGCAAATTGGCTTTCTAATTTTGGGACTAGGTATATTCCAATTGCTGAAGCTACGATAAAAAACACGGTTTCTAAAATACATTTATTTATTTTGTTGGGTAGAAACAGTTATTCAATTTAAAAGGATATAGATTTACCTACCTAGGATTGTTTCGCTGAAAGCAAATTGGAAAGCTTTTAAAAGTTTTTCTGCACTTTTTACACACCGCGGATAGTAATATCGTTATTGCTACCTCTCTCATTTCATTGAAAATATAGTAGTCATAAAAGACCCACAATTTTCAAAGCAACACCTTGGCAAACTAATTATATCCCATGTCTACTAATATTTCTAGTTTCTATGTTAGTTATATTAGTTATATTACTCTAAGGTTTGTTGTGAGAAAATAAATATTTTTTGAATTTCAATTGAATTGAATTTCTAGCCATATTTCGTGTCGTGTCGTCGTGTTGGCATAGTGGTGCTTAAAGTACCTCAACTTTCGTTCAGAAGGGTTCAAATCCCGGCCGTGCATCAATAGATTTTTTGAATGCTTCATCATCATCATCATCCACATCCTACAAGATCTGAAAGAATCTACTGCACCTTGGGAGTACAATCGTGATTCAGATTTTTTTTTTCTTGTTTCTTTATTAACAAAATTAATTCTTGTTCCATTATACTTAGAAATAAAATGTAAGGGAACTATATAAAAGCAGGCAAGTGGAAAATTTCAATTAGACTCACACTGACATGTTTATTTTCGTCCTCTCAAACACTACTAAAGTACCTGAACACGAAGGAAATTCATTAGATTACGCGTGGCTTATTCCGTAACCTTTATATTTTCCTTTCAAAACTAAATTGCTCGTTTTCAGCGAGCTCCACCAAGCATAAACCAGTTGATTTCAACACAATTGGCCGGTTAAACGACCATAGACGTAGACGTATAGTAAAGCCTAAGTTCTTCGAAAAACGGTGGACGTCATAGAAAGACCGCCAAAGCTTTAAAATCATCGAAGGTAATTAAAGACAAGAGTTATATGAAATGTTTTGAGTTGTCAGAGACTATTCCTAGACACAATGGTTTTAAAAATATAGTCATCTTGAATAAAAGACTTAAAGATTATTTTTCATGACTTCAAAGTGATTCCAAAAAGTTTATAAATGCGCTGTGACCAGCACTATAATTCTGAAGCGCTCGTGGCAAATGACCGCAAGTGGCATTAACAGCTGAGCGTTTCTGTTAAAGTTGTCGGTCCTGGCTTTTAAAGTCGTTAAGCCATAACGGAAGCCTTTTGGCGGCCTAAAACCTCCGTCACCAAAGTTGGCCACTTACTTACGAATTTACTTTTTAGTATTATAGCGTCATGGACAAATTAGAAGTCATTCCGTTTAATTGTTTATTTTATTACCTAATTAAAACGTTTGGTAGAAAATAACAATAATGCTTAAGTACTTATTTTACTCTCATTTACGACTGCAATAAATACGGCTCCGTAGTTCTCGAAAATTCGAAACATCACGAGTCCTTATGTCCGCGTCATAAAGTTCATTTCATATTGAAAATACGAGTATATTGGGAGTGACAGAAACCCAGTCCCATTCAGTCCCGATTTGCAAACATATTGGGCCTCAATGAAAAAATTTCCGACCTTTTTGACTTTCAAATGAATCGGGATCCTAACTCGATTCTGATTGAGTTTGACGATTTTTAAAACCTTTTGTTTGTTTATAAAATTAGTGAACCTTTTTGGAAATTTGATAAAGATTTCAGATATGGAAGACTTCATAAATGTTTAGATCCTATCTAAATTGTATTTTTGTTCTGATTAGGTATATAAATTTTGTTATTGGCTTTAACAGTCAACCAGGTTACTAGTTGCTAAGCTTGAGACTAGATGACGCTGTATGAAATGTCCAAGGATATTTATTTATTTTTCTTCAAATTTTTGAACTGATTTTCAAAGCTCAGAAAATGTCAGAAAGAAGATCTGAAGGTCCCTGGTTTCGGCACCAATTTTGTTGGTATAAACAACAAAAACAATTAATTTTGAATATTTTTACTTTATTGCGTCTAACACCTTGCACAAGTTGTGAGAGAAGTGAAAAGTGAACAGACCGAATGAAATTTGTATGTTTTTTCTAAACACCACCTTGATCACGTCAACTTTCAAACAAAAACAACCGCATCAAATTTGATTCAGGAGTTACGTTGCCTAATTGAGTAATTGAGTTGTCCTTGGCAGACACATAACATAATGCAAACTTACAACATCTTTCTTTTCGTCGGGGGTTAAAAATAACCGAATGTACGAATGAGTGATCTCTTAAAACCATCCCAAAATCCTATACGAGTAAGATAACTTTACGCTTGATTTCTGTCATGCGGAAATGAGCCCATAAATTCGGGTAACCGGCTCATTTTATGTAAAATAGCCATTTGCGGTAAGTTCCATGGCCCAGTGACCCGAGAAGGTAGTTGGGTTAGGCCATTAACTTCCTCTCGGTAATAACACGGGACATTGAAGGACGTGTGGACCGATGAGATGATGTTCCTTGTCAATGTTATATGAGACTGTTATGTGAGCGATTTGGATCGTAAATGAGGCTAACTAAAGTAATGATCGGGGTTCGTATGGTGTTATTTAGTTAGATTATTTTCGATTGTTAAGGGATCGCTTTAAAAAAAAAGCTAGGCCCACACCACCAGGTTCTTGCCTGATTCTTTCCCTGGTGTAGGAAGGCGCGTTGGAACAGGCATTAGAATCACCTAGCATGTAAAACGAAACTTAAGTGATCCTTGAGGTCCTACAAGAATAAATGATTTTTTTCTTTCTTTCTTTCTTTCTTATTTTCGTAAAACATGTAAGTAAGTACTCTTATATGAGCTCAGCTCTTGTCGGTGTAATGATGCAATTTCCTCCATAAGCTTCTTTCCAATGCGATCTCTTTTACTTCTTGATACGACATGACAGCGACCTTCATGACAGGTACTCTTACATAATAAAAATACCATGTTTGTATTCACAACAATTTATAGCGTAAGTTACTTCATTTATAATAATTATCATTTTAAAATATTAAAAAGTGTGTACAGAATCACGACAAATCATATTCGTTTTTGTAGTTAGGTATAGTGACGATTTGCACAAAATATCTAGAATTGTTTATTTTTATTCTATTTATTTAACCTCAGACACCTTAGATGCCTAGAAATTGATTATTTATACAGAAAAATATAAAAACTCCTAATATCTGAGACAATGATTACCGCTCTGGGAACAGTTAGGTATGTATTGATCAAATTTCGTTTGTTTTATTTTACCAAAGACGATTAATATCTAGAAGACAGACAAAGGCCATACACTAAATCGTAACCCGATCCCGCAGTACCAGATAGCCTGAAAACTTTAAAACATCAATTTTATCCAAGAAATTTCAATACTTAGTAGTAGGTAGCAACAATATTCAATATTTAAACATTTTTAACTAGAAAGTAATTGAAATTTCTTGGATAAAATTGATGTTTTAGAGTTTTCAGGCTATTTTTTAGGGTTACGATTTTGTGTGTGGCCTTTGTCTGTCTTCTAGATATTAATCGTCTTTAGTATCGCTAACTCGTGATTTATAGATCAAAGTGTTACGTATTCTGTGGGCACTATCGGTGCATCTACATATAATTCGTGGCACGTCTGCCACACCTGACTTTGAAGCCTTGGATTTCTAAAGAACGACCAACGTTGTATAGCAGCCGTATTACAGTCGTCGACGTCGACAGTGATCTAATACCGTCTTTCATTATGTGAGTAATTCAAACTCACCTTACATGCCAACGGGCCATTTAAAACGAATTGTAGAAAATAACAGCGGTGCTTTTTTATTTATTTTTAAACCTATATAAATTAACTGGTATACAGTGGTAATTTAATTCATGTAATTTTTTTATTTGTTTTTTGTATTTGGTCAACTGGCTTCAGGAAAAATATTTCCGTATATTTTATAAATGATTTCATGAAAATTAGCTGAACTCCGTTAGAGTCACGTGTAGCCATGTTAAAAGAAGCGCCATCATCCCTAAGAGCCACAGCACACTACGTTTTTGGAACGAGCAGTTGCTGCTCGATTTTGTTCTGTCACTTTCATTAGCGTTTGTATCGATACAAACGTGCAATGACGCGTTCGTTAAAAGTGATGTACACTGTACAGCCTGTACAGTGTACATCACTTTTAACGAACGCGGGTACGCTAAGAAATAGATACAAAATAAGCAATGAAAATTTATTACCAAGTCAATTTGCAAAATGTTACCCTTGTCGCTCGACGGTGATAAATTCTTAAGAAACCGACCGTCGGCAATTAAATAAATTACCCACGGGAACTGTTAGAGATAGTCTCCCTAATGTCCTGATAATTGACTGTTAATTAATTAATGCGATCGGCCGACGTTGGTACTCTTTTATTTAACCATCGTGAAAGAGTAGGTACAGAAATGGCAAACGAGAGCACGACACATTTCCTGAAAATAAAAAACTACTGCAAAAAAGAGCGGTAAATATACACACTCATTTTCAAGGAATTAAAAAAATAATGTAAGCACTTTATGTGTAGATACTTATTTATGTTGTAAGTATAGTTTATCCTGACTAGCGCTACGGATTTTTTATATAAGGAACTTTGTAGTGTTTATCTGTATGTGTCTTATTTTAGATTTAATTTCTAGTGTGTCTGCCTTAAGGTAGCTCCTCCGAAGTAAATCTACTCGGCTATTTTAAGATTATCAACTCTTTTTTTTTGAAGACATCTACGGGGTGTTTCTCATTTTTTTAAATAATTTATTTTTTAAATGTAGGTATTCAAATCTTGAAATTTTATAATGTAAACACAAAGTGCTTTTAGGGTTTCAACAAATCACTTCTTACTTCGACAATATTTATTTATCTTCGGAAAACCAACAGCTTTTTACAAGGTGTACTTAAAAAACAATATTTGTAGCGAATATTTGTAGCTTCCTGTGCCATCAATATCTTTCATTAAAATCTAATCACGCAATTTCCATCACGTATCAAGAAGGTTCCGAATGAAGGCTTTTGTGGTTTAGTACCTTCTTCCTCCACGGTTCAAGGAAAGGTTGGTATCATAAACATGTCCTCACGCATTTGAATAGGAAGAATGCTAATTTATAAGCTTTAGGGGGAAGGGGGAATTTATTGGTTTTTTCATGTTATCAATCTCTGGTATATTTTATCTTTAGTATGAGTGGTATTCCGTAAAGGGATTTCACACGCTTAAATGGAGCTGGGCTGGTCATGTTTGCCGTATGCCGGACGAGCTGTGGGCCAAGGTTAACACTCAGTGGAGCCCTGAGACAGCAAGACGGCGTCGCGGCAGACCTAGAAGGAGGTGTCGCGACGAACTTGGTTCCTTGGGTCCAAATGGCACAGGAACGTTATGATTGGAGAGACCAAGGGGAGGCCTTTGCCCAGCAGTGGGACACAATGGGCTGATAATAATAATAATGAGCGGTATTAGCATTAAAAACTTATGGTAAAACGAGTAGGTACTATTTTTATTCGGTAATACTTAATACGGAAAAAAAGTGCATGTAAGAATAATAATAGGGCCCCAGTTTCTAGATTGATTTATTCAATTAAATATTAAAGATAATAAATTGTTATATGATTAAATTAAATATAGGGTCGCATTTTTTATATTTTGAGCATTTATGAGTTGTATCTTATAAATCACCTTAAAACGCATAAAAACGAATAAAAAAATCAAAAAATCAAATTAACGAAACAAACCCTCCAAAGATTTAATACCCGATAACCCGACCCTTTGTAATCACAACTTCACAATACGAAACGGTTCTAAAAACTCAATTTACTATCCCCAAATGGAACTCTGTGCAAGGGAATAACATTACATACGAAACAAAAAACAATCGAGTTTTAGCGTTTTCCAATTCACGCCAAATTTGGGATGCCCAAATTGCCGAAGCCTAACGTGAGTAATCTTGTAGATATGAAAAGAAAGAATAATGTAATATATTTTTTACAAATGTATTCCATCTAATAAAGGAATACCTATTCGGTTTTAATCTTAAGATTATATACCAAAACCGAGCACTTTTGTTATAGCTATTTCATAACACAATAGTTTTATCTTTTAAACTCTATTTTAATATTTCATATTGGGGGACCATAGAAATTAACAAACTGTGTTTGTTGTTGATGCATATTGTTTGTTTGATAAAATAAATAGATGAATACCTGACTGCCGTAGCTTTTTAAATCAAAAACCTATGCTTTATAAAATTGAATCAATGGTTCTCCAAAAATCAATAACCTTTCTGTAAAACAGTATAACAGAGGTCTGGAACAGATCGATTTATAGCATAAAACAATTGGCATATTGTACATTACCTACTTAAATATTACACAATTAAGAACAATGCAGAGTTTTAATTTATTTATACTATGTGAATAATTACTTTAGCTAATAAAGTTTGCCTGTTTTATCTTTATTTTAGGTAATTCTGTGCTCGCTTTGTATATTCCTAGGGTAGGTGTATTATACGCTAGATGAGTAGGTAGATATATATACCTACGCAACCCCAATTTGATAGGCTTGACTACCTGCTTATCTTTTTGGTAAAAACGTACAGGTTACATAAACATTGAACACACTAAAAAAACACACTGTAGACTACACTATCTCAATAAACGATGTCGATACTTGGCAGTACCAAGTTTCGCTTTTTGATCAGTCAATCCAGAAAATAATTTGTTAAAACTAAAGCAAATTTTTTACCGCTGTTCAATCTACCAAGTTTTTCATCCAAAACAAAGGAGCACTGAGTAGATTCTGCTGGGAATAATCCCGATAGATCATAATTTTCATTTTTCCCGCAAACAGGCGACGGCAGACGTCGTTTCCCGCTTAATTAAACGTCAAGCAGCCATTTTGAAATAAACATGCATGAGCAAAGTGGAGCAAACTCTCGCTTGTCACGTTTTCAGGAATAATGCGAAATACTTTTTAAATCTCTTTTTGACGAATCTTATTTCGTAAGCGACAAGAAATTTATGACCCGCTCAGGTGATGTAAGATTATTTGCAAATCCCGACTTTTAAATTCATTGCATACTTTACCAAGAACATTTATCATAAAAATACAAAATAAATGTGATGCGCTGAAACGAATAGTTTAGACATTTTGTGAATTCAGCTAAGTAGACGTTACAATAAATATGCAAATGCTTCTTGCAAAACGTCAAAAGAAATGATTCATTATTCTGAAATTCGGTCACGCTTACTAATGCACTTGACATGTCCCATTGAACTCCATAACTGCTTCTTCATAAATAATGCATGCCTCGGGACCCCTATTGCAGTTGCTGCCAAATCACGTGACACAACTAATGTCTGCAATCACTAGAATTAACACCCGTCTCCCTGCCGACAACGAAAGCGATTTCTTCTCATCTCATGAATATTGAGCTGCTAATTTTCTAAGTTCGTCACCTCTTCCGTTCTGCAGGCCGGTCACGTTCGCGTAGTACAATGACAGGTCCTAATCGGCATCCGTTACGCAACCGCTCCGCGCTTAGGCGGCCAATGTCGCGGCCCACGCGGAATATCGATCATGGAGGAGAATCTTCGAACAGCGTCCGGGCAAAACGGAAACTACAGGAAACTTGGGATTCTGTATATAAGAGCGTATGTGTTTGAACACAGCATCATTCGGCTACAGTCAACCGAGTAAGCAACAATGAAGACCTTCGCTTGTGTAGTTCTCATCGTAGCGGTGGCGGTCGCTGAGCCTCCAAGCTACAGGCAGAACCGTCAGAACTTCAGGTTCCAGAGGCAGGAACTTGACAGGGAGTCGACAACCCCTGGTTCTGACGCACCTTACCCTGCGGCGGGATTCAGACCCGCCAGGCCTTTCAACCTCCCCAATGAGGCCGCTCCACAAACATCTTACGGAGTACCGGACAACAGCTATGGTGCACCTGCCCAGACCTACACAGCTCCTCAACAAGAGTACGGAACTCCTGACAACCTTTCAACTGAATACGGTGCGCCTACAACCGACAAAGCAGAAGCAAGTGGTGACGAGACTCTTCAAGTTGAAGGCTTACAGAAAGAGAAAATAGAAGAGGCACCGAAAGACGCTGAGGTGTTGAGCAACCAGGGAGCTTACTACGTCCTGCTTCCTGGTTCTCAGCTTCAGAGAGTGCAGTACCAGACTGAGAATGATCTTAGGAATATGGCGTACACGGCCCGACTTCAGTACAAAAATGAAGACCGCGCTCCGTTGTATGTATATACCGCTGTGCCTCAAGTCCAACCATCTGCTGCATACATCCAGCTCTTCTAAACCACTGTGAACGGAACGAACTTTTCTTAATTCAAATGGTGTTTCAATAATAAAACCTGTGAGATTAAAATGAATCACACCTTGTACACAAAATAAAGTAAAAATACTAAAACCTTTTTTTATGAATTTAAACCCCCATTCCCTTAACCTTTTTCTTAAGTATATTTTTTTTCTGCACACATAAATCTTAAAAAGATCACCTATGTTATGTATGTGTTACCTAATAAGTCATTTACTAATAATTAGTAAAATTCTGATATTGGACTTATATACTTACTTACTCCAAGTTACTACAGCGCTATTGTTTTACCTACTTGTCGCGTCGCGAAACGAAACTCATCGCCATCACGGATAAACTGTCAAAAATGACAGTAAATCACTTGCTGATATTGATTCAGTGTCCCACAGTAGGTAGCTGTACCTAATTAATTGCATTAATTTGAATGCCTTTGCATTTATGCAGATCATTCGCATCGCAACATCGCAGTCTGAAGAAAATATTTTATGCATTCTTTTTAAATATTTCACATTCCAAAAACAAAAGAAACAGGTTTAGGTCAAGGCCATGTCAAGCATGTCATGTCATGAAATAAAAGAGGTTTCTTACAAATATTTGTTTGCTGACATTTTTCGGTCGAAGTGCAGTCAAAGGTACACAAAGATGTTTGCCAACGTGATTTACATTACAAAGACAAGTTTGTTTGGTAATTTTAACATGGATACGCATTACAATAACATGAAATAAGTACCCATTCTTTATATACATGCATAATATGCTACTTGTTTATCCATTCATACTTTTTATTTGTAGGTATATGTTTTCAAGCACTACTTTGTCATTAATCAATAAATGAATGGCCAGCTAGTATACACTTTATCACAAGTTCGATTTTTTGTTATAAAAAATGATGATACATACTTAGTAGGTAGTATACTCTCGGGTTAAGTTTTTATTACACACGTATGTTGCAAACAGGGACTGTACAACCTCAGTTTCCAGTAATTCCTTCGAATGAGCTACATATTCACCATTTTCAAGTATGGAGAGGTTTACCCTTTTTTTGAGAAACCTCTTCCTAACCCAAGGGGTTGCCCCTTAACCCCTTGATTGGGTTAATAAATGGAAAAAGTTCAAACAAATGTACCTACCTAAAAGTCCATACTAAGTACCACAGAATAAATAATAGTACAAGTACCTATATACAACGTAACACGCTCTCCAATTTTTTGTAACTTTAGTTCCCAAGTTATTATTCTTTCTGCTTGTTGACTGTACAGAGGTCACGTCAGGACCACGCGCCAGCATTTTCCTTTACATTTGAAACAAAGGGAGCGAGTGATTGCTTACTTCTCCACGATTTATTTACTTTTTATTTCGCGGCTGTATTTTATGTTCAAGATGTAATTGAAAACTAAAAATGTTGACTTGTGATTGTATTGCTGTTTGAGACAGATTTTTAAGCACTAAAGTGTTTTGAATGTAGGTACCTACCTAGGTTTGTAATACTTTGTAGAAATTGATTTAAAATCTCAAAACTAAGCCAGACGTTCCGATATCTAAAATAAATTAAAAAATATTGTTTTATAAATCTTGAAAAGTATATCACAACGTTGTTAATATTTAATTACGTGGCAATTCGTTTGGTCACTAAATATTAAAATTGCTACCAATAAAAATACGCTTAGGTTATTTATCAAATCTTTATTTACCCTACACTCAAATTTCGATTTCTATACGCTTTCCCGATGCATGTAATATCAAAAGTAACATAGGTATCATGTGGTTTTGCCGGAACAAAGCTACCGTAAAGTCGACATGGAGTTGACAGGACACACCGATTGTGAACAAGCAGTCTCCAAACCGAACAAGCATACGTCATTGCCCATTTGAAGCCGCGCTTTGAAACGTCATAGCTGTCAAAGCCTTTGTTTGGGCTCTTTAGACGTGTAATAAATACCTGCTTTTGTTACTGGTTCAATCCAGAGTTCAAAAATCATTAGGTTCGCAATCAAGCTAAGTTGTCAACCATCAACATACTTTAGACATTAAATAGCACACGGGAAATTACTCACGTAAAATTATCGTACAACTCACGAAAAAAATTTTTTTTACGACCTTTGTGGCGCAGTGTTCGAATCCCACCGCGGGACAAAATAAATGTTTGCAAGTTCTGCAGATATTTGTTCCGGGTCTGGATGTTTTTCTATCTATAATTATTATGTAGGTATGTATTTACAAAAAAAATGTAGTATTATATCAGTCATCTGGTTACCATAACACAAGGATTAAGTTGCTTAGCTTGGGACTAGATGACGCCGTGTGAAATTTCTAAAGATATTTATATTTATTTTAATTATTTTGAAAGTGAAATATTTAATTTACTAAGCAAAGACACAACTTAAACCTCAAATAGGACAACACAAGAGGCAAAATTAAAATTTTTCTTCAATTATGTGAGAAGAGATCAATTTCCTGCACTCTCGAGTAAACGTAATTTTTTTATTATCTTTGCTCTGGAGGTGCAATATTAAATTGACAAATCTTTATGAATAAAAGGCAGTTGAATTAAACCTCATTGGTTTTACAATAATAGTAATTTTTTACCTAAGTATTCATTGTTACACATTCTTTTTGCATTTGACAGTAATCGTGACAATTTTGCTCATTCAAAATAAATTATTTGCATACAGCGTATTGTTTATTTGCTCAGTTAAACGTTTAGCTCAGAATTTCTGAGACGTTTTGTATATATCAAATTGCTATATTTTCCTAAAACGATGTATCTAAGTAGTAATTATGATAAGAAGTAGCATAGCAAGTGTAAAACACACCTTTTTGCTGGATGAGGACAAAAAGAAATGCATGTGCATCATTACCTTTATAATAGTGCAATGTAAGCCTGACTAATATACCTAACACATTATACATAGAAGCATTTCACACAAGAAGTCACCATCTTCTTTCCCTTGTCTTATTTTACATCGGAAGAACACAACGTGTGCCGATCTCACGTTATCATGGGATCGGCACATTTTGTGTTTGTTTGTTTGTTTCGTTCTGTCAGACATCATCTCTGCAGTAACAATCTATTGAAATTTTGTTCGTTGAAGTTTTAAACGTTTTAAGCGTTTAGGTACTTCTGCAAAATATGGGTATCTACTAAATATATGTTTTGACATACTTACATTTAACAACCCTTACTAATAGTTGGAAATATTCTGTAAACTAAAAACTGTAGTAAGTATTTAACCGACTTATCAAAAAAAAGGATTGAATTATTTTTTTATGCCAATCGATAGAGCTCAATAACCTTCTACTGTAGTAGCCATAACATAAAGAATAATTCAAATATTGGACGTACGTTCTCATGTTTACACATACAAGTTTCCAGGGTTGTTAGGCCTTTTCACATGCACTCGGTTAATAATCCCAATAACATTATAGACGTATGCAATTTTGTATAAATGTATGGATGTGTGAATGTATGGATGTTTTTTACTCTTTCTCGTGAAAACTACTACGGATTTGGGATATAATAGTTTATGACCTGGTATAACTCATAGGCTACTTTTTATCCAAGTACACCACGGGGGTGAAACCGCGGAGTAAGCTAGTTTTTGTATAAAGTAGAAATGTATAGAACCGTTACCGTTACTGCGCATCTTGCGCAGTAACGGCACGGACGCCCTGCTTTGTGAAAGCTCTTATTGTAGCTCATACATTTACTTACTTACCGTGTGCATATGAAAAGTGTCTTAGGGCTCGTGAAATGCTGTAAAAAACGACTGCATGCACACGCGAGCCATCAGCACGCACTCTTTCGCAAAAGGAAAAGCAATTTTCATAAAATGCGGTTCCAGTTTTATGACTGAACGTAATTTCCACGTGAAGTTTATGCGTAAATTGAAATAATTATTTAAAGTTATGCCAATTATTGAAAATTTTCCTTGCTTTCCGTCTATATAATTTAGTAGGTATAATATTACTTAGTAATTACCTCCCTCATAGGTAAATTTTTAATGGTGTACTATAATGCAGAAATACCGAATTATAATTATCTTAAAATGTTTTTTATATTTAAATTATAGCCACGACCTTACTTGCTATTATTTTTATTCTTCCTTCTGGTGTACTATTTTAGTATTCTTACTATTTAATTTTTTTTATTTATCAAATTCAAAATATGCCCTGTAGTTTTCGGCTTATTAGAATCTTTTTAATTAGTAGGTAAATTATGCTAGCGAAGTTTGTGGCATCTTCCCTTGCTTCTAATCGCCAGAGCTGGCCTTACTTATAATCTTCTTGACTTTCGAATCAAAAGGTAAAATGCACCACAAAACCACAGCCCACCATGTCTGAAACTACATACAAAGCAGTGCTCAGTGCTATAGCTCTACATACTTGACCGTCGCGCTATGAATATTTTTGCATAATGCGATGTTTGCCTCACCTCTTGAATAATCTATGGCTTTCTTTCATTCACTATTATTGTATTGTCCTCGGATATTGTCCAGCGTTGTGATATTTTCCAGAGATCTACATAACTCAGTGTGAACTGTGTCTCTGGTTCGCTATGTTACTGAATAGCGTTGTTTGTGTTTGAGCCACAGTTTAAACTTAATTTACGCTCTGTCATTCGTATGATTATACTGTTTTGAAGATACCACAGCTCGTCCTGTGTACTACAAAACAGCTCAATACTATAGCTTGGTATACCTACTCTTTGAACTTGAACGAGCTTTTTAAAAGTGTAGGTAGGTATGTATTGTGTCTTTTGCTTTTCTAGTTTAGTTTACATATTCTAATTCTTGTCCCTTTACATGTCGTCGGCATTATACGAGTATATAGTTATCTTTTATTTTCCTTCATCATTTGTCATCTCAGTACTCACCCTTCTCTTTTTCTGACGGATCTCCTAATTAATACATATTTTCTTTGGTCCACCTCTACTTATACTACATTAATTGTATTTAACTTTTCAAAATAAAAGCCTAAAAATCTTAACCCGTTTTTTCATAATATACAAACTTCCTTGAGCTCTGGCAGATAAATCTGTTGCCATTTCTTTGGATTGACTTAATAACTTCTTATAAATATTGTGATAACTTTCAGGTGTTCTCATGTTCATCACATCCATCACCATCCTCTACTGCTTCTGGGCCCCGGAAAGGGCCCCATTTGACCTCTACAAGCTCGCCAGTATCATGTACTTGTACGACAAGCAGGAGTGCGGTGACCGCCTCGCAATCGAGTCAGTGAAAAACCTTCAGAATCTTCAGCTCAGCAATGATACTATGGGGCTGAATGTGCTGCCTATTAAGTGGCAACCAGCGGAGGTGACGGTGACTACAAGACTTTCTTCGAAGACGAGGACGTAAGTAAAGTTTGTATGAGATAGTTTTTAGGCTGCCTGAAGGCGTCAGACGGCCTTTGTCAGTAAAGAAATAAAAAGGAGATTGGCGTGTCGCATAAAACCACTGAAACGCTAGTGATCCAAAACCAAAACCAATAAAATTAAGAAACGATACCGTATGGTTTTAAAGACCGCGTTAATTTGGTGCCAATCAGGAGTGAACTGTTTAGTCTGTTGATAGACCACCATCAAACACAAGCCAACCATGTATACATTTGCTAGTCACTTGACCTTTTATCCTTTATCCTTTGCTTGATGTAGTTGATGATTGATGAACAAGCTAACAAATGTCATGGCAGAATAAATAAATGTTTGCATAAACATATTCTTTCAGATCATTGAACTATAACTCACTATTCTTTAATTATAGTACATTTTTAAGACAAGGGACTATGACTAGGGACGTTCTAAATAATTTATGCCAGTCAAAGGCACACCCACACTAGGAACTTTTACCCGCCTTTATCTATGTGAAATAAGTATTAGTTGTTTTTTTTTATTTCAGTTATGTGAAGCTGAGCATCGGCTTCCACGTGGTGTGGATGACCATGGCCATCATTATCAGATTCGTCATAAAAAAAAACAGAAACACAAACTGTCTCAAGTTCTTCATGGCTCTTTTCTTCAATTCATTCATATTTATGATACTCTTCGATCTGTCCATGGCTATTGTGTACGTGGCTCATATTAAGCAGAGCTTGAGCAAGGGCATGATTATAAGGTAAAGTCATTTAAAAGGTTACTTTCATTTATTGTTAAGTAATAAACAGTAAAGGAGCTCACGCTCCTTTACGTCTGTATACTATCTTCAGATCTCTCAATCGATACTGATTTAAAGGTATTAAATTATGATTATTTTTTGAGACTATTTAGTTTTAAACGGATAAAGTATGTAAGTTCGTACGAGCAAGTGGCCAACTCTGGTGGCGGAGTGTTTGGGCCGACTTTAAAAACCGGGACCGACAATTTAAAGTGCCCTCCGAAGCACGGAAGCGTTTAGATATTAATGCCACTTGCAGTCACCCATCCAAGTAGTGACAGCTCATAACGTTGCTTAACTTTGACGATCTATCAAGAACGTCTTAGCAAGCTTCACCACGAGCGCTTCGTAAACGGATTGATCACCAAAAATAAGCTAGACTTTCGCAGGCACCTAACTACTGAGAGAGGTGTTTCTTCTCAACACATTTAAACTCCTAGGTGCTTCTACTCTTAGGTTCTACAAAATAATGTTAAATTTGAATTTGAACTTAACAGGTACAGTGGCTGGGGCGTAATCCTAAAACTAGACAACACAGATGACTTCGCCGGCTGGCTGCCAATGATAGCCTCTGCTTGCTGGCTGCGCGGGGTCATCATCTTCGCGCTGAATGTGTACTGCTGTCGCATCATCCAGCACATCCGCAACAAGATCAAGAAGGAGTTTAGGCAACGGTTGTTTCGGGAAGTGCACCTCCCTATTCCAGAGGCGAGGCGGGAAAGCTCTATGAAGGATGACGTTCTTTATTACCGAATGGGCGAGAACCAACCGTACGTTAAGAGTGATGCTTACTGATAACTAAAGTACAGAGATGAAATTTAATAAAACAACAGACATTACTGTTACAAGATATTCCATGTACCTAAGGTTACAAAGAAAATATAATTGTATGATAAATTCCTGGTTGGAAAACATTGATACCCAAACTAGGATTCCCTGTGTTATGGCATACCGATGCCCTCCGCCATACAACAATGGATTACAGTAGGTAAAGTGAAATCATTAATTAAATTGACAAGCATGATTGAGACGATTATAATTATGTTACATCATTAGTAATGTCTTAAAATAACTAGCCAAAAATTTACTAAAGTACAGAGATTAGTCGATTATTGCAATTAACAACTTACGTTTGAGGTGGCAGAACTCATTACGATAAATAATAGTATTTTGTTCTGTGTGTTAATTAAAATTAGCAACTTATATTTTCGAAATGAAAATGTTTAAAAGTTTAAATTACATTAGTTACCTACTAATAAGTAATTATATCAGTAAGTTTCCACGGCTTCGCTCTTCTGATTCTAACAGCTACTGATTACTTTATCAACTAATTATAAATGTTTTGATAATGTAGATTTAGAGATGTCCTCTAGGACACTGTTTGAATTCTCCTCAAAATCTCAATAATACAAGTGGCATTTTTTTTATAGAACTGACTTTATTTTCCTATTGAGAGATATTTCCTGCACTTCCGAGGTGCATTTTTGATCCATAACTCAGAAGATCCTCATTAGATCTTCAACTATTTTGATAGGTCTACGTCTGGGGAGATACTCTTTCGAACAAAAAAAGATTTTTTTAAATCGGTCTACTTTGACGGAATAATTGGTAAACATACATAAATAAATACATACAGTGGAACATAGAACCCCCTCCTTTTTTGACGTCGGTTAACAGCAAACATCACCACGAGCACTTCTCGCAATCTCCGTCACGGCTACTGCAATTATTAGCTCTTACAATTTGCAATTTAATTTATCAAACAAACGGTTTGATATCGCCCGTAATAAGAAAGGAAACCTTTCTCTAGTCCCGGGAAATTCAATTTGGATCTGGGGACAGACGCCATTAATTTTTTCATTATCACCTCGTCCAAGTCGCCCATTAATTTTGTGCTTTACCTGAACAACAGCTGTTTTAGATAAATGGCCATTTCAGTTCGAAGCGTATTGCGAAAATGCTAATTGTTACAGCTCGCTCTAAAGGCGTTTAAAAAATGTTGTATGTAATTTTTAAAACTCTACCCTAGGCAAATTGGAATTTCGTTTTCAAACAAACTGTTTATTTTCTTCTTTCAGGATTCAAGCTTTAGCTACTTATTGAAATATCCACAAAAACTATGCGCGTCAAATTAAGTTTATTTTACTAAAATGTTTAGTCACAAAAATGTAAACCATTCGCAACTCAAAAAGAGTTCGCATTTGATACAGTTTCGCTAACAGCGCATGGATAATTTGTCTAGCGGTACTAATTTGCAAGCACAAATTGCGCAGGCCTCTTGAGTTTGCGACCGTCTAGATTTAAAATGGATTTCGTCAAGTAATGTGACAGTTACTAATTTTAGTTAATTTGAAGAGAAATATCGTTGAAATGGGTATTTGGAATTTGGTTGCGATTTCTTACCAAAGTAAGTAAAGTATTTTAATCTTTCTAGAGATTAATGTAGTAAGTAATTGTATTTTTACGTAAGTAAGTATTTTTATGTCAAACTAGCAGACCCCGCGCGGCTTCGCTCGCGTGTTGTACATAAACTTCGACACTGCATTTAACCCTTTTAAAGTGTTTTTTTTTAAATCCTTAAACACGTGTATATTTATTTTGCATTGTGAGTATTACAATCAAGTTTCAAGCAAATCGAACTACCCATTAAAAAGTTTCCATACAAACTTTGACACCCCATTTCACCCCTTATCATTCGTTTTTTTTTTTAATTTCTGATCAACATGTAAATTTATTTATCATTTACCATTATTTAAACCACGTTTGAAGAAAATCGCTTCACGCATTAAAAAGTTGCATACAACGGTTTTCACCCCTTTTCAACCCTTTAGGGGTGGAATTTCGAAAAATCCCTTCTTAGTGCTCAGTTTTGTTTTAAAAGGAAGCTAACTTCCAAATTTCAGCTTCATAGCTTCAGCGGTTTGGTCTGTGCGTTGATTGCAGAAAAATGCTTATTGTTTTATATATATTGATTAATTATTTCATTTATAGAATCTTACAAATCTTCCAGCATTCTTCTGCATCATACTCAGCTGGTTAACCCTCAGCTGCCGACTGTCTCCAAACGCTTCAGAGCTTCACGAAATTACATTGATGAAGCTTCTCTACTTCTACGATCCCGTGGCTTGTAAATGCATGCATTTCTACAACTTCACCACTAAAGTCTCCATGGCTAACAGTAAACTGACTACTGCTGTCGTGTGGCCGGTAAATAACAAAGTGGCGTCACAATTTCGAAGGTAAGCGTGCTTTTAACAGCTTGGAAACTTTTTTTCATTTTGAACAGCTGTTGATTATGGTAGTCAACAAAACAGCTGGACGAATTTTAATGAATTTGATTCCAGGATTTCTTATGCCCCGGATTAAAACTTCTGATCCCGGTATTCCCACGGGAACGGAAACTATTCACCGCGGGTAACACCGCGGGGCGCAGCTAGTAAATAATATTATGCATTACTATTATTTACTAGCTGCGCTATTATTATTATATATTCCGTGTTGGCCAAGTGGATAAGTACTTCGACTTTCGATCTGAAGGTCGTGGGTTCGAATCCGACCATGTATCAATGGATTTTACGTGTCGAAAAAATTTATATGCACTTTAACACGAGCTTTAAACGGTAAAGGAAAACATCGTGAGGAAACCCGCGGCTAGTCAGCCCCACACGTATTGACTGTCTTTCCTGTGGATATGGCCGGTTAAGCTGAGAGGATGGTTTAGGTGCTGGGCAAGCCTATTCCATCTCAACAATGTCCCAGGCACTACGCGTCCCGTTAAGTGTAGGCAAAGATTGCCTCCTGACTCTGTATAAATCATCTAGTAAAGATGTAAAGGCGCTAATATTATTATTTGCTAACTCTTATGCCACCAGTAAGGTCCAAGTCTGGTTGATACTCCACCTTCTCTGGCTTGCCCTAGGAGTGGCGAACATGACACAAGGAAGTCGATCCTACTCCTTCTACGTGACCCTGATTCCATTTACTATCACTGGGATCTCACTGCTGGTGGTTGACTTGGTATTCGCTGGTCTGTTTCTGACGGATGCGAAGAGCACTGTCACAGAGAGTAAGCTATTTAATCACACACATTAATTTGTATAGTTTACTTGTCATTAACTAGGTTTTTGGATACTGACACTGGATTTGGTTTAATGGATCCATTTTTTAATTAAAGAAAGAAAAAAAAGGTTTATTGACAACACACACATAAATAATACAAATCAAAATACAAAGACAGAGCATAAGGCAACAAATATTAAAACAAAAACGTAACGAAATAAGTAAGTAAGCAAGTACCTATATATGGGCACGCTGCCTAAGGGCGTTGTCAAAAGGTCCAGAGTCAAATTAAACAGGAAGGGGTTAATGTTCCAATCACTAGATTTGATCCAAAAACCTACAGTCCTACACAAACAGGTCAAGCTAAATAAAATCGAATGTGGACACGTGTTTTAAATTGTAAGGCATGGGATCCAATTACTGAACGAATAAAATAAAATTGAAGAAAAGTTTGAGACACTCAAATCTAAAAATAATACAAAATTTCAGAACTATGCACCTCTTCGGTAACTAAAGTTTGAACCTGAGCGTACAAATAATATAAACTTATAAATATTCATCATGAACTGCATCAATGCAGTTCATTTTGAAGTGTAAAGTGAAAAGTGCATCTTGGAATTTATTTCTCTGTATTTTTCACCAAAAATTGGCACTTATTGACCTTCCGACTGCCGCATAGTGCCGTATGAAATATTAACTTTTATTGCTTCGACTGCAAGCTGGCTGCACAAAGCTCGCAGTTTTTACGAGAGTCTCTACATATTATAGGATGATGCGGATTTTAGTTCCTTTTAAAACTTTGGGGATTTTCATAACTTAGAGTAATTTAGACTTTCACGAACGAAGATAACCACATTCAGAGAAAAATATGGAAATTGGTCATGTTATTTGCCTAATTATACGCTCTTTTTATTAACTAGTAATATAAATAAATCAAAATAAATAAATATCCCTGGACATTCCACACAGCGTCATCTAGTCCCAAGCTAAGCATTTTTAATCTTGTGTTATGGTAACCAGATGACTACATACTTACATACATTTTTTTTTTGTAAATACATACATATTATACATAGAAAACAACCAGACACGAAACAAGACAAGTGTTTGTTTCAATCTGACTGATCAAATGAGCAGAAACCCCAATTTTTGTTACAATTGCTAAATAAATCTTACTACTTATACTTATACTTTGAAACATCTAAATCTAAACTTCTAGATGTTTCAAAATAATTCTAAACAAAAATAAAGGGCCTGCTTGAGGATTCTTGCACGAAAGTCGCTCACCTCTATTAAAGAATTCAACACTTTAGACTTCAATCGTGATACACATGATCAGGGATGCTCTACAAAGTCAAATTATAATAAAAACTAATTAAATAATTCACACAGCGTCATCTCTCGTCAGCTGAGAGATTTTTTTATGTGCTACATGCCTACTCCATCTCAACAATGTCCCAGTAACTAAAGTGTCTCGTTAACTAGAAGCTAGATTGCCTCCTGACACTTTCGATCGGTATTTAAGGCAAATTTTTCTCATAAACGCTGGGCTGTTATTCAATGGGTAATTTCTTCATTGCCCCTGACAAACTTTCTACTCCCTTGAAGACTGTTCAGCAAAATTTTCTTAGATTTTACATCCAAGGCGGAGTATAGTTGTTTCAAACTTAATAATAACAGAGTAAACTAGTTGAGTAGTTTACCATCAATGGCGGCTCAGACTAAACTTAACCTATAAAGTGATTAAAAGCTTATCTTGACAAAGGCAAAGTGTGCATTTAACTAACATCTTGTAACTTGAACCTTTAACCTGTCAACCGGCGGAACGACCCCGGGGTCGTTAGGTATAAAACACAAAATTCCGTTGACCGGCGGAACGACCCCGGGGTCGTTGCTCACCCAGGCCACTTGAATCCATATTTCGACCTAGATAGAGTTGTCTATTGTTTGGACATGTTGATTTCAGAGCCAAGCTAGATATATTTGTCAATGATACCAACATTGCAAAAACGAAGTAGCTTCATAAAAAATAAAATCCAACTCATTCATTCCAATGAAAGCAAGCAACGGACGGGAGTGTTTTCATTTGTGCAAATTGTGATTTATATTGGTAAGTGTCTACTTTTATTACAAAATGTGTGCTAATTCTCTTATTTAGTTCATTGTGCTGCTATCGATCACGTTAGATTTTCGAAATTCATTATAAAAATAGGTTTTTCAAGTCTTGAAAGTCGGCAACCTAAATTCAACTATTTTGAGTGTTTTACTAGCAACTGTTGTGAAAGATCAGTGAAAAGTTATGTAAATGTGTACATAGTAACTATTTATACAAGTCTAAACATGTTTTCAATGGAAAAACAAGGAAGAATTCAATACCAGTGACCATTATTGTTTACGTAACCACGCCCGTTCAGACGCCATTTTTTTTTTTGAGCTTTATTGTTATGGTGCTTAGGTTCATAGTTGTATGCAGTGCCGCGCAAATTGCGTGTGCGCGACTTCGATGGTAAAAATAAAATCATGACAGCATGTTAGGCCTTTGTTTTTGTGCTTAGAGCATAGAAACAATATCCATAATTATAATACCTTTTACATAAACAAGCTAAGTGGTCTAGTTTTTTTTTCTATGAATTTTTAAGTTTTAGGTAATCGCAAATCCGCGGACTCACAGATTCCGCCATTCGTCGTGCGTGCAAGCACTTTTTTGACAGGTAGAAACCGTTCCTTGACAGGTTAAGTAATGTTTTGAGATATTCTTGACAAGAGTTTTTAAACTAACTGCTTTTGTAGCAGCCAGTTTAAAAACTCTTAGTGTTGGGAATGTGACCTACACTCGTCTGGCAGCGAGATGGAAAGACGAAATTGATAAAGAAGTGGACAAACGATAAAGTAAGTAAGTAAGTTCGTATGAGCAAGTGGTCAACTCTGGTTACGGAGATTTTAGGCCGCATAAAGGCCTTCGTCATGGCTTAACGACTTTAAAGCCCTGCGAAGCCGCTTAGCTGTTTTAATGCCACTTGCAACCCAGAGTAGAAATACTATAAACTTTCAATACTACAAACATAGATTATGCTTCAAATTCGATTACGTAGAAGTTATTGGAACTGTACCTATAAAGCCATTGAAGGCTTAACAGCCGCAGCTTCAACAAAGCATAGACCACACAAGCATAGCAACCAGACATCATACTCCTGGTTTTCTATAAAACTGTTAACGTCCTAAAGCGGTCTTACTCGGTAAACGGTTCATAAACAGATACACAACTCTAGCGGTGAAATAAAATGTTTGGACGCATTGCATGTTTATGGTCTAAAATTGTATTTTGGTGTTATAGTTATTATAGACACAACGAATAGCATCCTAGTGTGGAGTCCGGTGAGGTTTCTTTGATAAAATGGTTCTCGTAGCCAGAAAAAATGGTAATTCCAGTTTAAGGTAGAAAATTGTTTTAGGTAGGATATTGTTATTATTTACATTAGTCAGATAAAAGAGAAGGTCGCTGTCATGTCGTATCAAGAAGTAAAAGAGATCGCATTGGAAAGAAGTATATGGAGGAAATTGCATCATTACACCGACAAGAGCTGAGCTCTTAAGTTTTATATATTGTTATTGCTATTTTCTTTATATTGGGTAATTCAAAAGATTAGCCGGTTAACAGATAATAAGCCACTCGCCGTCCTCCAATACTGTCATGATCACAAGCCCTGATACAAACCTTGACTTTTAATTTATCTGGCTCACAGACATCCAACAGACTTTTGGCCCAGGGACGCTCAACGACCAAGAGGCAGACCACCCGCCGGATGGTCGAACGACATCGTCAACGTGGTCGGGAATCAGTGGATGAGACTCGCAAGGGATCGGAAAGAGTGGCGTGATAAAGAGGAGGCTGGCACTCAGCAGTGGGTGGAAATGGGCTGAAATGATGATGATGATGACAGACATCCAACTTGAAATAATAGCGGTTTATTGTTAATTATTAAGTCATGAATCGGCACAAAATGTTGCTGCACATTTAACAATAAAATGTTAATGTTTATTTTTAAGTTTACGATCGTTATCAACGGTTACCGTTTTTTAAACAATCCTTACTTTAGCTCAAGTCAAACAATACGACCTAAATTGAAACATACACAGCAGTGCGATTGACTGAAATACTATCACATCAAGTGTTGATCATTGATGTCTAGTAAATGGATAGTTTAATTGAATAGCGTGTGTGATAGGACCATCATACCATCAGGTATTATGTAAATTGGTTTGAGATAGTGGCCAGCTCTGGTGACGGAGTTTGTAGGCCGCCTTAAGGCCTCTTTGATGGCTTAACGACTTTATAAGCTTGGACCGACAATTTAACGTGCCCTCCAAAGTACGGAAGCGCTCAGCTACACTCATGCTACACAAGTAGCATGAGTGTAGTTCACAAATCCAAATAGTGACCGCTCAGAATTTTATTATAACCTACTTGTCAAGAAAACGATATTATTATCATGTCTGTAAAATACCTATGTCTAAACATATGTTTTTAATTAACAAAATCTAATAACTTAGAGTTTGATTATAAATACAGGTGTAAATAATGTTTAACATTTGTTTAAATACTTATTACAAAACGTACATCTGATAATATAATGTTTTTACAATATTTAAACATAAATTAGCATAAATAGGTAACTAGAATTTGGATTATTAAAATATCATTGGGGCTTAATCACGTCACAAGTAATGAAATTTATATTTATGGGCCAGTATAGCCCTGGTGTCCATTTAGGTCAATTGCACCAATTGACAGATAGATTTTACCTAAGTATATAAAGTGGCAATTCGGAGTGTCGCAAAAGCTAAACTAAACTAACTAAAATTAATGCCATCCTTTTTATTTCCATCGCTATGAAAGGGACGGCAACATTTTTAGTTGCTTAGTTAAGTTTAGCTTTTGCGATACTCCGAATTGCCACTAGTGTCGTTAGACTGCCGCGTCGACTACCTAGTATTGTAACAAATTAAGATTTTATGAAATGTAGTTTATTTTGATAAGTATATTTTTCTTACTTATAAATAGTTTGTTAAAATTGACGCAAGTGAACCCAGCCGTTGCCGAGTTTTGCGCTTACACATTTAGTATTTTTTTTTAATTTGGTGGTAACATTATGAAAAATCAATCTATTGCGAAAAATATAAAACTGGAACAACAGAACTCACTCAATCAAAGTTTTTACAAAAGAAATTACTCTGCAAAGCTACGTCCTAGTTTCAGTCAAAACTGTTGTTAAACCTAAAATCTAGTATAAAATCTATCTAGCTCTCGTAAATCTGAATCAAGTTCGGATCCGTTCACGTGAAAATGCGAAAGCCTCAGGGAGTGAAATATTATTTCAGGAGCGACAACACCTGCAATACAATATTTCACGTTTGCTTTTGAAAATGTGAAATCCAAAAGGAATGTAATTCGACATTGTGTCTGATCTAATTTGAACGGATTTGAGAGATTTAAAGATGAGGTTGTAAATCCATCGTGTTTCATCTGGCAATTGGCTGAGTGACTTAGTACAGATAATAAATTCGACATCTTTTCTCACAAATGTCGATATTTTGCGCATAAATCAAATCAAACGTTGATGGGCCTTGCAACCTGGAGTTTTATAAAATTTGTACTGATTTGATTTTTTCTCTGACCACCCCCTTAGTATCAACCTTATATTTCAAAGTATCTTAAAATACATTTTGTACCTAAAGATCTGAAAAAAACAATTATTATTATGTGACATTTTATTTCAAGTGAAGTCACGTTGAAACATTTATTTAAAACTTTCCCCCGCGGCTTTCGCTCACCATGTTCTTAGGCCCATCAGAGATGAAGTAAATATGGCATTGACCCAAATGTAAATAATCAGGCCAAAACATTGGACAGGATTTACACAGTATACAACCAAAAAAAATGTATAACTGTAGGAGTTTTAGATTTCCACTACATTGTACTCTTACCCCCTTATTCATATTGGTTCACTAAACCTACTTTAGCTAAAACGGTTATTAAATCTGTTGCTATCTCTTTTCATTGACGTAAGAGTAATAAGAAAGAAACATTATTTAAACCTATATTAAATTGAAAAATCTTTATGAATAAGGCCACATAAATCCTTTTCCTAGAGTCTATCCTCGAGTACATCGACAGTAGTAACAGCAACATCGGCAGCGTCGACGTCACGCTCAGCGACGTCGCCGTCGAGGACGACACCAGCTGGATCTCTGTGCTGCTGGCCTACTGCAGCGTGAGGGGCGTGCTGCAGTGGATCTTCAACTTCTGGATCGTAAAGGACAGTTATTGTGATGGTGTGGCCAATTACCGTGAGTTTGTGGAAAATCATGTAGATCAGGACAAATTGTTTTTAATTTTTCGAAATTTATTTTCAATAATAATTATCTAGGTAATAAGTACCTACTCTAAATTGATTCTTCATTCTAAAAAAAATCATAAAAATATAATTCTTTACTCTCCATAGTCACGTAAAAATCAGACAAAGCCTGCTACAATATTAAATTGTGATATCTCTTAAGTTCTTGAGTCCATGGGAAAAAGGGCCCTTCTAAAGAGGCGACGTAAAATCAGGTTTTGATTTAAATTGGCACGACAAAACTTTAAACCAAAATTATAATTTCAGATCATCTTCAGAACACAAAAAGCAAATTATGCTCGAAGAATTCACAGTACTCCCACATTCAAGTGTAAATTGTTCTGTCAATAAACCAAGTGCTCAAGATTCCGAACTTGTGTTTCAATCAATGGACTTGAAATCCGGGACGCACCCTTGTCATGGAAACTGTCAGCGTTTAATTATTTTCGAGAGCACTTCTCTTCCTTTTATATTATTATATGTTGCGATTGAAATTTCAAGAAATAATTTTGTACTTAATTAAGAGCGCCGTTGAAATCAGCGGTGAAAAGAGAGAAATTAGATAATGCATTTTTATTTACCGTGCAATAGAGGGAAGGAAAAAATTGAATAAAACATTTAATTTATTCATAGCCGGTTACTTTCAGTGCTACGAAGACTAAATTAGTTAATAAGGTTCTACATTTTTCCTTTTGACAACTAATTTAACTTGTCCTTTCGTGAATTATGTAACGGATTGTATGATACAAAAATGTTTGAAGCTGTAGGTATGACTAACAGTTTACTAACAGTTTGCATACTGGGGACACAGCCTTAGTTATTAATGCTTGTACTTGACGTGATGTAAAACAAGGAAAACCTTATTTGATAGCAAACTTCACATTTATTTAAATGTTAGCAGCACTGTTTCTTCCTAAAAGGAACATCACTTTTAATATGTTGGTACAATAAAAATTGATTCTTGCAATCCGGTGCAAGCGAAAACCGACTTCAAGGTGACGAACATTTTCGTACCGTCAGTGTACATGGTAAATAATATTATTCGGTCTTGACCTTGAATCCCTTAGAAGAGATATAAGATAAAATCAGTATTCGGTTCCTGAGATTAAAGAGACTTTATTTACTGTGTAGTACGTATGTATTTATTTAATGGGAAGCAAAAATACCGCCCAGGTATTTTCTATGAATTTACGCGGCGCGGTGTTTTAGCTTCCCACAGCGGCAGCGAATACCTACCGCGTAGGTCAAAACAGGCCTTTACATAAATATTTGTATGTTAATAATATTATGTATGTATTTACAAAAAAAAACTGTATATAAATAAGTAGTATATCAGTCATATCTGGTTACCATAACACAACCATTCAATTGCTTAGCTTGGAACTAGATGACGCTGTGTGAAATGTCCAAGGATATTTATATTTATTTATATTATATTATTATTATTTCAAATGTCAAAACTACGAGTATAAAGCTTTAAATGAACGAGGAACGAATTCTGGAGTAAACATCGGAATAAGCGAAGACGTTTTGCTAAAAGGGTTAAAATATCCTCCTATTAAAATCCATGGTTCCGTTCCGTTGAATAGCAGCTGCAATTAAAGCGAGGTCTATTATAAGCGACATAATTACTGAGACTCCGTCCACTACTAATGAACGCCATCCAACGCGACCGGGAGATATGATACGGGGTGCATCCTTCATCGGTTCAATGTGTCTTAGTTAGTTTCATAACGTAGATAAGATAGTTTGCAACAATTCTTGTATTGTTGCAAACTATCTTATCTACGTATATACATAACTCTGATAATATTTTTTTAATTATAGACTACCTGACACGACGAAAATAATTATCGCCTCAGAATTCGAAGCATCATCAAGAAATAATAATAAATGTATGAGAATATTTTTTTTTTCCTAAAACAAATTCAGAAAACTGCATTAGGTATTCAATTAAGAGCTGTTAACAGTTAATGCTATAGTTCATTAATTTAAAACCATTAACTTATCAAACTTTTTTTTTTAGTTTAATCAAAGACGATTAATATCTAGAAGACAGACAAAGGCCATACACAAAATCGTAACCCTAAAAAATAGCCTGAAAACTCTAAAACATCAATTTTATCCAAGAAATTTCAATTACTTTCTAGTTAAAAATGTTTAAATATTGAATATTGTTGCTACCTACTACTAAGTATTGAAATTTCTTGGATAAAATTGATGTTTTAAAGTTTTCAGGCTATCTGATACTGCGGGATCGGGTTACGATTTTGTGTATGGCCTTTGTCTGTCTTCTAGATATTAATCGTTTTTGGTTTAATAAAACAAGAAGAGTCTAAAATCTCGCTCTTCTATTATAAACAAATATTAGTAAACTTAATAAAGAACAACTCAGTTGTTTCAATTTCAACTGAGTGCCTGCTCTTGTCTTCACTCTTTCATATAATTAAGTTTATTTCTCAAAAGCGACAGCATCTCAATGTAACGCTTTATTTACGAAATTGTGTCTAAATTAATCTTTACAATACCCAGTGGCTTCCTCGAATTTATTTTACTTGCAAGTTAAAACAAGCAACGAATAATTTCGGTTTAATTACTGGTTCTGTTTGAGTTGTCTTCTCGAAGGTCCCGTAATTTTCTCGACAGAAGTCGTTCATCTGACCCATGTGACAAAAGTATGAAATTATAATGATAAAACCGTAATAATTATTTCTTTACAGTAGTACTGGTAGGTACCTAAAAAACTGGTGTCTAATGATAGCCTCAATAACTGCGATAATGTAATCTTTTAAAAATCTGGTCGGTATCTGAGTTAATTTGTAATGTATGACCAGAATTATTGCTCTAAGCTTTTTTAAAGGCTTCGTTGGAAGACTGCAGGATCTTTTGTTTCGATCAAAGACGATTAATATCTAGGTTTCGATCGTGAAAATCCAAAGGCGTTAGTTTTACCAACACTCTGTGTCATTCAATCTGTTGTAGTCAAAGCTTAATAGTTCCTAATAAGGATAGTTTTAAACGTCTATTCCCGTTGTTAAAGAATGCTGTAGTTACCAGATAGCACTTTAATGAGGTATTAAATTATGTCACGATACAATACACAATCAAGGTCTGAACACAAGAAGAGGCGCGCGCTCTCTGTACTGAAGCCTCGCTGTATACCTCATGTTCTGAACATCATTCTCCGTCATAAACTCAACTTTCTGCAACTGTCCGTTCGGCAGCAACACGTAGTAGGTACCCACACTCTTCTGAACATCCACTGGACCCTCCAATCTCTCTGCTTGAGGGTTGTCTGTCGTCGGCACTTCTGTAGTCGAAGCAATGGGGGCTCCATAAGTATTATCGGGAACTCCGTAGCTAGTTGAAGGTGGTTGAGGGAGCTCAAAAGGCTCGCTAGGTTTCCACCCAGCTGCAGGGTATGGGGCAGTTTTCGCAGGAGCGCCGTACGAGTCATCAGGCTGTTCTGGTGTTCCATACGAGTTGTCTGGAGTTTGGTTCGCTTCGTTGGGGAGAGTGAAAGGTTCTCCAGCGGGTTTCCATCCAGAAGCAGGGTAAGGTCCGGAAGGTTCGGTTGTAGCTTCGGTAGGAGAGTCAGTAGTGGTAGGAGCTAGTTCTTGCCTCTGGAAGCGGAACCTCGCTGGTCTGAAGCGAGGCAGCTCAGCGGACATGGCTCCAACGACGAAAGTTAAGATGATGATCTTCATGGTGCACTGCGATTGACTGATGCTTGTTAGCAGTTTGTGGACTAATTTATACTATGTAGATAGTTTAATGGTGCTTTGTGATATCGTAAATGGACACCCTAGGCCGTAATCAAGGCGCGTCACGTACCTGTGTGGTGTCCGAGGCCGGCATTGACCCCACGAACGTCGGGCTACGTCATAGGATTTTGTGTCTACGTGCAGTTCATTAATGATTTGATTGATTAATTTATTTATTAATTATTTATTTGATTATAACTGTATAAAGAAAATACTAAAATAATTCATTAATTCGAGTCAATTTTGCGCTCATACCAATTTTTTCCCGTATTTAAGCTACGTGAAGAATAATTTAATAAATATCCTCGGATATTCACTTATTGTGTAAATGTATTGAGAACGATCGGATTAAAAATGGTTATTTAGTTAAATGTTCGACTGAATAAATTCGAAATGTCCTCGAACAATTTGAACACATTTTTTTGTGCGATAGAATTATGCCTTGCCTTTGTTACCCAAAAACCTTTTCATTTCGAACCCAGTTAAAATTAAAAAACTTTACGCCTTTAAGAAAACCTTTTACATTTTTACTAACTGGTTTTTGCCTACGGTTTCGATTGCTCTGTATGCAAAAGTTTTATTAAAATGCGTTAAGTAGAGAGACGTAATAAAATGAATAGGTAGAATGGTGATTATGATGCAATAAAAAATACTTGTTTTGTCCAATAGCAAGGAATAAATCGATTTTCGCCCAATAAAAATAAAATAAAATTATAATTTAAATGTAAGAGAGAGAGATAAGTATTTAAATTGAAGATTATTTATCGTAGTAAGCATAACTTTTTACCTTTAGCCGTTTAGATTGCCACAGGTAGGTACCTGCAAATAAAAAAATATCAGTTAGTAGGGAAATCAATAGCTATCATAACTTTTATTCCTATATAGACAACAACAACAGCCGACATCCTAAAATACTAACAAATCTAGCATAAAGAATGATAATTAACTAAACTAACTAACTAATTCTCTCAGAATTGTTCACACAGATTTTTTTGCAAAACTTAGTATGAAAGTTTTCGTGATCTACTGATTTGTTCTGCTGAAGGTCTTTGTGATAGAGTCAGCAACTAAGTCTATTTAATTAATATTTTCAATTTTAGAGTTTTGATAACTTTGTAACCTTTTCATTATAATTTTGGCCAACTCCTAAAACAAGTTTCTGTTTATTCCTTGCTGCTACGGCCAGACTTGAAGGCGAAGAGTCATGTTCGCGTTGTCACGATAAAAGAATTCGTGATTCTCTCGAAGATTTCGTATTTCGTGTCATGACGAATTCTTATTACGAATTCTTAAAATCCATGTTTCCATATAGTTCGATCCCTCAGTATAACAGTTTGGAAAAAAAACATCCAAACAGATCGACTATCGAACTACTGGTAGGACTGGATGGAATAAAGGAAAGCTGACGAACCAATAGCACTCGCTAAATCAATTGTATGAAGTGCGCCGCGTTACTCCTTCACCAATCAGACCTTAAATTCCTAAAAATCGACTATCGCGCAGCTTTTGCCCTCAGCGTCCTTTTTATGTAACGCGACCTATAGTAGACCTATAGTAGGCAACACCTGGTATTTATAGAAGTAGAAATAAACTTTATGATCTGTATTCTACAAGGGAACTAATGCTCCACGATCCTTCACATAACCTTTACATTAAGAATTATTCTAAAACATTCAAAAAAGTATGTCAGGTAGCAAAATCAATGTTTTTAAAAAATAAAATTGAAACAGCACCTAACAAAATTAAAGCCACTTGGAAATTGATCAACAATGAGACTGGTAAAACAAAACGTGGCCACAAACAGATAAATCTAAAAGTAAATGATCATTTATTAACTAAAAGCGATGAGGTCGCTCACGCATTTGATAATTTTTTCTCTAATATACCACATGTGGTGACTCAATCATTAAATTCATCCGCCACTATAGCATACGGCCTTTTGGAATCCAGTGTTGTTCAGGGTAATAATGAATTCAGGTTTAGTTATGTTAACGCAGACAATATTGTCAAAATATTTAAAACACTGAATATTAAAAACACTGAAGATTTATGGGGGATTTCGACTAAGATATTAGCTACTATTGTTGGGGATATTGCTCCATGTTTAGCTTATATCTTTAACAATTGCGTTGACGAGGGAGTTTTTCCCAATCTAATGAAGATGAGTAAAGTTATTCCTTTATTCAAATCTGGTAATGAAACTGACCCCGCTAATTATAGACCAATATCGATTCTGCCTGCGTTAAGTAAAATATTTGAAAAACTAATTCTTAATCAACTGCTCTCTCACTTTAATCTCAACGGACTTTTACACCAGCACCAATTTGGATTTACGAAAGGTAGATCAACAACCGATGCAGGTAGGTACATTGCTTCTAAAACACATATATGAGGCCTTTGAGAACTCGCAAGACGTAGTCGGAGTTTTCTGCGATCTGTCGAAAGCCTTCGACTGCGTATGTCATGCGACTCTAATTTCTAAATTAAAGTACTATGGTGTCGTAAACCAAGCTATTAACCTGATTAGATCTTATCTTTCTGAGAGACTCCTTAAAGTTGAAGTAGGAGGTAAAAAGTCTTCAGGGTCAGTTATTGATATGGGTGTGCCACAGGGCTCGATACTAGGCCCTTTTCTGTTTCTAGTGTACATAAACGACCTTCCTTCCTTTGTAAAAGACATGTGTGACATTGTTCTTTTTGCTGATGATACATCTTTGCTTTTTAAAGTTGATAGGTCTAAGGATAATTATGATGATGTTAATGCCTCTTTAGCCCAAGTCTCAAACTGGTTCACTGCTAATAACCTCTTACTTAATGCCAAAAAAACTAAATGTATTAAATTCACTTTGCCTAACGTGGTTCAGAGACCTACAAAAATTAAACTAAATGGGGAAGCACTTAATCTTGTAGATTCAACTGTTTTCTTAGGTCTTACAATCGACTCCAAAGTGCAGTGGGGTCCGCATATTGAAACACTTGCAGGTAGGCTTAGCTCCGCGGCTTACGCAGTGCGTACGATTAGGCAACTTACTGACGAAGGAACAGCTAAGTTAGTATATTTCAGTTACTTCCATAGTGTGATGTCGTATGGTATTTTTCTTAGGGGTAAAGCAGCAGATATTCAAACTATTTTCGTTTTACAGAAGCGAGCTGTCCGCGCCATTTACAAAATGAAACGTCGGGACTCTTTAAGAGAGCGTTTTAAAGAAATAAATATTCTTACTGTTTTTTCGCAATATATTTATGTAAACTTATTGCACACTCACAAATATATAAACAACTTTAAGAAAAAAAGTGATGTGCACAAAATTAACACTAGAAATAAAAATAAATTATGTGTGCCTAAATTTAGACTAGAAAAAGTAAACGGTTCTTTTATGGGAAATACTGTACTTTTTTACAATAAACTCCCAATCAACGTAACTAACCTACCGACTCGAAGGTTTAAAACGTACATAAAGAATATTCTTGTAGAGAAAGCGTATTATTCCATTGAGGCTTTTATTAATGATAAAATTGCGTGGCCTGATGTCGCTGTGCCCCTCGACGGTTGATGGTATACAATATCTTTACTACCTTGATAAGTAGGTACCTACCACTTAAGTCGGCCAAGTGTAGCGTGTGATGCCAGACAACATTTTGTTGAGGTGTTATCTTGTTAACTTTACAATTACTTTTACTTTCTTTGACATGCCTTACTTTGTTCGACTGGCTTCCCACTGAAGCTTGACTATTTAGATTAAGTATTTTAGATTGTTAAGGGATCGCTTTTAAAAAAAAGCTAGGCCCACACCACCAGGTTCTTGCCTGATTCTTTCCCTGGTGTAGGGAGTCGCGTTGGAACAGGCATTAGAATCACCTAGCATGTAAAACGATACTTAAGTGATCCTTGAGGTCCTACAAGAATAAATGATTTTTCTTTCTTTCTTTCTTTCTTTTCTTACCCTATGACCTATGCCGATAACTTTGCAAACTGCTTCGACAGAGCTGTAAAGGATATCATTCCCAATTGTAGTGTTCAATTGATTGATCCGAATATCACACGTAAGCCGTTAGACTCAAGTATTCGGTTTAAAAAGGCCTCGCCCAAGAGCGTGCATAACATTATTAAAAAACTAAACTCTAATAAAGCGCCAGGAACAGATGGCATAAAAGTATCAGACATTAAAATCATTGGTGAACAAATATCTTCCTCTATTGCTGATTTAATTAATTGTAGTATCAAAACAGGGGTGTACCCCGATGACCTTAAAATAGGAAGTGTTAGACCAATTTTTAAGAAGGGTAAAAGAAATGATTACACTAACTACCGCCCAATTACATTACTCTCTTCAATAGACAAAATAGTAGAAAAGTATGTGTGTGAACAAATCCACTCATTTTATAGCAAACACAAGGTAATTAATCAGTGTCAATTTGGATTCCAATCCGGTAAGAGCACCTCAAACCTACTGTCAAATTTCACTGATGAAGTGAATAAACATATTAACGAAAAGAAACACGTACTTGCACTCTTTATTGACTTCTCACGTGCATTTGACACACTGGTTCATGAACAGCTACTTGGATGGGTGACCGCAAGTGGCATTTTCATCTGAGCGCTTCCGTGCTTCGGAGGGCACGTTAAATTGTCGTTCCCGGCTTTTAAAGTCGTTAAGCCATGACGGAGGCCTTTAGGCGGCCTAAAAACTCCGTCACCAGAGTTGGCCACTTGCTCATACGAACGAACGAACGATGAACAGCTAATTGACAGACTTGACGACTGTGGGGTGCGTGGTCCTTTACTAACATGGTGCAATAGTTATTTAAATAATAGAACTTTTTCAGTTAAAATTGACAATACCTGCAGTGACTCTAAGCTAGTCACTGAAGGTACGGCCCAGGGCTCCGTTTTAGGTCCACTTCATTTTCTATCATATGTTAATGACATGAGCAACTGCATTTCTAACAGCAGCTGCTATCAGTTCGCGGATGACACATGCCTTGTTATTGCGGATAAACACCCACACTGTGCACTTAAACTCCTACAATCAGACTTTGATGCTCTGACGAGGTGGTGTCATGATGCTGGGTTAGTATTAAATTCAAATAAAACAAAATTACTAGTTATTAAGTCCCCATATATAAAATACGCACCTGTACCGAACCTACTTTCGCATGACCATGGCTGTTTGCACGCCAGTAATGTGGCCAGTTGCATCTGTCCAGCCATCCAAACTGTTGAGAGGCAAACATACCTTGGACTGATAATTGATAATCATTTTAACTGGAGCTATCATATTGAAGGAGTTTGTAATAAACTGAGACAATTTTTGGCTTACATAACCATCCTAAAAAACCGTATCCCCTTTAAAGTAAAACTAATGATGTATAACGCACTTGCAGAATCATATATTCAATACGGTCTCAGCAGCTACGGACGTACCTATAAAACTTATTTAGACACCATATATAGGCTACAGGTAAGAATTCTTAAGAATATTGTTTCACCTAATATCAAACATTTATTTGATGACGATGAGATAGGGCTTCTTAAACACTGTAATGTGCTTCCGGTACATACGAAAGTTCATTGTTTGTTATTAAAGGAACAATTTTTCAATGACTCCTTAAAAGTATTGGTTGAACACCCTGTATATACCCGGGCCGTTTCCAAGAACCTGTTATGCACGCAGCGTGCGAACAATGCATACGGTGAGCGTACGACGTCATATCTAATTCCGAGATTAATAAACAGTTTACCTATTGATTTTCGGGACAGTTTGACACCAACTAACATTAAGGGTAAACTTAAAAAATATTTTATGGGATCAAATGTACTTAGTTAGTGAGGTAGGAACTTAGTTTAATATATTTTATATTGTTTTTCTTTTTCCTATTTTAGTTTATGTTAATAGTAGCTCACGATAACTCAAGATAAACCTTCGTGGTTTAAAGTGTTATCCTAATTAAGCTTAAATTTATTTTCTGTATATTTGGTAATAAATAAAAAAAAAAAAAAAAAAAAAAAAAAACCCATATTTCAGACTATTTGACATATAAATAAATTCATCCTCTGTAGAGATGGGCGGGTGGGTAAAAATTCGGGAGGGTAAAATAGGAAGGAAAGGGTAAAATGGGATAAAATTAATAAATACCCATTTATACCGGGTATTTATTATTAATACCGGGTAAAAACTCGACCTGCATTTTACAACTTTCTAAAAATCAGATTACTTTTAAAAATAAGCAGCAGCCTTGATATTACGCAGAAAAAACCTAATGGCCTTATTCATAAAGATTTGTCAATTTAATATAGATTTTAAATATGTTTTTTTCTTGTTACTCTTATGTCAATGAAAAGGGATGGCAACATTTAATATCCGTTTTAGCTAATATAGGTTTATTGAACCATTATGCATAAGGGGGTAAATCTTTAGTCAAAAATATATTTTCTACACTAATATTATAAAGAGGAAAGATTTGATTGTTTGTTTGAATTGAATAGGCTCCGAAACTACCGTAAAACGGGTTCGTGCGTTCGTTCGTATGAGCAAGTGGCCAACTCTGGTGACGGAGTTTTTAGGCCGCCTAAAAGGCCTCCGTCATGGCTTAACGACTTTAAAAGCCGGGACCAACAATTTAACGTGCCATCCGAAGCACGGAAGTGCTCAGATGAAAATGCCACTTGCGGTCACCCATCCAAGTAGTGACCGCTCAGAACGTTGCTTAACTTCGACGATCTATCAAGAACGTCTTAGCAAGCTTCGCCACGAGCGCTTCGGGGTAAAACGGGGTGACTTTCAAATCGCGGGGTGTCTTTGATGATTACTAAAATTTTTAACTTATTCATTCGTATTTCACAATTTTGTAAATAAAAGGTTTTTTTATTTTTTGCGTTGGATGCACTGATATTTCCTCTTATCTTTTCCCTAACGCTTGTGCTCGTGCTGTTCATGACAAATGAAAAAAAAATTATTTCAGGTATGAATAGAATTCCAACAAAATTTGACACCTGCAAAACTTCAATGCTGCACTCGTGGCTATTTCTTTCTCAATATTCTGAATTTGATGAATGATGAGAGGCGACATTGATAGCTATCAAAGTCCCCCCCATAAACAAGTGAAAGTTACATAGGAACTTACTGTATTGATTATGAAAGTAACCCCCTATAAGTTTCTTTTGAAGCCTGAAAGATGGTGCGCACATACAAAAAATACCGGGTAGATACGTTTATAATTATAAAATCTTATAATAACGGCGTGGTTTCATTTAAATAAACAATACTACATATAAATAAAAAAAATGGTTTTTGGGGTTAAAATAATGGTCATCAAAGTCTCCCCTTAAATCAAATTCGCCCCATTTAACTTTACTAGCTCATATTTAAAAAAGTAATGAGTGAAGAAAAAAAATTTTACGCAGTTTTACTCTAGTTTGGGGATACTTTAAGAATCAGTTGAAAAAACGGGGTCTATCAAAGCAACCCCGATTGTATTATAAACTTGATAGGCGACTTTTTATTTTTTTACTCAGAAAGTAAATGAGCAAATTTATTTTTTAAATAAATCTGCACATCAAGTCGTCACTATGGTATCAATTTCATTATTGTTTACTCGCAAACTAAAGAAGTTACAGGTGTTTGAATTTCAAAATAATCAATTTAACCCCGTTTTACGGTACTGGACCGATTTAAAAAAATCTTTTACCATTAGAATCCTACATTATCCCTGATGAACATAGGCTATATTTTATACCGTTATAATAAATAGTTTACCCGTTCAACACAGTAAAATATAAATTTTAATGCAGAGGCTAAGCTACTACCAACATGTTAGTTTAGTCAAACCTAAATTATAGCTAATCCAGAATAAAAACAAACAAGTCAAAGGTTCAATAATGAGTTGAACCTCAAAAAAGATGCATTGAATTTTTACCCGGTGTTAATTCTAAATGGGAAGGTAAAAATGGGTATAAATGGGTAAAAACCCAAAGTTCGGGTTTTTACCGGGTAAGCGCCCATCTCTAATCCTCTGACGTTTTATTTAGATTAATTTACATAAAGTCACGTCGAAACTGCCTCCATTTTATTTGCAAGGATTTATTTTCTACGCGTTACAAATCTTTTAAAACGTTGCTTCTTTAGAGCACAATCAGCTCTCAGCCTTGCTCTATAATGTTAAATAAAATAGGTAGTATAATAGATGTAGACACACTGGGCGAAATTGACTAGAATGCACGCAGTGGAAACGAAACACTCTTCATCTGGGAAGGAGAGAGTATCGAGTCTTCATCTGGATAAGTGAGAATCCGTTCTTTGAATGAATCGCAACCAATAGCGGTATTAAATCAACTATAGGTATTTTTACGAAAGCAATTCCCTTGTGTTGTTGATACCCCATTTGATAGTAAAATCTTAGTGCATGACTAAAGTCCTAGAAGAGACAGTTGTAAGTACCTACATATATTTGTATTTTCCTCAGTATATATATTACTTTTTTTAGATAAGTAAGCGTAGCTAAAGCGTGTTACGAAGGTAATCGCGTCAGTTTCGAACTCATAACTTTCCGGTATGATTTACGATGACTTATATTGCTGAAACTGGCTGAAAGCATCCGTCTGTGGGTTTAATTCCCGAGAATCGTCACAGGTGGCGCGGTGATCATCGCCAATCGCTAATATTCTCTGACAAACGCTAGGGACACGAAAATAGTATCGATAGATTCTCTCATATAAACACGGAAATAGTATCGATACTTTTGGTATCGAATATTTTTATTTCGATACCGATAGGTACTGACAATCACATGAGCACATAGCTTATACGAACTTACTTTTTTACCGCAATAAAACCAAACAAAAAAATACAATCTGAAAATGTTTTCTGAATAATCTGTTTTACAAAAATATCAGAAACATCCCGCACCTAAGAAATATTGTTGCGACTGTATAAATTTTCTTATTTATTTTAATTAAAAACAGTTTGTAAAAGAAAAAGTGTGTAACACGGTTCTTTTCCACATTATTTTCCCGTCCGTGTAACTCGTAAGTTACATAAGGTAGGTATTTTCCTTATTTGTGACATTCCTCCACAGATTTCAGCGCCAAACGTTTTTTGTCAAATTGAATTTTTACGATGGAGCTCGTTATTTCCGTTCTCACGCAAAATGTTTAGGATTTTTTTACAATATTGTGAAAGGAAATCCATTTACAAAACGAACCCTTTATTTAATTTTGTGAAAGGTCAAAATTGTAGAAACATTTTCATTTTTTATTCTATTAGTAGAACTTTAGACGACATAGAGATCACCTTATCCAGTCTATTAAAAAAGTTGCCATTTTTAGGTAGGGTAGGTATGCTCTTTGGGTGGTTCCTAGAAGTGAAGTTGTTTTTTTAAGTTTTTCAAATTAATTTCTTGTCATAGACATTTGTTTAATTAGAACAAAACAAAGCATAACTACTTTCGAACACTCACTAATCGTTAAAAGGTTCAAATTGAGTTAATCTTGTGGTTTACAAAGGAGGTTGCTAATACTACGTACCTACTCAACTTTAGTAAATTATAAACTTGTTTTAGAAACCCCTTCAAAGATTTATTAAAAAAAAATAACAAACACTCAACCTAAAATTAAAACTTAACCAACGCTTATAATTTTACAAAGAAATCAACAACAAAACAACCTAATTATCACACTATGAAAAATACTAAGTTCCTAGCAATCCAAGAGATCCGTCACGTTCGAAAGCCAAGCGCCAAGTGAGCGCGCGCCGCCTTGCACGCCCCTTTTATACTCCGTTGTGCCTTTTCTTTGGTATGCTGTCAATCATTTTCTAACACGGCCGTTCCTGGCAGCGGTACGTCCTCGACCGTTACATTATTTCTCGAAGGCCCTTCAGCGGCTAACTGCTCATCATCGGTATGGTCATTGTCATTCTCTGAAATAAACCAAACATCAAAATCATGTATGCTCGGATCAAAAGACGATATGTAGAAATCGCGAGATTTTGATTTCAACAAAGAGGCTAAAACTCCAACAATATCATTCACACTTTCTTTCTCAATACTATCGTCTGCCACAGGTACACGCGGGGTGCTATCATCAGTCACTGCCCCAGCTACGACAGAGTTTGGCCCACTAACAGGCGTCGGTAAAACCGGAGGCAGTGATGATAACGCATGGCTATCGTTGGTTGAACATGATGGTCCGTCATTTGATAGAAACCTACCCTCAATTACTTCTAACCGATTCAAAATCCTATCTAAGGCGACGTTACGAGGTTCGCGAGACCTATCACGGCGATTTAATAAACAATCGCGATGTCTATGCGAGCTACCACGAGAATCACGTGAATCCTCACGTCTCCGCACCCGATCACGGCGGTTAGATGAACGACTGCGACGGCGATGGTCGTCAACAGGCGTATATCGACTATTAGACGTCGGGCAACGACGATCGCGACTCCTACTGCGTGAGCAATCCCTCCTTCGTACATTTTCACGGTCCCTAGTCCTCGATGAACGTCCAGACATTTTTAACAAAAAGAGGGTACTTACGATTTTTGTTAACCACACAAACACAAAACCACAAAAACAGTAAAAACCGTAACTAAACTATTGTCAAGATGATAGATGGCAAAGCCTAAAGCACGCTACAATCCCACGCCTGATTTTAGAAACCCCTTCAAAGATTTATTAAAAAAAAATAACAAACACTCAACCTAAAATTAAAACTTAACCAACGCTTATAATTTTACAAAGAAATCAACAACAAAACAACCTAATTATCACACTATGAAAAATACTAAGTTCCTAGCAATCCAAGAGATCCGTCACGTTCGAAAGCCAAGCGCCAAGTGAGCGCGCGCCGCCTTGCACGCCCCTTTTATACTCCGTTGTGCCTTTTCTTTGGTATGCTGTCAATCATTTTCTAACACTTGGTTATTTAAAGTTACAATTTTGAACATTTTAATTCAGAAACGAAACCGTTTACCCGACAGCCGAAAATTTTACTACACTAAATTCTGTGGTTTACAATATTCTGGAACAATCGAGCTAAGACAATCTTAACAAAAGTATAGAGATTTCTTGAACATTTTACTCGGTCCAGTAAACTCTACGCTGAAATCTCTTTCTAGTGTCATTACCATGAAATTGTTCTGAGCTACCCTTTTATAGAATTTAATATTTAAGTCTCAAGCTGAAGCGATTTTGAAGAAGCTATAATAAAAACGATAATCATGCAACTCTAGGGGAATCTTAAAATGTAAGCAAATCAAAAAATTTTGACATTTTTCAAAAAGTAAGGTCGTATGAGCTAGAGGCCAATTGTGACGGAGTTTTTAGACAAATGAAAAAAAGCAAGAACAAAATAATGTGGCCTCCGATGTACGGAAGCGTTCAGCTATGCAGGCATCCATTCCGCGAAGTATGTGATATTTTATTTTATATTTTAAGAACTTATACAACCATACTTCATGCAAATAAATGATTTCTATTTCTATTTCTTCTATTTCTATTCAAATTGTGACATTTCCCTAGACTTTCGATTTATGAAAAATGTTGGCTATATGGAAATCTGGAGTATCTTCTGTTTAAAGCTACAGCCGTGAACTGCAAGTTTTCATTTATGCAATAAAATATTTGGACCCGTAATATTATAGCTTATTAAATGCATTGGAAACTAAAGTTAGCGAACTAGGTAGCATGATTCTGTATGTTCTAAGCAAAATGTAAACGTTTTCTACAATCCCAAAAAATATCGAAATAATTTCGAGTAATAGAAAAAAGATAATAAAATAAGTATCAGTCTGCCATATTAAAACCGAAACGTACAAGCTAATGTTGATCTCTTCAAAAACCTTGATCAAATACTCTAGATTCCCTCCAAGTCTAAATCATATCTCAGTCGCCTCAACATTTGTTACAGCAAACAAATCTTTATTACTATGATTTACGAGCCAATTTACTGTGCCTGCGGTCAGATGCAGATTTAGGTGAATTCCACAACGCGGCTGGTCAGTACTTATGAACTCACGTTACAGTGGCTTTGAGTTCGTCAAAGCGATTACTGAAACTAGCTTGCAGGTATTTAGATGGTCTCTATTTTTAACCGACTTCAAAAAAGGAGGAGGTTTTATGCTCCACTATACATATTATGTATTTTTTATGTACTATGTTCAGTGTTCACCCATTATTCCGCCAATAGTGGAGCGATTTTGACAATAATAATTCTTTTTTTATTGGAAAGATACACCCAAGGTGGTCCCATAAAATTTTGAGGATCTGATGAAGGTTATGAACAGAAATGTACCTCGAAAGTGCAGGAAGTTGCTTTTTCTTACAAAATTGAAGTCAGTATAATATATTTTTTTAATTTTACCACTTATATTATTTTCTTTTACGTGAAAGAAAGAAAGAAAGAAAGAAAAATCATTTATTCTTGTAGGACCTCAAGGATCACTTAAGTATAGTTTTACATGCTAGGTGATTCTAATGCCTGTTCCAACGCGACTCCCTACACCAGGGAAAGAATCAGGCAAGAACCTGGTGGTGTGGGCCTAGCTTTTTTTTAAAAGCGACGGCGCATTTCAGGCAGCATTTCACACGTAGCGTGTGAAATGCTGCCTGCTTAATGTGAATATGATTTTTGTCCTTATGTTGTCGATTTTTTGGTACACAAAAAAATGTTTTTCTTAAACATTTGAAAGACTGAATTAATTTGGATATTACGTTATAAATGAAAAATCTTACTAAAAGTTAACGGCTCCGGCAGGATTCGAACCTGCGTAGATACAAGGGACGTGAATTAATTTGAACAAAGAGAACACATAGGAAAAATGTTATAAGTAATAGTATTTTTGGCAATCAGAAGCACATTTAATTAAAAAAATAAACAATTTATTAACATAAAAATAAATTACTCAAACAATAGGACAGATTTGATCACAAATTAATCCTAGCAACAAAATAACAAGGTAGGTACTCCACAAATAACAATAAATCACAATGATACAAATTACGCAAAAGGTTACGTCCGAGCAGGGTGATGGTTCGCAGCAGAATGAGAGCCTTTCCCTGGTTTCGTCCGCTTTTATAGTCATCGCTTCAACGCTGGTGGTGGGGGGAAAGCTAACACGGCCTCTCCTGACTTTGGTCGTCCTCGACCATGTCTTCGAACTCCGAGACACTGTCACTCCTTGAGACACGCTGGCACGCTACGATGACGGTCCTGCCACTGGTTCAGGATCCAGTAGAGGCATGGAGGGACCTGCACATGTGCACTTGGTGGACGCGCATCGTGTTCATCTGAGTCTTCGTCTGAAAACGAAAGCTTTTTAAGATAGGCTGCCGGTTTACACACAGTTTTCCATACTCTTCTTTCATAGTCTTTCAATCAATTCATACGTCATCTCACAAAAAGATTCAGCCACATTTACACACAGTTTTCTATACTCTTCTTTCATAGTCTTTCAATCAATTCATAAGTCATCTCACAAAAATGATTCAGTCACAAACTCATACCAATCTCTCTCAACACTATTGAGACGTCTCTCAAATACTTATTCCTTTTAAGACAGAGTCTTTAGACTTGTTCAACTGATGCCATGTTCTGCGGCGTGCTCGCCGTTCCGCAGCTGTGAGATCAGGTAACCGCAATAAACCGCACCTGCAACATGACGCGACACACGCGTCTGCCCGACTATGCGACTAACGCAGACACAGGCAAGTCCGACTATACACTCATGTGCAGACACGGACAGTCCGACTATGCGTTTAACGCAGATACGGACATCCCGACTAAGCGACACACGCTGATACGGGTTAGACCGACTATACACTCATGTGCAGACACGGTCAGTCCGACTATACACTCATGTGCAGACACGGTCAGTCCGACTATACACTCATGTGCAGACACGGACAATCCGACTATGCGTTCAACGCAGATACGGATATCCCGACTAAGCGACACACGCTGATACGGGTTAGTAGGATGACTCATCCCACAGTGAGCAGTGACGCAGCGCGCGCAGAGACCCGTGCAGCGCCGCCTCGTCCGCCGGCAACCACGCGCGCCGCACCGGACCCGCCACGCGCAGCGCCTCCACCACGCGCGCCGACGCCGCATCCTCTGACAGCACCGCCACGCCATGGCACCATGAACTGTGCCGCGGCATTATGTAGACTTCACATACGACCTGGACATACACATCAGTTTATATCGCTCATGTCATGAGGCATTATCAAAGGCGTTATCAATAGAAATTTCTAACTACCTTTCGAAAAGAAATTTTAAGCGTGTTCTCAAGCAGTCCGCAGAATACAAGTTGCTCTACCAATGAAAGAGTTCCGGACCTCAATCACTACCAAAACAACGGCAAACTCGCCTGAAGTAATTATTGAAATCAAAAAGGTAGCTAAAAATGTCTAAGCTACAAAACACACACGTTGCTACAGTTTTGGGACAAGAAGTAACCAAGATGTCGCGGTTACAAACAACGATAGCCACAATGTCGGGGCTTATAAGTAACTGCCACAATGTCGGGGCTTGTAACTAATATGCTTATAACCGTTCGGCCGTCCTTTACACACTATTAGTTCATTATGATCTCGAAAATGTGTTGACTATTCCTAGTTCATTTGTACATAACACCCTCCCTATTAAGCACATCCATAGGTACCGATTATAATGGGCGCGTTCATACATCGACTTGAACTAACAGAAGATCCACCTCCAACGAAATACCGTCTAACTCAATCGTAAACGTGACGTATGTAAGTCAACTTGAGTAACCGATTCACCTACCCCTTTAATCTGGCAATCAATCCAATACTGGGATCGAAGTTCGACACATTAATGTTGAGTGCATCCTATAGCTTCTAGTCGCGATAAAACAGTATCAAAAGACTCACAGTTACTCCGTGGTGGTACCGGCAGCGGCGGTATGGAAGTAGTACGTACGCTTCGCGAAAGCTCGAGGGTGCATAGTTTGGTGACCGCGGGAAGATGGTCACAGGCGTGTCACCCATGCGCGTACCGATGCGGTAGACCACACGAGCGACTGCGCAATCGCTGGCCACAGGAACGCTGGCGCGGCAAATCATCGCGCAAGTAGCTGCGCGACCGCCGATCGCGTGAGCGCCGATACGGCGAGCGATCACGTGAATAGCTGCGTGAACGCTGGTCACGACGGCGTTGATGTAGGATTCGCTCAAGCGAGTGGTGTGGGATCGCCGACCACGAGACCTCCTGCCTGTCCCGCGAGCGATCACTCCGCGATCCGGACGAGCGCCGTCGGTGACGTGACCGAGTGCGGCTCGATCTCTTCATCTCTTTACATCACTGTACAACACACGATAACGGTGCACAAACGCACCCTGGTTAAGTAAAAATGTACGAAACAACAAATAAAGAGAAGTTATAGAAGTACCCACACTTGATTATTTTTTTTGATAAAAACCTTTTTATACGTTTAGAAAAATGCTAAAATTATCAGGATGATAGTGGACAATGAATCCTTTATCCCACGCCTGATTTTGGCAATCAGAAGCACATTTAATTAAAAAAATAAACAATTTATTAACATAAAAATAAATTACTCAAACAATAGGACAGATTTGATCACAAATTAATCCTAGCAACAAAATAACAAGGTAGGTACTCCACAAATAACAATAAATCACAATGATACAAATTACGCAAAAGGTTACGTCCGAGCAGGGTGATGGTTCGCAGCAGAATGAGAGCCTTTCCCTGGTTTCGTCCGCTTTTATAGTCATCGCTTCAACGCTGGTGGTGGGGGGAAAGCTAACAGTATTATTATGTTGTCCGAATGGGTTGGAATCTCGACTTTCGTTTCAAAAAGTTTGATTTGAAGGTCATCAGCTCGTTTTATTTACTTTTACATATGATGAAAGGGATAATTGGAGGTTTTTTTATTAGTAATAATAATAATAAAATAGTTTATTTTGTGCCACAAAAATATTGTGTGTTTTTATATAATATTGTATATCCTGTATTATTATGTTAAATTGTATTATTACAAATCTCTAGTTATTTTCCATCAGTTTTTTTTTCAATTCAGAAGCCTATAACTTGTTCCTATCTCGCGCCATTCGTTTGCATACTAATGACGCTCACGTTAGTTATAACGAGGTTCCGACCGACGGAACCCTAATAATCGTTTTGTCTAGAACGCTTTTCATAAACGATTCTGTCAATTTATCTAATTAGTTTTATTTATTTTTCTGAACAGATTTTTTATTTGATTTAAAATTGCATTTATGAAATTAGATTGTTTTTTTGTAATTGTTTCTACTACACTAATTTAGGGCTTCTAATACTCAGGTAGTCCATATCCCACATACAGATATCCTAAAATGTGGGCATGTACCGAATATGTATTTGGACATACCTCTAACTACCCCCAATGGACATTTTCAAAGTATCTAAAAAACTTAAAAAATATCTGAAAGAATATGTCTACCGTTTATTGGGAATAAGAGTACAGTCATGATCATATTATTATTATGCCCGCGACCACGGCTATTGTAATATAGGCGAGACATCGGGAAAATTAATGCCATCCTTTTTATTCTTATCGCTATGAAAGGGACCGCAACATTTTTAGTTTGTTAAGTTTAGCTATTGTGATACTCCGAATTGCCACTATAGATACGATAAAAAACGTATTTCTAAATTGTGATTTGAGCATCACTACGAACTTCACTTCGTATATTTTCGTTATCCAATCTGAGTAGTGATAGCCTTGAAGTTTGTCCTTGGTTGGATAATTAGCCGTAGCCCCAGGGGATACTGGGGTCACGCACATCGGTTATAAATAAATATTATTTACCTTTTAAAGATGCGTCATTTTGGCACTTATATTATTATTTACCTTGATATTCGATTGAAATTGCGTAGGTATAAAGCCCAGCTGTACAATTATGTGTACAGGTATATACCTACGAGTATGTTCGTATGGGTTTGTGGTTTACTTTAGTAACAGTTTTGAGGTCACCTAAAGGCCTCTGTCATCGCTTATTATAAATAATAAATAAATATCCTTGGACATAAATAAAAAATAAATAAATATTCTTAGACATTCCACACAGTCTCATCTAGTCCCATGGTAACCAGATGACTGATATACTTACCTACTACTTAGATAATTTTTTGTTAATACTTACATATAATTATACATTGAAAACACTCAGAAATGAGACAAATATTTGCAGATCATACAAACATTTGTCCCGCAGCGGGGATCGAACCCGCACCCAGTCTCAGGTTAGACAATTCACGCGGTCTATACGTTGACGAGATACTGTAGAGAGAGTATTTAAAAATAACATACTTACCATAAATAAAAAACACAAAATAAATAATAAGTAATACAAGTTTATAAGTACTTAAAATATTTTAGAGAAGTAATCTAATAATTTTGTACAATACTCGTCGAATAAAACTTTTTTAAGCTTATATTCGGTAGACTGACTCCATTTATACATTTAAGAAGATTGGTGGTGAGTTTCTAAGACTTTGTATCTAGAAGTTTAGACAAAATATTAAAATAAAGAATATTTTTATAAAATCGTAAGTTTCTTCACCAATATCTGTCGATTAGGTAGTACCTTGACCTTCGATCCGAAGGTCGTGGGCAAAGACGATCAATATCTAGAAGACAGACAAAGGCCATACACAAAATCGTAACCCTAAAAAATAGCCTGAAAACTCTAAAACATCAATTTTATCCAAGAAATTTCAATTACTTTCTAGTTAAAAATGTTTAAATATTGAATACTGTTGCTACCTACTACTAAGTATTGAAATTTCTTGGATAAAATTGATGTTTTAAAGTTTTCAGGCTATCTGGTACTGCGGGATCGGGTTACGATTTTGTGTATGGCCTTTGTCTGTCTTCTAGATATTAATCGTCTTTGGTCGTGGGTTCGAGTCCCGGCAATGGATTTTTCGTTTCGAAAAATTGTTTTGAAAAAATTGGTTTTATTAGATTGGTCTAGTCTGGTCTTATATTATAGTCTCGAAGTTAATTAACACAGATAGGACAAAATTATGCCACCAATTACACAATTTCCATTCAACCATTAAACGGATTGTAATTAGAGTCTGCTTTTGATCAGAACTGTTGTGGCGTGTCCATTAATTAATTAACTGACCCAAAAATCGTTATCTTTGAGTTAATAGTAGCGCAAGATAGTAATTAAAAAATATTGTTAATATTTCGTCAAGACTCGTATTGCCGTTCAAACAAAAAGAGAGTTTACAATTTTATAAAAATCTAACTCAAACCTCTCGTCATTTTTGGGCGCTGCATTCGGCCATGAGGAAATGTTAGTCCTCGTAGCCAAATCAGTTAGGCGAAATAGTTTGGCCACGAGGAACAGCCCCACGCTTCGCTACCGAGGTCGTTAAATAATCCTATACAACTTTCTACTATTTATTAAAGTAATAATAGCTCAATTATAAAACGAATTAATCGGAATTTAAAGTACCTAATAGGGTATATAAAATATAAATAAATAGGTACAAGACTGGGCCCTTGATTAAAATGCTCGTGAGTCGTGAGGCATGTTGACAGAGGTTGGCCCAGGGGCCGGCCGAGTCATAAGCTTCTGCCATCTTCGCCTTCATCTCCATCAGTTCTCTGCGAAGCTCCGCCACTTCCGAACGCAGACGAGCGTTGTCGGCCTGTAGCTTCACAGTTTCCTCGGAGACTGTTGAAGCGCTTAGCACTTCCACAGCTGCCTTAATGGAAGCAGCAGAGTCTTTAAGGGCCTTCACAAAAGTGCCCTTAAGGTTGCCAGACTTTAGAGCAACGTGGATCACCGTTTCTGTTGCATTCTCTACTTGTTTAACCAAGTCGGATGCAAGCCCGCTTGTCTCAACATGTGGGGGTGGAGTGACTACTCGAGTAGCCTTATGGGTAGCCACCCGGTCAGCAACTTCCTTCTCCGCTTGGCGGATCTCCTCCTCTCTTCTCAAGGCTTTGAGTTGAGCCTGAGCTTTGGCCTTTCCCACATATTGGCCCGTTGTGGAGGGACGCCCTCTTCCTCTCTTGGCCATCAACACAACAGACTTGGTCGAGGCTGCCTCGTCGTCGCTCGAGGCTGGCTCAGAACCAATTCCGTCTTCATGACGACGTTTTCCGAGCGTCTTCCTCCAAAATTTGTCAGGAAGTTGCTCTAACGCCACACTGCATTCGCTCAGTCTCAATTCCGCGTCCGACACGCTTGCAAGAGAGACATCACTCATGGACCCTCTAGACACACTCAGACGACCACTGCCACTTGCCGTCTTAGCGTAGCTACGCTCCCGAACTTCACGCAACATCCCATCAACGTCACGTTCACCACCATCTACTTGTTTTTTGTTTTTACTTGTATCCATGTTACGTCCCACGATTAGTAGGCAAAGTCCGTCACCCCGGCCAGAGGCCATGTGGCCGGGGAAGCCTATGTACGACAGGGGGTCGGCCGGTGCCCTGACGTTGAACACAGTAGCAGGTGGGATACTGCCCACCCGAGCCCATCCATAACCGGAGGAGCCCAAGCCTTCGCGCTGCGTTCACCGCACAAAACTTCAGGTAATTTTTTATTGAGGTTGATCTTCCTCGCGGCCCGGGCGGCCAAGCCAAGGCCCTCGGTCCCACTAGAGCCCGAAAACTCGTCGTTGTGGGATAACGATTTGTGAGTGGTGGTAAAGAGGATGAACCCCCCTTGCCTGCGCGACGGCAGGGTAAGTGCACGCCGCGCCCACTCTTAATGCTCCCTCCTACTCTGAAAAATCAGACTCGGAGAAGCTTCCCTCCTCTCCAAAACACTCCTTTAAAAACAGAGCTTCCTCGAGAAGAGCCTTCCCGACACAACAAACAGAGGACGAAAACGGCATAACGCCCAACCCTCATCAAACTACACTTCATCCACTGCGCCCTCTGCTATTCAGAGGGACGCGCGGAGAAGCTCCCTCCCGTCAGACCATCGGTTATCCGACAACAAGATCCCCCGCGAGGGGGAAGTTATTGTCGGACTTAACAGGGCACACCGTCCCTTAGCTGCTGTTCCCCCCGGATCCTTAGGATCCATAAGGGACAAGCAGCCTCGGGCACACGAGAAGGTTGTCTGACCAGGTGCCCCCCCTCACGCGCAGGAAGACCTGATCAGGTCAATCATGCTCCAGGTGGGAGGCATGCTGAACGCCCGCCTGGAAGGCATGGAGGAGAGGCTTCTCCCAGAGAAGCGTACGCGCCCCCCTCTGGCAGCAGAAATGCGCAAGGAGGCGGCTCCTGGGAAAAGAACTGAGCCGGAGGCTGAACCAGGCCCCAAACCAGGTCCCCAACCCAAGAAGGCAAACAAAACTAAGAAGAAGGCAACCCCTGCTAGTCCTCCTACAGGTTCTTCTCAGAGGCAGTCCGAAAACGTGCCGGAAGCCCCTCTGAACAAAGAAGAAGGCTGGACAACAGTGAACAAGAAGGGAAGGAAAGTCAAGTCAGTGCCAAGGGCAAACCCTGCCCCCAAAGCCAGTGCACAGACGAAACGCCCAGCCCGCTCGGCTCCTGTGAAACTGCGTCCTCCTCGGTCAGCTGCAGTTGTAATCACACTGCAGCCTGGAGCTGAAGACAAAGGTACCACATACGCCAAGATTCTGACGGAAGCAAAAGCTAAGGTAGACCTGAATAGCTGCGGCATTACGAGTCTGAAGTTTCGTAAAGCAGCTACCGGTGCCCGCATTCTCGAGGTCACTGCGGGCGAAACCAGCGGGGCAAAGGCGGACTCGTTAGCTGAGAAACTTAGGGAGGTCTTGGACGAAGACCTCGCAAGGATCTCAAGACCGGTTAAATGCACGGAGTGTCGCATTATCGGTCTTGATGATTCTGTCTCAAAAGAGGATATCGTTTCAGCAGTCTCACAGCACGGCGGGTGTGCTAAAGAAGCCGTAAAAGTAGGCGAAATTAAGGCCACTAAACAAGGATCAGGTGTCACTCTGGTAAGCTGCCCTATGGCCGCTGCCAAGAAGATTGGTAGTGAGGGCAGACTGTTGGTCGGCTGGGTTTCTGCAAGAGTGGAAATCCTCAAACCCAGACCGATGAGATGTTACCGCTGCCTCTTAAATGGGCATGTGCGTGCACAATGCACGGAACCCACTGACCGTAGTGCAGAATGCTACAGATGCGGTCAGCTGGGCCACAAATCCTCAGAGTGCTCGGCGTCCCCCAAGTGCTCGATCTGTGCGGCTGCCAGCAGACCGTCAGATCATAGGATAGGGAGCAAGGCGTGCACCCCTCCTAACCCTAGGAGGAAACAAAATGGTAGGGCTAACCCAGTTCCAGAGCCTGGACCTGCAAGCAGCGCCTCCGCACAGACGGAGGGTGTGGGGGTGCACATGGAAACTGGATAGGATGGCCCTTAAGTTTCTGCAAGCAAACATCAACCACTCCGCCAGAGCTCAGGATCTCATGACCCAGAGCATGGCGGAGTGGTTGATAAACATAACGGTGGTCTCTGAGCCCTATGCTATCCCTCTCAGAGATAACTGGGTGGGTGACATTGAAGGGCTCGTCTGCATCACACGGCAAGGAGGGGGCTTCAACAAAATTATAAAAGGACGGGGCTGGGTTGCAGCCCTGGTTGAGGGCATAATGGTCGTGGGGGTTTATTTCTCGCCAAACCGGGTACTTCAGGAGTTTGAGAGGTACCTTTTGGATCTCGGTGCTCTGGCCGAACGTTGCCGCCCGCACCCTGTCCTGGTACTGGGTGACCTTAACGCCAAGTCGGCGATGTGGGAGTCACCGATCACAAACCCCAGAGGGGTAGCAATGGAAGAATGGCTGGCGACAACCGGGCTAGTGGTTCTGAACCGCGGATCCATTAGTACCTGCGTGCGGTGGCAGGGTGAATCCATCGTGGACGTCTCCTTCGCAAGCCCAAACTTGGCACGTCGCATTCAGGGCTGGAAGGTCATGGCCGAGGTGGAGTCGTTGTCGGACCACAGATATATCCGATTCGACATAACACTCCTCCCTCGTACCCCAAGTAGGCCTCTTGCGACCAACTCGCGTGAGGATAGCCCACGATGGTCTCTCAAACATATGGACAGAGTCGCACTGGAGGAAGCAGCCATAGTTCAGGCCTGGCTGAAGCCGTCTTCCGAGCCAGAGGAGATAGTTGTTCAGGACGAGGTGGTCTGGCTCACACAGGCAATGTCACAGGTGTGTGACGCTGCAATGCCTAGAGCCAGGCCCCACTGTCCTAAACAACAGGTATACTGGTGGTCTGCGGAGCTCGCCGAGCTGCGCATTTCCTGCGTGACGGCTAGACGCCAGTATGCCAGGCATCGGAGGAGACGACTTCGGAATAGGCGGCATGAAGAAGAGCTGCACGAGCTGTACGAACTGTACAGTGCAGCCAAGGCTAGTTTGCAGGTGGCCATCGCCGAGTCCAAAACTTTATCTTGGGAAGAGATGCTGGAATCCTTGAGTAGGAACCCATGGGGCCGTCCTTACCGGATGGTGCGGGGCAAACTCCGCCCGTGGGCGCCGCCATTGACGGAAACACTCGAGCCGCAATTTTTGGAGAGTGTGGTGTCGAGCTTGTTCCCCACCAGGGAGGAACATACTCCACCACCTATGGCGTCATCTACCGAGGAAAGCGAGGCGGAGGCTCAAGTACCTCCGGTAAATGAGGTCGAAATGCGGATGGCTGTGTCGAGGATGAAGGCAAAGAAGACGGCGCCTGGCCCGGATGGCGTTCCTGGTCTTGCGCTAGCTCTGGCGCTACAAGCCCTAGGTCCACGTCTCCAAGGTCTCTTTGACGCTTGTTTCCTGCAAGGTTGCTTTCCCGCAAAGTGGAAGACAGGTAGATTAGTTCTAATTAAGAAAGAGGGCCGTCCAACAGACTCTCCCGGTGCATATCGTCCCATTGTGCTTCTGGACGATATGGGCAAGCTGTTGGAGCGAATAATCGCCGACCGCCTCTTCCGTCACCTGAACAGCGTTGGTCCTGATCTGGACGACAGGCAGTTCGGCTTCCGTAGGGGGCGGTCGACAATTGGAGCGATCTTGCGGGTGAAAGCTATGGCGGAGGAAGCAGTTTCCCGGGGCGAGGTGGTCTTGGCGGTATCTCTTGACATCGCCAACGCCTTTAACACACTGCCCTGGAGCTGCATTCGAGAGGCGCTGAAGTACCATAAAGCGCCTCTCTATCTTCGCCATATCATCGAAGATTATCTGCACCAACGTGCTATATCTTTTAAAGAGGAAAGTGGCTGGAGGAATCACGTAATATCGTGCGGTGTTCCACAGGGCTCGGTCCTTGGACCCCTCCTGTGGAACATCGGCTACGACTGGGTGTTGCGGGGATCTACGCTGTGCGGTGTAAGTGTCACCTGCTACGCGGACGACACCCTCATTACAGCAAGAGGAAAATCTTACCGCGAGGCGGCCATACTTGCCACAGCAGGAGTGGCTCACGCGGTAGACAGGATCAGGCGATTGGGGCTGGAAGTAGCTCTGAGTAAATCAGAAGCTGTCCTCTTCCACGGGCCACGAAAGAGGCCTCCAGCTGGGGCGCACATCGTTGTGGGTGGGGTTCACATCGGCGTCGGGTCGACGATGAAGTACCTGGGACTCGTCCTCGACAGCCGGTGGAACTTCAACGCCCACTTTCAGCGTCTTGCGCCGAAACTGACAAAGTCAGCGGCCGCATTAGGAGGGCTTCTGCCAAATCTTAAGGGCGCGACGGCGAGCTGCCGTAGGTTGTACATGGGTGTAGTACGATCTATGGCAATGTACGGAGCTCCTGTGTGGGCCGATACCCTTAGCAGCCAGAACATCGCCTCACTGCGTATACCGCAAAGAGCGATGGCGCTAAGGGTAATACGGGGATACTGCACAGTCTCTTTTGAGGCCGCCTGCGTCCTTGCGGGCACGATGCCGTGGGACCTTGTCGCAAAGGGTCTCGCCTCGGGGTACATGTGGCAAGAGATGGTACTAAGCCGTGGCCAAAGACCGGCGCCACGCGAAGTAGCTCATCATCGGTTGCTGAGCCAAGGAATCCTGACAGAGGAATGGCTCACCCGACTCTCAGAGCCGAACGCGGGACATAGGACGATCGAGGCAGTCCGGCCTGTTTTACAGGAGTGGCTTAGGAGGGAGAAGGGCTCGCTCACCTTCCGGATGACGCAGGTGCTTACAGGACATGGCTGTTTTGCAAAGTACCTGTGTCGAATCGGAAGGGAGCAGACCGCGCACTGTCATCACTGTGACAACCTCGAGGATACCGCGCAGCACACGCTGGAGGTTTGCCCTGCCTGGTCAAATCAAAGGCGTGTGCTGGTAACAACTGTAGGTAACGACTTGTCACTACAAGCCCTGACGAAGGCCATGGTCGATAGTGTGGACTCATGGCAAGCGGTCGCTGCCTTTTGCGAGGAGGTCATCTCGCAAAAGGAGGATGCGGAAAGGGAGCGGGAGGCCATCTCCACTGACCCGATCCGTAGAAGGAGAGCGGGGCGCCGGAGGAGGAGATTCCTCGCAGATCTCCGGCCCCCATAACACAGGTCGTGGCGGTAGCACCGGGGGGTGCTGCCGCCCGTGAAAGGCCTAGAGGTGGCGCGCGTGGGTGTTCCGCGCGCCTCTCTCTCTCCGAGACTTGGTGGGAGGCGCGTTTTTGCCTCACCAATTGAAGGGGCTTTTAGCTAACGCCGCCGGGGCCGTGGAAGAATGCTAATCGCGTGCCCATCGCCCCGGCTACAAGGCGACAGAGGGAACCCCGTCGGGTTTTAGTGGGTGCGAGTCCCACATATCCCTTCCGCCGCCCCCGCGGCGGGAGGGAATGCATAAGGCATTTCCCGACGATAAAAAAATAAAAAAATAAAAAAAATAGGGGCCGGCCGAACCGGGTCCTGTGTTTATCCATTAATAGTTGGTTTTGCCTAGCTCCGGTCTTGGATAAACGCAGGGCCCTTCTTACGCCGCAGGGGTTCGCGGGTAAGAAGGCAAATGGTCTTGGGGGAGAGCGCAAGTCGTGATGATCCCCAAGGCAAGTCTGTGGTTGCTTCCTTCACGAGGTGCCGCCTGTTATTTGTCTATTTCCTTCTGAAATAGACGTAACAGAAACCACAGGCGCCGGCACTCTGTCGGTGGGGTAGGCTGGGGAAGGGTTGGGTTTACTTCTCCACGCGTCCCTCTGTTCATCAGAGGGCGCTGTGGATGAAGGTGGGAAGAATGGGGGGGAAGTGGGTTGTTTGGGTCGGGCGTGTTGCCGTTGGTCGGAGAGGGTTTGTTGAGAGGGGAGGCTTCTCCGAGTCTGCTCAGCAGAGGAGGAGGAAGCAGTTTGAAGTCGGGCGAGGTGGCACTAACCCTGCCACCTGGAAAGATAACGCCATCTTTCCGCCGGTTCTGTACTGTCGCTTCAAAGACCCCTTACCGGGCGTTAAGGTGGTACGTTGAGGCAGTGCAGACCGAGGGGGGCTTGCCTTCATTGGCCGGTCTCAGAGAAGGAAAACTCGAAATAAACCCTACGGATACCGGGGGACCTCCGTAGTATGTACCCTTCCCTGGCTACAAGGGCTCTGGTCGGGGTGACGAGTATTTCCCTACTACTCGTGGGATCTGATATGGATAAACATTTAAATAAAAATAAAAAAGATGGTGGTGGTCGTAAAGACGTGGGTGTAGCGGAGAGTTACGCCAGTAAGGCGGGTGGACGTCGCAGTGTTGCGGTGTCGGAGAGTATGTCGAATGCGAGCGTCTCGGATGTGGAGTCATCTAGCTCGTGCAGCGCGTTCCTGGAGTCTTTGCCTCCCTATTTTAGGGAGAAGATCAAGAACTATGGGAAACGGCCGCACGAGGAGAACGTTGGCTCGGAGATGGCCTCGTCTGACGACGAGGCTACTCCGGCCAATTTGGCGTTGGTGACTGCCAAGCGCGGAAGAGGCCGCCCTCCTACGACGGGTGCTTACGTGGGAAGGGCGAAAGCTCAGGCGGAGCTAAAAGCTTTGCGTCGCGAGGAGGAGCGACAAAGGTTTGAGGAGGAGGTTGCTGCTAAGGTCGCGCGCAACCAGGCCACTCAGGTGGTTGCCACTCCTAATCGGCTTGACGTCGAAAATAGCCTGGCGACTGAATTGGTGAAGCAGGTCGCCGATGCATCCCAGGTGATAGTGGATGTAGCGACCAAATCTGGAAATCTGAAGGGAACCTTCACCAAGGCGCTAAAGGATTCTGCAGCCTCCATAAAGGCAGCTGTCGAGGAGCTGAGTAGACGATCGACGACGGAGGAGTCTGTCATGCTTCAAGCTGACAACTCCCGTCTTCGATCGGAGATGGCAGAACTCCGAAAATAATTTTCGGAGTTCAAAAGCAAAATGGCGGCCAAAGAGGATCTTCCTCCTCGTAGGACGCCGAGCCAACCGGAGTCATCTACCCACGAAGATAGTAAACGCCAACAAGAGGAGTTGACGCGTTCTATCTTGCTACAAGTGGGTAGCATGGTGAACGCTCGTTTTAAGGGCATGGAGGAGAGATTGCTGCCGGAAAAGAGGTCCAGACCCCCTCTGGCAGCAGACAAGGGTAAGCAGCAGTCTGCTCCCACCCCAGAAGAAGCAATTCCTACCCCTGCACCTGAAAGGGACCAAGCAGCCTCACAGCTCCCAAAAGGAAAGGGCAAGGGAAAGACATCCAAGAGGGCAGAAGCAGCTACAGAAGCTGCTGGGCCTTCTCAGAGGAAAGCGCAGGATGTACCCTCAACCTCGCAGTCTGCCAAGGAAGGTTGGACTACTGTGACAAGAGGGTCAAAGAAGAAGACAGCGGGGAAGCCAGCTCCTCCAGCTGAGAAAGCTCCCAAGGCTGCTGGGACTGCAAAGAAGGCCAAACGAAAGCTTCGACCTCCCAGGACTGCAGCTGTGGTGATAACACTGCAGCCTGGTGCAGAGGAAAAGGGGGCGACATACGCAAGCGTGCTGACGGTAGCCAAGGGTAGGATAGACCTCGGCAGTTGCGGGATAAATAGCCTGCGTTTCCGTAAGGCCGCTACGGGAGCTCGTATCCTGGAGGTGGCTGCAGGAGAGGCAAGTGGCGAAAAGGCGGACACGCTCGCTCAAAAGTTGAGAGAGGTGCTGGGGGACGAGGTGGCTCGGGTCTCAAGGCCCACGAAATGCGCTGAGTTCAGGGTCATTGGTCTGGATGACTCAGTGTCCAAAGATGACGTGGCAGCGGCAGTAGCACAACGTGGAGGGTGCTCAGTTGATGCTGTAAAAATAGGAGAGGTGAAACGCACTTACCAAGGCACTGGGGTGACTTTGGTAAGTTGCCCAGTTGCTGCCGCTAAAATACTGAGCGAGGAAGGCCGACTTTTGGTTGGCTGGGTTTCGGCGAGGGTGGAATTGGTGCAGCCCAGGCCACTTCGTTGCTACCGTTGCCTGGAGAATGGCCACGTTCGTGCTCAATGCAGCGCAGAGATCGACCGCAGCGGGGAATGTTACCGCTGCGGTGAAATCGGTCATAAGGCGTCGGAGTGCTCTGCCACTCCCAAATGCTCGATCTGTGCGGCGGCAAAGAAGCCGTCAGCGCACAGATTAGGGAGTAAGGCGTGTGCTCCTCCTAAATCAAGGAGGAGCAAATCAGAAAGGACCAAGGCCAGCAGTGAACAGACTGCTCCCGGCCGTCCCCCGGCACAGACTGGGGATGAGAGTTCGCGGATGGACGCAGACTAATGAGAGAAGGGGGCCGGAGTCTCCATCATATCCGGCCCCCGTAACACAGGCCATGACGGTAGTACCGGGGGGTACTGCCGTCTCTTAAGGGCCGTGAGGTGGCGCGCGTGGGTGTTCCGCGCGCACCTCTCTCTCTCGAGAGACTAGGTGGGAGGCAGTTGCCTCACCAGTCAGAGGAGCCCTTTTCAGGGCGGCGCCGTCGGGGCCGCGGAAGAGTGCGAAAGCGTGCCCGTAGCCCCGGCAAATGGCGTTAAGAAGGACCCCGTCGCGGTTTTAGTGGGTGCGAGTCCCACATATCCCTTCCGCCGCCCCCGTGGCGGGAGGGAATGCATAAGGCATTTCCCGACGTTAAAAAAAAAAAAAAATTCTAGGTACCTACTTATCTTTTATGAAGCTCTGTGCAAATTATAATATTGGAAAATGTATCCGTTAGAAACTTCTGTTTGTGACATTATTCATCTACCTACACTAATAGGTATTAGGTAGAATAATTGCAAATTTTATTACTTATTTATTTATTTATTTATAATTGTAGCAATTATTATAATAGCCATGATATTACAGCTCATTGTGTAGGACAACATAGTATCGTTTTAGAATAAAAAGCGCCTTAGCATAATATGATGAGCAAAGTGGATGTAAAGTGTAACTTTCTAATTTTCATAGGCATATTTAGAGGCTTGAAAAAAAGAATACATACATGCTTCTGAATTGTAAATGTTGTAATGGATGATGTTATGCCAAGAATAGGCTCGGCTTATAAATAGCCTACCCATATATTTAAAAAATATTATAAGCGAAAAAAACATAAAAGTCAAGTTAAAATCTTTTTACTTTGCTAACCTCTAAAATTATAATTATTTACCTACCTACTGTTAGTACCTACTTACTATTTATGTAAACTCTTATAGCTCCTTACAAACCCTAGTGGTTTCTTGATGCTGTATTAATATTGGTAAATATATTTTAAGTCTTTATTCGTTAAATAAATAAAAAATAAAAAAAGTAATATTATATGAGATGATGTTTAGTTAGGAATACCGCAGTAATTCAACATTGTGTCAGAGTCAGTCTAGTGTGTTCACTGCTACGCAATGACGGAGGCCTTCTGGCAACTTAAAAACTTCGTTACTAGAGTTAGCCACAAGCACATACGAACGTTACCATGACACATGTATTATTACAGCACCTAGCATTGTAATTTGTAATGCGGAGGAGAAGAGAAAATCTTCTTGTTTCGACCCTACATAACAGACACACTAAAGAAACATAAATGCATGTAGATAGGAGTCGGTAAGACATTTTTGGGAGCTTTCAGCTATGCCCAGAATGGTCTCGCTAAGGTTGGATCTTTCCTAGACTATAACTTTCTCACACTCAACGTGCAAAAGAATAAATATTAGGCTTCTCAAAAACAATAGGGTTAAAATTATATTCCTGTTCTTGCTGCTTGATTGACCGAACGCCAAGTCAAAAATATTTGGGCAGCTATCTATTACATGCTCTTTGTAGGAACCCAGCATAAGTAAGTATTTCAAATTTGATGAAAGCTAACAATAATAAACTAAAAATAATGTCCTTTGTAGGTTCAATCATGAACCACTTACTCTTTCATTAAACGGTTTTATTTACAGAAAACAAATATTCTGTCTTTGCATAACCAAATTAGTAAATTGGTAGTATAAAATAAACGTATGAAAAGATTTGGTGGTACAATTATCGTCCGATTCCACTGTAAGGACGTTTAAAGGAAACCTAACAAAATGAGAAGCTATCTAGCACTATGTGTGCTGGCCGCATTGTGAGTACCTTTCATTGTTTTAGTAAAATTACTTTTACTTGTCACTTCTGCAGGTCAAAATAAAAAACAAAACTATTAAAGTCGTAAGTTACAATCAAACAACCCACAATTCAAATTAGAGCGACCAGAAATGTGTACCTCAGTTGAATATCTATTCAACTATTTAAATTCGACAGAGACAGATGAAGTAACTTTTATAGATAAATTGTAATAAATGATTTACATTTAACATGTGGACGTTTTTTATGATAGTACTTCCACTATTTTTAACTCTTTGAGTGTTTTCTTAAGTTTTTATCTAAGATAGTTAGCGTTTTGGTTTTAACTGTAAGCTTTCTGTCATAACTGTATTAAATAAATAAATAAATAAATAAATAAGAACCTTGTCAGGGTTTACATCTCAACTCAGGCTTAAAACTGTCACAAGCTATAGTAAGTACAGTAAACTTTTTTAGATTTGTAGATGCAGAGTTGGTTCAGGTGACCGTGGAGCAGGGTACATTGGAAGGCGAGGAGTTAACCGCAATAATCGGGAATCAAACGTACTATAGCTTTAAAGGGATTCCATTTGCAGCACCCCCTGTAGGAAACCTCAGGTTTAAGGTAATATCGAAATTAACTAGACAACTTAGAGTAGAGGGGTATACCCCTCTACTCTACCATTAATTGAAACAAGTGGTGTAACACCTTTTGTCAACAACTGTGGAGGCGCTGGTGCGGTAAAAATTTGGCCATAGCGATACGGCAAAAAATTTGTGAATGTATGTGGTTTGCTTTCCACAGGCCCCACAACCACCACTCAACTGGACTGGAGTACGAGACGCCACTGCTCACGGCGCTTCGTGTCCGCAAGTAGACATTTTCACATTGATAGAGAACCCGGGAAACGAAGACTGCTTATTCCTAAATGTGTATACGCCAAGCTTAACACCCAGCAAAACACTCTCCGTCATAGTTTATATATTCGGAGGTGGCTTCAAAAGCGGCTCAGGAAACTCCTCTGCGCTTGGACCAGACTTCCTTATGAATAAAGATGTTGTCCTCGTAACATTTAACTACAGACTCGAGGTTTTAGGTTTTCTTTCATTGGGCACTAAGGAAGTTCCCGGCAATGCAGGATTGAAAGACCAAGTCGCCGCTTTGCGTTGGGTGAAGAGAAACATTGCAAAATTTGGAGGAAATCCCAACAAAGTCACAATTATGGGCCAGAGCGCGGGCGCTGCGTCTGTCGGCTTTCACGTAGTATCGCCCATGTCGAAAGGATTATTTAAAAGAGCGATTGGTTTAAGCGGTGTTTCTTTCTGTGACTTCGCAACATCGATCAGACCCGTTGAAAGAGCTTTCGCCCTCGGTAAGCAGCTCGGTATCACCACTAGAAACTCCACTTTGTTGCTGAACTATCTCCAAAATGTTCCGGTTAGTCAATTATACAATACAAATGTCAACGTTTTGGTATCGGAAGAAAAACTTACCAATGTAATAAAATTCTATTCTTTCGTACCAGTCATAGAGAAAGACTTTGGCAAAAAACATACTTTCATTTCACAAGATGCGATAGAAATAATGAAGAATGGTAAGCCCAATGCTGTAGATGTGATGTTTGGTTACGCTGGTCAAGAGACGTCAACAATAATAGACCTCTTCAATACAACTTACTTGAAAACCTACGATACAATTTTTGAATTGTCGATACCGCTAAAAATATTTTTCAAGAATACTCCTGATGTCAACTTTAAAGTGGCTCTTAAGATTTTGAAACATTATTTCAAGGATGCATTTATTAATATAGATGTGATGAAACAATTTATCGCGTTAACGAGTGATGCCAGTTTTGTTTACGATGTTATCAGATTTGTGAACATTCTAAACATAAAAGATCATAGTCGTTACTTGTTCAAGTTTTTGATGTCATCTGGTTTGAACACCTTTGGTAACCAAGCGAAAAGATATGGCTTCGACGGTTTTGTGGGTCACCTCGACGATTTGAATTACATATTCTCAAACAGCAATCAAGATATGAGCTTGTTGGCAGAAGGTAGTACTGAACGACAGCTTATCGAAGTGATGTGTACACTCCTTACAAACTTTGCAAAATATGGGTAAGTTCTAGATTCCTCTTAAAAAAGGATTAAAGAAAAATCTATTAGACATTATCTACCTCCTTCGCGACCTTCGTCCCGCGCCGAGCGATACTTCGCACGCAGTGTGAGACGCGACCGCGAGGAGTGACCACACTCATACCCAGATGAAGATTCTCCGGAAGAATCGAAACATTGTCGGTATCTAAATCGACGATAATTTTACGTGTGCTATTATAATGTCTAATACAACTCACGATAGTTTTGAAAGTGAAAAATCTATTATTTCCGTAGGACCTCAAGGATCACATCGAGTTGTCTTAAACGCTAGGTTATTCTATTGCCTGTTCCTGCGCGATTCTCTATACATACCTATAGATAGGGACACTAATACCAAAAATCTAATATTTAGGTAAATGTATAAAATATAATATTTAGATACTATAGTAAATAATCTTTTATATTTTTATTCATTAAGTGTTTCGAAGTATTCCCGTAACACTTAAAAGAACAACATCTTCTGATGAACATTCAAGTTATTTTATTAATATTTTATTTTTTTTAAATAAAAATAAAATAAAAAATCAATTATTGCTTAAAATAATAGCTTACATACATATTATTTAAAACAAGTACAGAGATTAAATAGTAAAAAAAAGAAAAAAATATATTAAAACTATTCTCAGAAGACAAAAGTACTCGTACATTCCATCGTTCGTTCGTATGAGCAAGTGGCCAACGCTGGTGACGAAGTTTTTAGGCCGCCTAAAGGCCTCCGTCATGGTTTAACGACTTTAAAAGCCGGGACCGACAATTTAACGTGCCTTATCCGAAGCACGGAAGATAAATATACATGAATCATTATTTTTAAAGCAGTTTAAAAGTCAGGGTTAGTCAGCTCCACATATTTATACTTATTAACAAACTTCCCTATGGATCCATGGGCCTTTTTGCGGCCTAAAAACTATATCTTCAGAGTAAGTGTGGTTAATTGTCATACCGATCGTGGTGGAGCCGCCGGCGGCTCACTGCCAGTGTTTTAAGTGCTACCAGGAATACTCCGAAACACTTAATGAATAACACTTTATAGGACAAATTACCATAGTATCTAGGTATTGTATCTCAACACTGTCATAAAATATAGAAAAACTATAAAATTAGCTATAGCGACATTTCTGGTCATTTGTACTGAATGCAACTTCAGTCAATGAGCAAGTGTTTCCTCTAGAATTCCGGTAGATGGCGCTAATCGGTGCTTTAACCGATATAATCGATAGTTTCGGTTTTGACGTCATGGGTTCCGTGGCCGAGTGCGGTTTAAGGCAGTTTACGCATGTATCATCGCGGGTTCCAATCCCGGCGGAATCCGTTACTTTTAATAAGATTCTTCATTTATAACGTACCTAAGTGTGGTTTATCACTATAAAAAAATATAGGTACAAAAAAAAACCATCTTCAGAGTTTGTAAGTAATTATAAGATGTGATTGATTGATTTTGAATACTTTACAGGAACCCTACTCCGAGTAATGGCAGTATCAACACAGTGTGGCCAGAGTTTAACACCACCACGAAGAGTTACATGGAGATAGGGAATACCTTGAGTGTAGGATCAAACCCTGAAGCTGACACCATGACCTTCTGGGAAGGAATCTACAAATACGTCGGCTTAGAGTTTTACTAAGTACGATTTATTAACCTACCTACGAAATAATAATATGATAAAAATACTGGCATGATATTGTTATTGGAGATCGATTATCGGATCGGGATAGATTATCGTGTAGGTATTTTGTATATGTATACAGGCTGAGGTTAAATTTTTAAAATCAATCCTTTTTTAAATATCAATGTTTTTATTGCTTTATAATTATGTACTTAAAAGATGTTTTTATTTCTTTTCTCTGGCAAGCAACTTACTATTTATCTAAAGGCAGCTTGTACAACGACTAATTGTTTTTAAGCTAGCCTAGATGTACGTTTAGCGCCTTGCAGAGCACAAAATTTGTCGCTAAACACGTTTTTCAAACTGTCAAAGTCTATCTTGGAACTCCTAATTCAATTCATTTATTTCAGACAAAAATTACATCCATATTTACAAAAATAGAATTAGCCACACACATACACCATAAAATACACAAGACATCGTAAACGACACAATACATGTTATACATCATATAAAATGCGCATGCACTTCACTATTTGTGATTGATGTACTCACAATCGAGCCTACATGCGAACGCATTCAGTATGCTGTTGTCGCTGGCCCGGACCCTGCGCCCCAGGGAAAAATGTAAAATCCTAAGGATAAATGTATAACTAAATCTAAATGTACCTTCATTAAAACATATTTCATGTCATAAAATAAAGATAGTTTTTTTTATAAAAATGAAATAATGTACCTACTGATTGTGTTTATTTTATGAAAATATCAAGTGGCCGCTCCAGACCCGCTGTCTCATTAGGTGGTTGTATGCGTCAAACTACGCGTACACCAACAAGAGTAACGAAAATAGAGTTTGGTGGCCACCAAGGGCAACTTCGCTATTCCTCCTATACTTAGGTACTATACAAAATAAAACGATTACAGAGGTATTTAAAAAGCTTATGATAGGTTTCACAAACGGAAATTCAGTTTTTTTAAATTCCTTTGTTCAACGTAATAATAAAATAAAATAGGCGGCGGCGCTAGTTTCACCCATACAGACAGACACCAGGACCTTAATATACATCATTATCTTTATATAGTACCTACTTAGTATCAGAGATTGCAGTTCAATCAAAAATTCTCAAGAGCCGGCCATTTAAATGACCACAGTGATGTTTAAGAAACATCATTGCATCACAAGCGAGTGTACGAAGCAAACGTTTTTACTCAGCACACAACTTAAGACCTGTTTGTCATTGTATTTTTATCTTTTTTTTTCTCGTAAAGATAATCATAAGTACTTTAACGGGTCATTTACGACTTGGTGTTCACAGTAAGTATGTGTTTTTGAGCGTGTATTTTTACGTGTTATCCGTTTATTTAAAAAAACCAGTCTTGACAACTCAATTTTTATCACTCGACCTTGAGAATTATTGTTTAGGACTAGACATGTTTACATACTTATAAATCTAGTTACTCTACACATTGTAGCGTTCATGTGTTTTTGTGTGATTACGAGTAGGTACAGGTAGGTAAGTACTTGTCATTGTAATTATTGTTATTAAGTACATGTTATGTACTCAAAAAATATCTCTTTAGTTCAGTAATAAAATGCTTAAGTGTTTATTTTAAATTCATGCAAAAAGTATTTCGGAAAATCTGTAATAAATAGTTACATAACCACAACCACAAGCCTCTACGCAGACGCTGAAGTTCTTGGTGTTCGTCAGCTTTTCGTCCTTAAAGTCTCCCTTTCAGTCCACAAGGCAATACAAAATCACTCTCCTGAATTTGAGTTGGTAGCAAGTCGTAGAGCGTATAGATTAGTTACCCAATTAATGAAAACAAAATTTGCTCAACGTCTTGGTACTTTCTATAGAATATATACCTACCTATAATACAGTTGTCAAGTCGTGTGATCTTAAAAATAACTCATTAAATGAAGCAAAACTGAAAATAGTAAAATGGCTTTCTTCATTGTCATACGATGACACTGAAAACTTACTGCGTATTGTGAATTAGTTTTTATATATATGAATTTATTTATATTTTTACATACTTATACAGGATGTAAAAAGACTACTACCGAAAACTTTAGGGGGTGAAAGTACCCATCAATATGAACAACTTTTTCTAAGAAACCAACACTGTGAACGCGAAAAAAAAAACAGCTGTTTCATACACTTTAGCCAAGTAGGTATTGAACTTATGTATGGAACAGCTGTTTTTTTTTTCGCGTTCACAGTGTTGGTTTCTTAGAAAAAGTTGTTCATATTGATGGGTACTTTCACCCCCTAAAGTTTTCGGTAGTAGTCTTTTTACACCCTGTATATTGTACTGTAGGTAACTACTCTAATTATCTCAATTTTATAGTGTTTTCTTACTTGGTGCGATAGGTACCCTATACATTTTATTTTTTATTATATTTAATTTTAAGTTATTAAATATTTAGTTTTATACCCTTTGAAAGTTTGAACTGCCCGCTGTGCGTTAATGCTAAGAACTGTCAAACGGGAACACAGGCTTCCTCGATACAGGCCTCGCCTAGTGAGGAAGTCAACAATTTGGCTTTCATGTGAAAAGTTCTCTGCAAAACATGAGCCTCCTGCATGTGTTGTATTTGTTACCTTCTTAAGCGTTAGTTTAAGGATTCTCTGTTTTGTTGAAATAAATATTTTTTCATTTTTTCATTTCACATAGGTACTCACTTGTCCACTCTAAGTCCAATTTGTAACGGAGTTTTTAGGACTATTTCTGATGATATACCTAAGTACCTATATCAAAGCTTAGGTAGGTATGCTTAAAATCATTACCTAATTTTTTTGCTTATTAAAATACCATCTGAACAATGACTGATTAGCATACAAACAAACATAATATACCTACATTTTTAAACCATAATCATCTAATATTTATGCGTTCTTTAATCGATTTAAGATGTAGATACGTTTTAAAAAATAATTATTAGATGTAAAAACGACGAAAGAGGTTCTAAAGGGTTTGTGTTATGACTCGCTTTTTACTAGTAAAATAAGCTGTAGGTATACATAAATACTTGTTATTCTAACTTATAAACTAATTTATTTATTTTAACAATTTATAATGCTTAACTATTAATACCTACTTACAAGATAATTTGCATGAAAGAAAAATCTTACTGAAACTTTAGATTCCGGCGGGATTCAAACATGATACAAGCGGTCGTCCTTAATCCAGACTGCCTTACCACTCGGCCACGGAACCCCTAAACGCCAGAATTAAATTATTAGTGAGATCATTTCTGTTAAAGTACCGATTTCGATTGCGGTTAAAGCTTTATCATCATTTATAATTTTGAAATAAAAAATTACATCATTCTAATAATCGGAAGAATAATTAAAAGTTCCCACATTAAACAATGTTAATAATTTAAAAGGTTATTAGATTATAATTGCTTAAATAAAACAGAATACATATGACATTCAAAAAATTAGTACCTTTACATATCCACAGCATCGAAGACTTAACAAGAAGCAAGCTTTTCTGATCAAGTCAAGATGACAAAAGTGAAAGTGAGCCAGGGCTGGCTGGAAGGTGAAGTCCTGGACCTGGTCACTGGAGACGGGAAGTACTACAGCTTCAAGGGAATCCCGTATGCAGAGCCCCCGCTTGGGAAACTTAGATTCAGGGTAAGTTTATCTTATCAGGCCAACATGTTCAAACCGTTATTCATTGTACAAATTTTGTTTTATAAAATAAATACTTAAATGTGATCACTACGGTATTCACAAGATGCAGTAGACGTGTTCTTTTAAATCTTTAGGCGTTTTTAAGATCCTTTGAAGTCTAAGGGGGTAGTCAGAGGTTATGTCCAAACAGAATTTTAACTTTTGCAAAATGTGGGCATGTACGCCCACATTTTGTAGAAGTTAACATTTCATACGCGACAGGCTGCAAGCCCATCGACGCTGCGAGAAAGCCAACTGATTTCCTTTATAATGTTTTCCTTCACCGTTTAGAGATCGTGATAATGCGCATATACTTACATTTTTCGAGAGGAATAATCCATAGATGCACGTCCGGATACGAACCGACACGTTCGGATCGAAAGTCGGGGCACTTACCCAATCGGTCACTTTGTTTTATCATCAAATTAGCAATTTTGTATTGCTAGGCCTAAAGCTTCCCTTCGCCTTATCCAGCTAGCCTTATCCATGTATAAAATCGTAGTAGACAGTCATGACTATGGTCCAATCGTGGGAATGTTACGCTATATTGTGCAATTTTCATTGAAGTGATATACAGGGTGAATTTTTGAGACGGGACAGTAAGGGCAGGTACCTTAAACGTTATAGTTACAGGAAAACGTTTTTAGGAGACTATCCATTAATTTTTAAAATATTCTGAACTGCATTTATAGGTTTTGGAAAAAATGTACAGTCAGCAAGAAAATGGTCATTTTACACAAAAACTTTTTTTGATGCCAATCGATCCTATTTCTTATAAGGATCAAAAGTCTCTACTAAACCGACTGAGGTTTGAGTACTAGAAATGTCAGAAATCTCGAAAAACTTTTTCCGAAATTGTACGGTTTATACGGAAATACGCATAAGATAATAAGTGAGAGTCCTAATGGCGAGTGAAGCGCTCGTGGCAAAGCTTGCTAAGACGTTCTTGATAGATCGTCGAAGTTAAGCAACGTTCTGAGCGGTCACTACTTGGATGGGTGACCGCAAGTGGCATTTTCATCTGAGCGCTTCCGTGCTTCGGAGGGCACGTTAAATTGTCGGTCCCGGCTTTTAAAGTTGTTAAGCCATGACGGAGGCCTTTAGGCGGCCTAAAAACTCCGTCACCAGAGTTGGCCACTTGCTCATACGAACGAACGAATGGCGAGTGTCTAGCTGGCCTTGTGGCTTACTGTACCTAGAAACAAAAGCGCCTACCTAAGTAGAAAATCATCAAAGTTGCATCGATAATATTTTACAACATTAGAATTGAAACAATAAAAATAAAATAAATCATTTTAATATGTTGTACCTACCTACTTTAGACACAGACAAAAATAGCTACATTACGTAGATCATCTACTACGAAATAAATTGCTCAAAATGACATTTTAATAAAATTACATTTTTAAACAAGAAGTATGTAGGTACATAAATTAATCGCAACTAACCTAGAATTTTCTTTTATCAAACATAACAATGACCTTACTGAAATAAACCAAGAATTCGAATCGAATTCGAAGTTTGAAATTTAAAACTTACCTATAACCTATTTTTTTCAGTCAGCCTTTTTTTCTTTATATCGGATTATAGCGGATCTACCCATAACAAAAAGTTTGACTAATTTTAAAGTTTGGCTCTTTTACCGAATTGTATGGAAAAAGTTTTTTGCGATTTCTGACATTTCTAGTACTCAAACCTCAGTTGGTCCTGTAGAAACTTTTGATCCTTATAAGAAACCGGATCGATTGGCATCAAAAAAAGTTTTTGTGTAAAATGACCATTTTCTTGCTGACTGTACATTTTTTCCAAAATCTGTAAATGCAGTTCAGAAAATTTTAAAAATTTATGGATAGTCTCCTAAAACGTTTTCCTGTAACTATAACGTTTAAGGTACCTGCCCTTACTGTCCCGTCTCAAAAATTCACCCTGTAATATTGATTGCTAGGTCTAAGCTTCCCTTCGCCTTATCCAGCTAGCCTTATCCATGTATAAAATCGTAGTAGACAATCATGACTATGGTCCAATCGTGGGAATGTTACGCTATATTGTGCAATTTACATTGAAATGATATATTATATTGATTGCTTAGGCCTAAGCTTCCCTTCGCCTTATCCAGCTAGCCTTATCCATGTATAAAATCGTAGTAGACAGTCATGACTATGATCCAATCGTGAGAATATTACGCTATATTGCGCAATTTACTATATATTGATTGCTAGGCCTAAGCTTCCCTTCGCCTTATCCAGCTAGCCTTATCCATGTATAAAATCGTAGTAGACAGTCATGACTATGGTCCAATCGTGGGAATGTTACGCTATATTGCACAATTTACATTGAAGTGATATCAAAACGACACGAATCGTGAACGTGACATCTAAATTGGCTCAATTCGGGTGGCGTGTATTTGTGTTTATCTCTAGATAGTAGAAAGTAATAGATAAAAAATCAAAATCCTATAAGCATTGAGGTATAATCTATAGAGCCACAATCAGACAAAAAAAATGTCCGCGCCAAAACTCTGCGCACGCTACGTAGTGCGCCGAATTTTACTTTTTTGCGTACAAGCGACATTGAACATTAAAACAAACGACATAACGTCTACATTCAAATGTCAAATGTCATTGTAGAACATTGAATTTGTTCGGACATTTTTTGAGTGTTGATTGTGACTTTTGAGTACTTATAGTAACTCGATGCCTATAAGGCATAAATGTCGCCTCGCTTTGACTTTAATTAAATATACCTTACCTTACCTTTTTGCCAAAGAGCTTAATAATATATAAATACAATTAAATAAATAAATATTGGTCATTTTTCACGGCGTCTTCTAGTCCGAACCCAAGCTAAGCAGGAGCAAAATGCGTGTGTTCAGATGACCGATGTTATAGGTACTTCTTAGATAATTTTTTTTTTTGTAAATACACATTAATAAGACAAAAATGACTGCCATGAGTGTTCCCTTTTCAATTCTAATAAAATTCTTAGTTTTAAATTACTAACGTATTTGTCTATTTACAGAAACATATTTACATAACTATACAAAATTAAATGTTAAATTACCTCACTATATTGATATTATAATATTGCATTGTGACCATTTTTTACACGGTTGTAATATCTGTAAGTATAAACCTTTTTATACAAAATACATCAGTAATAACTAATAACAAAGACGATTAATATGTAGGTAGAAGATATACAAAGGCCATACACAAAATCGTAACCATGATCCCACAGTACCAGATAGCCTGGAAACTTTAAAACATCAATTTTATCAAAGAAATTTCAATACTTAGTAGTAGGTAGCAACAATATTCAATTTAAATTTTTTTTAGGTAATTTTAACTAGAAAGTACTTAATTGAAATTTCTTGGATAAAATTGATGTTTTAAAGTTTCCAGGCTATCTGGTACGGGTTACGATTTTGTGTATGGCCTTTGTCTGTCTTCTAGATATTAATCGTCTTTGGTATTATAATAATAAAATAATGCTTCTCAAAGACACAATTAAAGGTTGGGCATTCGTTTTTGTGCCTAGGTACATACCTACTGCATTGCATACACAAAATATTGCATTATAATACCTTCTGCATACTAATGTTTCCTAATATTTTCAAAGTCATGGCGAAGCTAATCATTATTTAAATTTAATTATCATTCTTTAAATGAAATGAAAAAAAATTATATGATCACGACTGGTACTGTATCCCGGGAGCGGTAGACATTTCTTTCAGATCATTAGGCAACTTTTAGATCTTTTTGAAGATGTCTAAGGGGGTAGTCAGAGGTATGTCCAAATACATACATATTTGGTACCATGTCCACTTTTTGCAGAAATTAACTTTTCATTCTTTAAATTATTAAATACTATTTCGACTATTACCAATAGATTGGTGTACGAACGCTAATTGCAATATTACAACTGAGCGTTCCAGTGCAAAAAGTAGAAAGACGCCGACACCAGTATTGGTCACTTGCCCTTAGGAGAAGCAAGTAGCTTGCGTCAGAGCGTTCCTTGTACGACTGGTTTAACGTGAATTATTCATACAGATATGCAAACATTCAATAATACATAAGCAATTCATAAAAACTATTTCCATTATTAAAAAAATATTTATATAAAAAAAACAACCGATACCTATTCCTTTTTTTATCATTACAGTTATTGTTTTTGGTGTTCACACTGTTCCTAATGTGCATTAATAGTTAAAGTCTATGTCTTATCCAACTATTTTTCAGGACCCGAGACCTCCTCTGCCATGGGAAGGAGTCAAGAAAGCCACAGAACACGGCCCTGTCTGCCCCCAAAAGGACATATTTACCAACGAAGTCATCCAAAGTAACGAAGATTGCCTCTACCTCAACGTCTACACGCAAGACCTTACTCCCAAGATACCTTTGCCTGTCATGGTATTCATCCATGGAGGTGGCTACAAAAGTGGTTCAGGGAATGAGAAAAACTATGGACCGGACTTTTTAGTTAACCATGGAGTGTTACTTGTCACCATTAACTATAGATTGGATGCTCTCGGGTTCTTGTGCTTGGACACAGAAGAAGTCCCAGGAAATGCCGGAATGAAAGACCAAGTTATGGCTTTAAGATGGGTCAAAGAGAATATTTCTAATTTTGGGGGAGATTCCTCAAATATTACAGTTTTTGGAGAGAGTGCCGGTGGTGCTTCTACTGTGTTCCATCTTATATCACCGATGTCTAAAGGACTTTTTCAGAAAGCCATATCAATGAGCGGAGTGCCATCTTGCGATTGGTCTCTATCATTTAGGCCAAGAGAGCGTGCATTCATTTTTGGAAAAATACTCGGAATAGACACGCAAGATCCGAAAGAGCTTCTAGAATTTCTACAAAATGTTCCATCCGAGAAATTGATATCACAGAATCCAACGCTCATATCATCTGAGGAGATTACAAACAACATTCTGAAGATGTATCACTTCACACCGGTTGTGGAGAAAGATTTTGGACAAGAAAGCTTCCTGAGTGAACCTCCTTACCAAGCGGTGACTCAAGGCAGAATAAACAGTGTGGATTTGTTCCTCGGCCATACCAATGAAGAAACTTTGATAGGTTTGCCCTTGTTTGAGGATGAATTCATTCCGAAGTACAACAGGTTTCCAGAGCTAATCGTACCGAGGGAGCTGCTTATCCAATGTACTCCAGACACTATTCTGAATGTAGCGGAAAAGATTCGTAAGCACTACTTCAAAAACAAACCAATAAATGTTGGTACTATGAGGGAATTTGTCAAATATACAAATGAAAGCTGTTTTATTTACGATGTACACAGATTCATGCGCCAACTTCCTAAGACTGGTGATAACAAAAGATACTTCTACAAATTCTCTTGTCTGTCTGAACGAAATGTTTTTGGGAACGCAGGTGCTAAGTACGGCATCTATGGAGCCGCTCATTTGGACGATTTGATGTACTTGTTCGACCCCAAAGGTCTACATTTGAAGATTCATAAGACGAGCAAAGAATATAAACTGGTTCAGCTGGTCAACACTGTCTTCACAAATTTTGCTAAATATGGGTTAGTTATTTAGTATTTTGTATATTTTTCGGTTCCATTTTGAAATTTTACTAAATTAATGTATGTTACAACACGATTCTATATGTGTTTCCATTTGCACGAAAACTCTGGACAATAATTATTTATTTTTAATTGACTATTTAAAAGAGGAACTGGTTTTAAACTAAAGTTAAATTTTAGGACATGACAATGATTTATGTACCTAGGTACAAGTATTAACGTTCAGACTCAGTAAAAGTTCAAACGAACGCTAGTGCTACGAACTTAAAGCAAATGCTGTACTTTCCAGGACTCCCACCCCTGATGCCTCTCTGGGTCTTATCTGGCCGGAGTACGACAGCCGCAGCCGACAGTTTGTAACCATTGGAGACGAGCTCACCGCTGGAGCTGACCCCGATGCTGATGTCTTTAACTTCTGGAAGGATATCTTTGAGTTTGCGGGCGTCCCGTTCTTTACAGACTAGACTAATTCTAGAAAGTTCAAGCTGTGAAAGTCTAAGCTATCTTTTTAAAATTTTAAAATTGGAGTAGAAACGGTTTTTTTGTAGAATAGTATGAAATAAAGTTATTTTTAAATGAATTATTGGATATCAGTAATATTATTAATTATGTCTTCTTAAGGAAGGTAGCTACCAGACGTCAAATATTTTCGGAAACGTGTACAATGGGTCCCTACTAACTAATATTAGTTTGCTATACTTACGAGTGAAGGCATATGTTTGGAGATATGTTAGGTAGTCGTATTTTGTACCTTATAATGTTTTATCTGTTCATTTGTGTGTGCCTCAGACCCTTAAATGGATTTAAATGAAACGAATTCATTAATTAACGTTTAATTGTCAAGACAAGTGGTACATACCTAAACGAAACAGCAGGCTTAGTCGGAAGAAAGCTTAATTTACTTTCTTCTTCTTCTTATGGTGCGTCTCCGACTAGCGAAGGTTGGCAGTCAATATGACATATTGTTCACGGTCCTTAGCGAGGCGAAATAGTTCGGCAGCGCTCGCTATCCCCGTCCACTCCTTGATGTTCCTCAACCAAGATTTCTTCCTCCGACCAACACGGCTCTTGCCAGCGACTTTTCCCATCATAATCAGAATTTACTTTCATGTAGGGAATCGCGATAGCTACTTCCCGGGATGCTAAGGATGCTAATTAATTGATACTACTAAGTTCACTTTTATTGTCATAACTCAAAGTTAACTGCTAATATGAGTGCGCTTTGTGTGGATGATGTTGATGCACTGGCTTCCGTGGATCGCCCGGTCGCGAGCGACCTACTTAGGCCAAATTGCTGATGATGCGTGATGTGTTCGATGTATCGAACAATCCTACTAATATTAGAAAGCTGAAAGTTTGTGTGTGTGTACGTGTGTGTGTGAGGGTGTGTGTGTGTGTATGTGTGTAAGTATGTAAGTGTGTTTGTTACTCTTTCACGCTCAAACGGCTGGACGGATTTGAATTAAATTTAGTACCAAAATTGCTTTTACCCTGGATTAAAAAATAGGCTACTTTTGATCCCGGTATTCCCACGGGTAAGGGAATTATTCACTGCGGGTAACACCGCAGGGCGCAGCTAGTAACCTATATTTCTTTGGTCCAGCGTCGACAGGTAAATGTTTACGTACGACTTAGATGTCAAGGCAGACAACATCTACATAATTATTTACAATTTGTACATGCTATAAAATACTACCGTACCGTTGAGGGCATGGGCAGTGGTACTGTGGGTCTTCAACGGTATATGTATAGCTTACACCTTCATCTATAATAATAGTAATATATTTTTAAATTATATTACCTAAAAATTAACAATTTATTTACAGAAACTAAACTACTACTTATTTACATAACTGTACAAAATACAATTAGAACCAGTTGAGCCACCTAAGGATCGTTACAAACGATCTATAGGTAGCTCAACTGATCCAAACCACTGCCAGACGGAAGCGTACCCAAGACATTGTCAGCATTGCCGCGCTGGATGGCAATGCTGATCTTTTGAGCCAAATAAGTGCCAGCCCTCGGATCACGCGTCGCTTCGACCAGACGTCCCGATAGAATTTTAACCTACCTAATAGTTTTTTTTAATGGAAGGAGGTAAACGAGCAAAGTCTCGCCGGTTAAAATATGCCAGTTTGACCCCTTGGCTATATGGTTCCTAATTTCTTAAGACCAATTGGGTCGACCCACCAATGCCGATCGACTTTAAATATAATATTGTAAAAACATGAATGTCATACAAACAGAATTGAGCAACATTATATAAGTTATCTTCATTTTTGATAAAATAAAATGTCGAGTCACGTACTTAAGTACACAATATTATCTCTCTGTTAAGGCAACAAATACTAATAGGTATTTTAAATTACTAAAAATAACTAAAATAATAGTATTTCTAACTGAACTGTGAACGAAATATTTATTTATTTATTTATTTATTAAGGCAACGCCAACAGTACACATTGTAAAAAACATTCATATAAAAATACTATGATATGTGTACCCATTACAGGCATGCACAGCACTATTTAATAATCATTAATAATAATCTATCTATAATAATATGAATATTTTTAGTTGTTGAAATTACTTTGATTTGTCCGAGTTTATTTCTAGGTATTCATTTGCTCGTTAACTTGTAGTTATGGAATGTAATCATAAAACCGGTTTATAATGACCACGTTTTTTGTATACATCGAGTATTCGAGCGTGGGTGTCGGTCAATTTTATCATCAATGTTATATCATACGCTCAAGGGCTTACACGTGAGCTATTTTCAAATCAAATTGCTAACAAATACAGCGATTTATCCGAATAAGCGCTGTACACCCTGTATCATATCTATCAGATAAGAAAATCAGTACCTACCTATATAATAGTGCCGGTTAATCAGTGTGAAATTGTCGGTTGGAATTAGTGGTTTACTAAACTACTTACTTACTAAACTTAGTAGAACTATAGACATGGTGCAAGTGACTGTGAACGATGGAATCCTGGAGGGTGAGCTGGTGAAGAATGAAGTGGAGTTCTTCAGTTTCAAGGGTATACCGTATGCCGCACCGCCCGTGGGAGACCTGAGATTCAAGGTAAAGCTATGTTGCATACGTCATATTCTAATCTAGTAAACAAACCCATCGATAGATTTGGTTTTATCTTTTTCTTCCACTCAACTGTATCGAGTCCAATATAATATGTTTGAATCTGATATAAAAAGAAAGCTAGAACGTAGTTTAAGGTAAATTAAGAAGTGGTAAATTGTAATATGGCATTGCTGATTCATAGGAAATGGTAGTGTTTATTGTTGTGTATAACTTTTACTAAACCAATATGCATAAGGGGGTATACTCGTATTATAAAGAGGTAGAGAGTTGATTTGTTTGTTTGTATGTTTGGGGTAATCTCCGAAACTACTTATTCGATTTCAAAAATTATTTTACCGTTGTGTAGCTTGTACTTTCCGAATAAACATAAGCTGATGCTTGTGACATAACCATATTCAGAACAAATAAATAAATCTTTATCTTTATCTTTATCTACATTTTATCAAGGTAGGTACCATGCGAGCAAAGCCGCGGGCGAGTAAGCTAGTACAATATAAACTAAAGAAATTAAAAAAAAAAACTATAAATCTATGGTCAATTATAATGACGACTCTTGTAATGCAAATTATGCAAATCTCTTAGGAGAGTGATGTGCGGGTTTTAGTATGTTATTTACCTTTAACTGCAGTGTAATCCTACACTTAAGTTATAGCAAGGACGCTATACATAATTATACTTGGTTATAGTTATAGTGACAGCCATCACGCCTTTTATACTTGTAACTATAAAATTATAAATTGCAGCAAGCAAACTTAAATTATAATAGAACAATCTCATTTCCAGGCACCACAGCCAGTAACACCATGGATCGGGGTCCGCAGCGCCAAGAACTTTGGCTCCGTCTGCTACCAACTGAACTTAATGCAAACGCCCCCAGCGATTGTAGGAGGAGAAGACTGCCTCTACCTCAACGTCTACACCCCAAATGTGAAACCTGCCAAACCACTCCCAGTTATGGTTTTCATTCATGGCGGAGCCTTCATCAGCGGCAGTGGGAACGATGACTTCTACGGACCAGAATTCCTCATCAAAAAAGGCATCATACTCGTCACGATCAACTACAGAGTTGGAGCTTTAGGATACCTCAGCTTGGATACTGAGGATGTACCTGGAAATGCAGGCATGAAAGACCAAGTTGCCGCGCTTAAATGGGTTAAGAAGAATATTAAGAACTTTGGAGGTGATTCGGAAAATATCACCATTTTTGGAGAAAGCGCTGGAGGGGCCAGTGTGAGCTACCATCTCGTGTCACCGATGAGCAAAGGCCTGTTCAAAAGGGCTATACCTATGAGCGGAAGCCTCGTTAATACTTGGGCGCAAGCCTTCGAGGCTAGAGAGAAAGCACTGACGCTCGCCAAACAGTTAGGTTTCGACTCTGAAGATAACAAGGAGCTGTACCAGTTCTTCAAAACCGCACCCTTAGAAAAACTAGTAAATTTAAAATTGCCAGTCACGAAATCCAAAGGTAGTCCGAATGAGCTGGAATTTGGTGTTGTAAGTGAGAAGAAATTTAGTGATAAAGAAAGATTTTTCTTCGGAGATGAGTGTGATGCTTTGAGAAACGGCATCCACGAAGGTGTGGAGGTGATGACAGGTTACACTAAAGATGAGGGGCTTATGGCGTTTGCTGAAGGTACAACCTTAGAAGAAACATTAGCTGAAGCGAATGCTTTCAAAGAGTTCTTTGCCCCAACACCAATCAGACGAGCATGTAACATCAAGCAACAGTTAGAAGTAGGAAGAAAGTTGAAAAGCTTCTACATAAAGAAAACTGTGGCAACTGCCGAAGATTTTGACCAAATTTTTCAGTTTTATAATGTAAGCATGTTCATACATGGTATCGTGCTTTTCAGCAAACTTGCTTCGAAGAAAAGCAAGGTTTACGTATACAAAGTGACGTGCCTCTCGGAGAGAAATGTAATTTCCAAGATATTTAACTTAGAACGGATATTGGACGGTAGGCAGGTGGTGTGCCATGCTGATGATTTACTGTATCTCTTCCCTGCAAACATTTCTCAATTGAAAGTACAAAAAGGTTCAGAAGCTGAGAAGTTGATTGACCAGATTACAACTCTGTGGACTAACTTTGCTAAGTTTGGGTAAGTTAAACATTAGTGGCAATTCGGTGTGTCGCAAAAGCTTAACTAAACCAACTAAAATTAATGCCATCCTTTGTATTTCCATCGCTATGAAAGGGACGGCAACATTTTTAGTTAGTTAAGTTTAGCTTTTGCGATACTCCGAATTGCCACTATTGTATATATATTACTTAAAATCTTCATAAGCTAATCGCGGGGCCGATCATTTATTACGTAAGGCGTTGGAGGGGTCAACAAATAGACAGAACAAAACTCAAAGACATGCTAAACCTTCGATTATGAATTGTTTAGACATTGAACTCTTATGTTTTTACTTTTCAATAGACAAACAGGATTGTATCGCTTCATTCACCTTTTTTATATTATTTCCCTACCTTTCGGCTGTGTCACAACAACCTTTTTTTAAAAGTATGCATTGTGATCGCGAAAGTTTAAGAATGACTCTCATTTTTTGTTCCAGAAACCCTACTCCAGATGGCAGCTTAGGAGTAAAATGGACTCCCTTCTCTATTGAGAACCAGACCTACCTGGAGATTGGCAACAAACTGGAGCTCAAGAGGAACCCGGAGGGAGAAGACATGACTGTATGGGATGACGTCCTGAAGAAGTACCTACCGACTTGGACCGTCCAATAGACACTATTAAAGCACAACAAAAACTAAAGTTTCCTAACTACAAACGAGAGTGAAGTATCCACTAGATTTTAAATGATTTTATTACAGATTAAAAAAACATGTTTTTCCAGCAGAAAAAAATATATATTAATTGAGTTCCTATCGTAATTTATTATTAAAAATAATCCATTGCGTGATAGCCCAAAAACATTACTATATTTATTCGAACAAACTACAAACAAATTCAAAATTATGATTGTTAAAATTATGCTAAGCTGCGAGAATTATTCGCAGATCATGCAAACATTTGTCCAGCAACGGGGATCGAACCCGCAACCTCTGCGTTTCAGGCGGGCTTTCATCCACTGCGCCATAAAGGTCGTCAAAGGTATCTACTTCCATCTTCATACCTTGTTATTTTATAATAAATAACAATGCATAAATTATAGATTAATATGATTTAAACGGAGGTACCGATGATATTTACGATATCGCAAAAAATAAAGTGGACAAATAATATTTCCATTCATTAATACATTATTTTCATTGAATGGACGCCTTTGTAAATCTCCCATCGTTCTTCCCACCTGTATTTTATTTACAGCCTCTTATCCTTGCTTTTAATTTAAGACGTGTAAAGGCGAGGCCACACTGCCGTAAAAACGTCTAATATCAGCAGCCGCACCTACCTGCTGTGCGGTAATTTACCTGTTTATCCAGCTGCCAGGTGCTCTTAAACAGCTGGGTTGGTTCTACAGTGATAATTCTTAGGTAATTAAGAGTTGAAATTAACATGACAAATATAATATATTTACCAACTGGCTAATCTTTAAGCATACACACACACGTACTTACCAGTTTTAAGTTTTGGCCGCAGTTTTTGGATATTTTTTCTTTCGGATAAAAAATTGCAAACTCACAAGGAAAAAACTAGTCTTATGTAACTGTAAAAGAAAGAAAGAAAGAAAGAATAATCATTTATTCTCGTAGGACCTCAAGGATCACTTAAGTTTCGTTTTACATGCTGTCGCAGTATAAATAAATCATCGTTGATGTTCTCGTGATCACAGAGAACGTACCTTTGGTCGTACAGAAGCAAATGAGTCAGCTGTCTTAATCCAGACTGTGTTGGGGTGAAGGGGGAGGTAAATGACGCCCTGTTTATTACTGCAACCTGATATTGAGAAGGAATTTACGGAACTTGGTGAGATTGACTTTCTTACATTGTACTCAATTATCCCGTGCCACAGACTTGATTACTTGGCACTTTTTGTATTGTTTGAAACGTGCTGTCTTTTCAACGTCTTTTTTATTTTCAGCTTAGTTTGTATGTTTGTGAACGGAATCATTTCAGCCACTTCCAAACGTCGGATTAAAATGAATAGGTATTTGCACACATAAACCGAATAATAATAAAAACATATGGCCACCACTAAGAACTAAATGAAGCGTGTTTTTTATTTCTTTTATAAATGTAAATATTTATTTTTATGATTACAGATTAATGTTTAATTAAAGTTTTGAGTTGGCCACTTGCTCATACGAACGAACGAAATGTTCAACAACCATATTGTGTGAGTAAAGTGCAAATCTAAATCTTGCGTGATCGAGATTGCTATCCCTAGTAAAGACTAGAAAACACCCGCTTTCCAAACTTGCCAGAAATAAAAAAAACATTTTTAACCTTTTCACAATATTCGAAAGGCTCATCATCCTCATCTTCATGAGTATGTAACGTACAGCGTTCACGTAAAAACGTAATAAAACCTGCTTGCATAATCATAAAGTCCTAAGCACGGTAAGCCGCGGTTAAGTACCTGATATTGCATGGCACTCGGTAACCATGATTGAGGATTATTAAATACTCTGTGCTTTATTAAATTCGTAATAAGTGATTCTAAATTCAAATATTATTTCATGGAGATTGAATTGCTAATGATAATATACTCTTTCTTTAGCGAACAAATAAATTGTGAATTCAAATTCAGTATCATTTGATCATGCAGGTTAAGTAATATTGCTCACGAGATATTTTTTCTAATAAAATTAAAACTATAGAACCATTGTAAGTAAAACCGGATCTGGTGCTAAGCAATTAGTTAAAATTAGTTAAAAAAACGGAAAAAGTATTTCATCTTAAAAGTACTTGTTCCTGTCTTTGGTTTCTTGGAACTTTATAAATGTATATGTATCACAAAATACTACATTATAATCATAAAACCCAGACCTCAAAAATATGCAAATATTTCATCGCCGCGGTAATCGAATCCATAATCCGATGTCGTTCAATGATGGTGGAAATTGAATAAATTAACATTACAACTAAAGCAATAGTAGAAATAAAAGGCGATAAATCATCGATGTGACAATGAATTCTTAATTAACAGCATACGTTTTTCATAAACAAGTGGTAAAAATTATTTAGTAACAAAGCAATTCTAGTAAATCTTCGTTTATTCAAACAAGATTCCGCGGAATGGAGTCTCGTTTCTTTGTAATAATAGAGAGCAACGTTGTCTTTTGAATTTTTGATGTTTTTGAAGTTTATCTTGTACGTTTTCTACTATTCTGGTTAAGAAAATGTATAGTTTTCTTCCATGTTTTCCAAAAGTTCATGGTTTTCAAAAATAGCTTTAAACATCGCAATTTTAAGTTTTTGTGTGAGCTGTAGATTAAGAACTCTGGTCACCCTACTCAGGAACGTGATGCGAATAAATGTGTAAATGAGTTCTGAATACCTTAAATATTTTTCAACAAATCCATATGTTTTAAATATTTAACTATTTAAAATTTGTCTTTTAATTTTCACGTTTTCTTTAAAGTCATTAATTTATGTACTTACATCAGTGCGGTTTCAGGTATATATCAAAATCATGTGATACGTAGCTCTAATTAACAAACACCTATGTTAATTTAAAGATGGCTATCAGTTAAACCTCCTTCTTTTATTAAAGTCATTGACCATTTTTTTTACTTTGAACAGACTATGTTTGAACTATGCACTAATGTTATGTATATCTATAATGTGTATTTATTTCATTGAGATGTATTATAGAGCCACAATCAGACAAATAAAATGTAAACGCCAAAACTCTGCACACACTACGTAGAGCGCAGTTTTTCTTTTTCGCGTACAAGCGACATTGAACATTAAAACAAACGTTATAACGTCTACATTCAAATGTCAAATGTCATTGTAGAACATTGAATTTGCTCGCACATTTTTTGAGTGTTGTCAGCTATTAGACTGTGACTCTTTTAAAACATCTCAATGATTTATTTACAACAAAAAATGTATCTAAGTACCTATTTACATCAGTCATCTGGTAACCATAACACAAGCATTAAGTTGCTTAGCTTGAGACTAGATGACGTCGTGTTAAATGTCCAACGAAATTTATTTTTTTATATTAATAAAATAAAACATTTTACTATTCTTGATGAACTGTCAAATAGCTCGTTTCGTATTTGTACAAATAACTAAAAATGTATATAGGTACCTAGTTCAACACACATTGCCAATCGAACCATCACCTCAGTTCACAATTCAGTTCGATGTTTCTAACTCGGTCGGTCAAATCGCTACAAAACAGGCAGGCGAAAGCTTGTACCTATGCAGTTCAACTCAGTCCAAGTAGTATTTTGGTTTCCTATTTGAATATTCCGGCGTCCATATTCGCAGAATGAAGTAGCGAAACAGATTCCGTCCTAATTGACACTACTGCATTGCATTGCAATCGATTCTCATCCCGCTATAATTGCTGGGCTCGCAAACGAAACTCTGAGTCCTCAAAAGTATTTGATGATCATAGATAATCTGGATAGACCAACCAAAAACTACAGAAATTGCAAACGAAATTCTGAGTCCTCAAAAGTAATTTGTTGATCATAGATAATCTAGATTTAGACCAACCAAAAACGACAGAATGTATGCCATCACCATTGCAGAGTTTTGTAGATATTGATAATACCTCTGGAAAAAAGCCAGGTCAAACCGGCGAGCTTGCATAAGGCAATCCATAAAAATGAATGAGGCAAAATATGACGACCTCTGTGGCGAAGTGGGTGAATAGCGGGACAATTGTTTGCATGGTCTGTAAATATTGTGTCTCAAGTCCCGGTGTGTTATATGTATAACATGTTTGTATCTACAAAAAAAATATGTATGTAATCTGGTTACCATAACACAAACATAATAAATAAAAAAATAATAAATAAAAAAATAATAAATTTACGATGATCAATAATTCGATATAAGAATATCTTACTCACGAAAAAAAATATGTTGTTCTTACCAATGAGTGACGATCACTTCAGCTTCTGCTACGAGTAGCACTGACAAAACCTGAAACAAAGCATTGATGATAAATAAATAAATATCCTTGGACATTCCACACAGCGTCATCTAGTCCCAAAGTCTAAACAGTAAAGAGGGACATAACATTTGCTATTTAGTGTCGCGTCTTAAGTATATTGGATCCAGACATAATTAGTGCATTTATAATGAATTGGGCTGAACTTTAGCTCAATATTATATTACATTCCACTTAGGTACCTATACTAATAAAATTATAAAGAGTAATTAGTGATATCCCACCGTATGTTATGTATACAGATACATTTTTTTTGTCGTGCATTGCGTCAGCTGCTGTGCTAGCGAACTCTATTGACCACAGAGTCACGAAAATTCCAAGTGTCGACCCCATATTAAATGAGACAAAGAAATGATAACAAAAATCTGTTGGTCAAAAGTTTTCATAAATTCATTTTGATTAGGTACACTTTTAAAAGTAAAAGTTGTTGACAAATAAAACGACTGACCAAAAAGCTTTTCAGAAGTTTATTATAGTCCTTGAAAGCACTTTTTAATACACTTTTATGGAACTTAAAAAAATTATAATGTGACGTTATGAGCTTTTAATTTTTAATGGCGTTGTAGATAGCTAATACTCAAAATTATGTAAAGAAAATAGCAATATCCATTAAAAATACGATTATTACGAGTTTTTTTATGAGTGGCCCAATCTGGCAATAGATAGCAGCTAATGGTCCATTTTATTTTTTACTGTGCCATTAATGGATGTTTTTATGATATTTCATCAATGTGATAGATGTGACCTTTTTCGATTGTCGGATGTTTGTGGTCCAATCATACCGAAATGGTTGAACCATTGGCGTATCAGTGTAATTTTAATTTATCTTCGAATTCATTTTCATTATCATTTTCATTTCATTTTTTGTTATGAACTCTATGTCGAATCAATTCAGTGAACTTCGATAGCAACACCAAAAAACTAGAACACACTCTGTTTTTCTTTAAGAAAATATAAGTATGCGCAAAAAAATAATCTGAAATGTGGGTACCTGCCCTTATTATCATAGTGATATCACAATAGCGTAGGTACCCAAAACACAATATTTTTTTAAGTGTTGGCAAGCATTCTTATCATAACTAAAAATATATATACAGATTTTTACGATAAAATTATTTGAGCTAAGATGCTGATAAGTACCCATTTATATCCCAAGAAAAATAATTTCTAGAACTATTTTTTTCAAGAAAAGGTAGAGTGGAGCATTGTGAAATATTAAACCAATTATATGACTCAATACGAAGATGAAAATAATGCTTGCTGGCTCGAAGATAAGTACTAACATATTTTTATAATACACGGGATGTATTCAAGTACTTAGCCGTTTTTTGTCTATTTTGTGAAAACTCTTATCCATGAAGTAAATTGGTCATCAATTAGTCACTTAGTACTCAATCAATCATCAATGAATTACAGTTATACACTAGTTCAAGGGACAGAAAAAGTCCACACTGCTCAACTTGGTACCCGATGAGAGGTCCTAGCGTATTTTTTAACCTAGTTCTAGTTTAGTTTTAGTAAATGCTCGTCTGGAAGAAATCGCTCTCTGCGATAAGACCGCCAATTTGTAATCAACAGCATTTAAACTTTATATATTTTAATTTTTTTACTACTACCACTTATGTTGTATTGCAATAAAGCTTTTTTCAATTAGTACTCAAGTAAAGTAAAAATGTATTGCTTGAGAAGTTGAAATAAATGTATACAAGATGGTTTTAAAACTGCATTTATTTATGAAACAATGTAATCTACTATGTAATAGCGTGCTTTTTTTAGTTATTTAATTACAAATTATAATAGAGTATCAAAAAATTATTAGCTTATTGTAAGCTTAACAAAACATCGCTATTCATTTGCTTAATATTTGAATAGCTCTAACAATATCGATTGAATAAGTAATATCGGCTACCTCTACTCCAGCTACCCGTTTAAACGACCTCTAACCGTCGGAAAATCGATCTTAATAGGAAGCAGCGATTTTCACTCCTTATCTCTAGGGGTTATGGGGGTCTATACTGCCTCTTGAAACTAGGAGGTTATCAATATATTATTGAAAACTCTTGGGACAAATATTTTGGCTCTTATATAGTGTGCGTTATGGATTTTCCTTTCCTTGTTGTGTTTGTAATATAAAAAGTTTGACTTTTTAGACCACAAAAATGTTCAAGTTTTATTCATTTCAAACAATTTGACACGGCTTTCGTTGTTCTCATAAGTTAACGACCTATGAATTATGCCCCCAAACGCTTATATTCCAAAAACTTGACAAACTAATCCGTGATGCTAGGTTTACGGTAAATAAACTAACCTTTTTAATTCAATTTTAATTAAGAACTTGGTCTTTTGTAAGACTTTGAAGTGACACAAAAATGCAGAGTGAAAACACCGTGCACTTAATTTTCCAATAAGTTGGAGTCGAGTTCGCGTGCACAGCGGCATAGTACTGTATCGTTGTCTGGGGAGCGGCCATCGGGGGGTGCGATGTACCGTGAAATATTGAGAGGGTCATTTTAAGTGGTGCTCAAACTGTTCTCTTTAGTTTTGTTTTCCCGATATTGAAAGAAAGAAAAGAAAGAAAGAAAGAAAATAAGTTTATTCAGCTAAAAATTTTATAACTAACAGAGATAAAAAAACTAAATTGAAACTAAATTATAATATATATATATAATAATTGGAGAGTTGGCAACCCTGCCCTTGTTGTGTTACGCTCCCGGTATTATATTTTTATTTGCCGTGTAAATAATAATGAACCAAGTAAAAGTGCAATAACTGTAAAGTTTATTCGTATAAGAAGCTGCAGAGGTGTTAACAAGTTGTGTCGTGTCCATCTGACACAAAACCAGGACAAGATAAGCCAAACCTTTTCCATTTATCTAAAGTGCTAACTCTTAAAGTACCCTCGTATACTGACTCGTTAATTGTCAAATCTAACTGACAACGTCACTTTTTTCCTGACAGTTGACACTTTATCTGTCATTATCGCGAGTAAAGTGTCAAAGTCAAGTGACAGCGTCTGCTGACAGGAAAAAGTGTTTCCAGCTTGGGTATTTTTTACCAACTACTCGGGAATTAACAATGGCAAAGTGTGTCGCCTGTGGAAAGTTCTTGTCGTCGTCTGGTGCCGCTAGTTGTAGCGTGTGCCCCTCCCTGTACCACAAGGCCTGCGTAGCGCTGCCGGAGCCGTCTGCCGTCAGCAAGGACTGGGTGTGCCCCGAGTGCAACACTCGGACTCGCAAGAGCGATAACACGCCCGTGAAGCCGATCGTGCAGGGCGCCCCGGCCCCGCAGCGCCCTGTGCCGAGAGCTCCTGCCGCCGCCGTCGGCGGTTCGCCGCCCGCGCCTGCACAAGTTCCTGTGTCTGCGTCCATCCTCACTCAGCAAGACATGCATCGGGAGATGGCAGAGTGGATGGGAGAGGTGCGCGAGTTTCGCCGTGAGATGGTAGAGTTTCGTGCCGCTTTTGGTATTCTCTCCTCGCGCATGGACTCTATTGAGATGCGGATCGAAGCGGTCGAGCGGGCACGGGTAGTGTCTCCTCCTGAGGTCGTCGATCTCAGGTCCCAGGTTGAGGTGCTTCAGCGAGAGCTCCGCGACCGGGATCAGGACGACCTCCTTTCGGACTTAGAGATAGGCGGCTTGCCGGAACACAAGGGAGAGAACGTGTGTCATACAATCTCTGTCCTGGCTACTAAGTTGGGCGTGCCGCTTGATGAGCGGGACATAGTGTTCGCTGAGCGCGTGGGGACGAACCGGAGTGCGACGGCGGGTGCTGAGGGAGCATCTGTGCCGCGCGATCGTCGCGTTGTGGTGCGCCTGGCTCGCCGCTGTCTCCGGGACCAGCTGCTGCAAGCGGCGCGGGTGCGACGCACGCTGACCGCCGCTGACGCCGGCTGCGCATCTGCCGCCGAGTCGCTGGGTCGTATCTTCCTCAACGAGCGGCTGACGCGCGCAAATCGGCAATTGTTCCACCGTGTCCGCGAGGAGTGCCGCAGGCTTCAGTGGCGGTACTCGTGGACGAAGCGAGGCCGTATATACGCGCGGCAGGCGGACGGTAGACCGGCCTATCCCATTCGGTCCGAAGCCGATGTCTTGAGGGTTTTTGGGCCCAGCCTAGTTTGAAACTGTCAACCTGTTTTTTGAAATTGTTTCACTGTTATGTAATTTTATTTCTGTTTTGTTGTTTATTATTATGTTTTTATGTTTATTGTGTGTGTGGTGTGGAAAAGAATGGCGTCCAAAACTATAGTTATTTTATAGTCTGTTCACTGCACTTATTTATGTACATTTGTTTATTTTATATATGTTTTTCCTCTGCTCTTACTATCATCTTCTGCATTTTTACATCTATTATTAAAAGCTACAAATCCATTATCTACCATTATTCATTTAATTACTTTATTTACATCATACATATATTTATAATTTATTGCATATTTACCTTTTTACAATATATTTTTCTATCTCTTTTGTTTCGCTATTATGCAAAGGTCTACTCATCTCTATTTAATATTGTATGTTTCCATGTTATTTTTACATTGCTTGTATTACTTGTTTTCATGTTTCTCTGCTTTGAATTTAATTTTACTCTTTTACACTTCCTTTGAATCATCTTAAAGTTGGTCTCTTCAACCCTGGCTCCTTGAACACGGGACAGGATGAGTTTATGTTTGCTATGGAAGAGCTAAATCCTGATATATTAGCACTTAACGAAACTTGGCTTAGGGCAAATCAGGAGGATAAAGCACCAGTTATTCCTGGGTACCGTTTTGTGAATCAACCGAGACACCTTAGTGTTAAGAAGGGGCGGGGAGGGGGGGTTGGTTTCTACATACGGAGGGGTATAAACGCCCGCATTTGCACTCACCCAGTTGTGCCAGCAGTGGAGCAGCTCTGGCTACGTCTAAGCGTAGTTGGCAGGACTGTCATTGTTGGCACAGCCTACCGGGCTCCCTGGCAGGATGTGGTTACACACTTTGACGCTATTACTGACTCCATTGCCTCTTTTCCGAAGTGTGATAATCTAATCCTTGTTGGTGATTTCAATATTGACTGGCTTGATCCTAATAATAATAAGCGTCCTTTGCTTGAGCAGTTCCTACAGTATCTGGATCTTAAACAAGTTATCACTGAACCCACACACTTTTTTGATGAACACACTCAGACCTTAATTGACATTGTTTGCACAAATACTCCAGTAAGAAAGATCTCCATCAAGCATACTCCCGACTTAGGTCGTCATGCCATGTTAGCTATAGAGTTTAATATTAAGAAAAATAAAGAATCCCCACGCTATGTTACCTACAGACCCCTTAAAAGCATTGACCTGGCATTGCTAGCAAACGACCTTGACTCCATTGATTGGGATCACTCTCATATGTCAACTGACTGCGATAGCCAAGTGCAGGCCTTAGCTTTTAAAATAATGACTTTGTTTGACATGCATGCTCCCGTTAAAACCAGTCAATTTAGATCCTCCCCTCACCCTTGGATAACCGACACTGTAAAAATCATGATGAGATTGAGAGATGAATATCACAATAGGTATAAGTCACTAAAATCTGATAAACTTAAAATATGCTACAAAAACATGAAGCACATAGTGGCAAAGGCAATTGAGAGTGAAAAATCTGCATTTTTCACATTAAACATAAATAAAAATATTAACAATCCTAAACAGTTGTGGAAAAACTTAAAAAATAATATTATATCTAATAAGAAGAATGTAGGCGAGCTCCCCCCTCAGTTTAATGACCCCAATGTTATCAATTCTCACTTCCTTAATGTTCCTGGGGATGGTATTGTTCAAATATCTCAATTAACTTATTATGAGTACCATCGGTTTCGCTCTGATTACGTTGGTTTTTCTCTGCAACCAGTTAGTGATTTCGCTATTTGTAAAATCCTCAAGACATTTAAATCCAATGCACAAGGTATTGATGGAATTTCTCTGGACATGCTACTTATGACTTTGCCTCAATCTTTACCTGCTATTACTGCCATCATCAATCAGTCCATCTTTAGCGGTATCTTTCCTGAGTCTTGGAAGGTAGCTATAGTAAAGCCCATTCCCAAAAATAGTCAGCCCTCTTCACTGAGTGATATTAGACCAATAAGCTTACTGCCATGTCTCTCTAAGCTGCTGGAGAAGGTAGTCAGTCTTCAATTAACCAAATATCTCGAGGATCATGGCATCCTCCCGCAGCTTCAATCAGGTTTCCGTCGGGGACACAGCACCTCTACTGCTCTACTTGATGTAGTGGATCATATGTTAGCTGCTCAGGACCAGGGAATGTGCAGCATTCTGGTCCTCTTGGACTACTCACGGGCATTTGATTCAATTAGCATTCCTCTTCTTTTATCCAAATTAGCATTCTATGGTTTTGATTCAAACTCAATAAATTGGTTCTCCAGTTATCTGAGTGGCAGAAAGCAATGTGTGGAACTTAAACTGGCTGATGGTCATTCGCTCAGATCTTCATATGAACCAGTTCTACGTGGGGTCCCTCAAGGATCCATTCTTGGGCCAATCCTTTTTATTTTGTATTGTACTGACATAACTCAGGCTATTACTCGCTGTAAGTTTCATTTATATGCAGATGATGTGCAACTGTTTCATTCTTTCCATCCACATGAATATTCTGATGCTGTAAATAAGATAAATAGTGACTTAGATGATGTCCAACGCTGGTCTCGGGAAAATTCCTTGGTGCTGAATCCTAAAAAATCCAAGTTCATGTTGTTCGGGACTAAATATGGACTTGCTAAGCTTGCTGGGGTTCATTTAAACATTCGGGTTGGTGGTGTGGATGTTGAATGTGTCTCTGAAGTTAAAAGCCTTGGGGTTATACTGGACAGCAATCTACGCTTTGAAAGCCATGTTACTGAATGTGTGCGTAACTGCTTTTACCGTATTAGGTCACTTTACAAAATCCGTCCTTATTTAAGTGAAGAAGTTCGTATTTCGGTTTGTGAGTCACTTATACTTTCCAAACTTAATTACTGTGATGTGGTCTATGGGCCTTGTCTGCTTGGTAAAACTGAGAAGCTCACCCAGCGCGTCCAAAACGCATGTGCTCGCTTTTGCTTCCACATACCACCTCGCACACACGTTACTCCTTTCCTCAATACGTCTGGTCTGTTGAAAATGAAAGAGCGTAGAAAACTCCACCTAGCTACCCTTATGTTTGGAATTATTGCAAAAAAACTACCGTACTATCTTTTTCAAAAGTTAAAATGGACTAGTGATCATTATCGCTTCTCTAAACGGGATTGTACTCACGTATTTATCACGCCAAGACATAGGTTAGTTTCTTTCCGCGGTTCCTTTAGGTTTGCAGCTTCCCGATGCTGGAATGATTTGCCCCCGCCAATCCGTGCCTTAAAAACACTTAACACTTTTAAATCAACTGTGAAAAAGCTTTTTATTTCTATGCAAGCTGGTGTTTAGGCTGCTTACCTTTAGTAGCTCGCACGATGAACCAAGGGGACGTACCCTTGGTCGGTTTCAACATTCTCACGCAGTAATTTCTGTTGATACTGCCTACCTGTTTTTCTTTAATTTTGTTGCGTCTGCTTTTAAATATTTTTCTTTTCAGGTAGGTAGCTTGTGTTGCATTTCTTTCTAGCTAGCCAAATTTCAAACTTTTCCTCAGCCTGTTGGTCTCCAACACTAAACTTTCTTTATTTTCTTTTTCAGTTTTCTTTTCATTGTTTCCAATTGTTTTCATTAAATTCCATACCATAGACCAACCATAGACTTTGCCTTGCCATGTACCAATGTTCAGCCAAAGCCAATGCAAATGTCACTGTCAGAGGTTTTTATTTTATTTTTATCAAATTATGTAATGATGTAATATCTATAAAGGTATTTTATGTAATTATTACTTATATTATATGTAATGTTCTTATAAAATGCATGTATTTATTTTATTTTATCTATTTTGTTTATGACGCCACTCTACTTTAGGCCCAGACTGAAAACCAGCGCTTCTTCACCTGGCACCCCCTCGTGAAGCTAGCTTAAAGCTGAGTCTGGACCTTTTGACAACGCCCTTAGGCAGAGTGCCCATAGGTACTTTAGTTACCTAAGTACGTGTTTTGTTTTAATATTTGTTGCCTTATGCTCTGTCTTTGTATTTTTGATTTGTACCATTTTTGTGTGTTGTCAATAAACCTTTTCTTTCTTTCTTTCTTTCTTTCTTTTAAAAAACAAATAAAATAAAATAAAATATTAGCTGAAACGGCAACAACTCAGCCTATTTGCCTAGATCCAGAGATCAGGCGCTAAAGAATGTGATATTATACTTGTATGTACCTACTTGTTCTGTCGGTGTGGTAAGTGTATAGGTGATTTAGTTATAAAATAAAGTATTATCTGTGGTACAAGATTATTGAAGAATTATAGTTCTAAAGGAAGTAAAAACACCATCTATTTAGTGGTTCGAAGAAGTCCCTGAACTTTAATAGTTTTATTGTGTAAACGCCAAGACAAAATTACTCTATCGCCTCGCATGCCCAGAGCCCAAAAGTTGTCTCATTAACCAGGGTCGGACAGACTAATTTATGGCCTAGCTAGAGTGAATTCCGCAACTCTGCGATGGACAAAGTTGGACGTAGTCAGGACTGGGGCTCGGGGCAAATAAAAATTTCTGTTTTTGATGGGCAGTAATTTGTGGAAAGTCATTGTTTCCTTTTTTCAGATGAAAATAAAACGTATAAACAATTTTTACTTGGATGGTTTGCTAAGTCAGTGACTTTTTTCTAATCTCTAATTGGACATTACAAAAAGTCACGGACTTATACCACCCTCGAATAAATTACACAGGTGTGTGGTGAAAATGAGATTGAAATGAACGACACTTTCTGACAATTATCGTCAATTTCTTACGCTAAACCTCAAGAGGCATACGCCCTGCTGTGGGCAAATAAAAAGAAAAAGAAGAAGTAGAAACTTCAAATCATCATAAGATCTTTATTTATAGATGATAGGTACTCTTTTTCTTTCAATACAAAGGTATCTGTACTACTATCAGTTCCTGATCTTCCAGGGCCAATTATTTAAGATTCAGTTCAATAAGACCAGGTATGCCCACAAAATACTAAAGTCCATCTCTGGATATCAGGGCATACAGTGCAAACAGTGTACAGGCAATAGGCGTATTTCGAGAGCTGGACAAACGTCATCTGCTAGACCCGTCAGAGTCAGCCCCCCCCCCCCCCTCCTCACCCCTCAAAACACTGCAAATGTAACTTCACAAGCATTTTATACGTTCTCGTTATGAGCTCATTCGCGACTCTCTGTTTGAGGAGGTTTTGGCTAGTAAGTAAGGGTTTTACGATTGCTCGAAAGCTTGAAATTACACGGTAGTTACGAAGTTGGATGAAATTGCGATGTGTTTTATTCAATAAGTTTTCTTAACGCTGCTTTATAGCTCTGGGTTTCGTTGTATTTAAGTAAAGGTCCATTTATATTAGGGTACTCAATAGTTTGAGCGTTATAATTTTCGAAAAATAGGTATATATCAATAGTCCTTTACATTTTCTTAAGTCGAAAATTAATTGATGCACGTCAGAGTTTTGAACCCGTACTTTATGCTATATGTTATTCCCTACTGACATCAAAGCGAGCCATGCCAGCAAACTTTCTTCTCTCTGTAAACACATTTTACTATTGAACTTTGTAATGTTTAACTATCGATAACTATGATTATATTAAAAAAGGCAAGAAACTTCAGAAATGAATTTTCTTAAGTAAACTCAGCTTCAGTATCGACGTCTGCAAACAAGACAAACAGCCATTCTTTGTTCGTCTCTCGGAACTAAAGTTGCGTTCCAAAGGCTTGTAATTAAATTATAATCCCCAACGAACTATTGTCTGAGACAGAACTAACATAGAACTCAACTTGAAAATTCGACGCTCTCTATGGGCTTGTTGAATTTTTCAACTTTGGGTAGCACGGAATAAACTAATAAAACTATTCTTTATGGTGTAAAATAAAAGTATTTAAATGTAACGTTAAATTACGCGCCTTACAATTAAAATAAAACAAAGTAATTGTATTTTAAAACTTGGCTAAACTTTTTAGATAAAAGTTTTCGGATATTCATCGAATTATGTTTTATTATTTTAAATTAACTATTTCATTGATGATCTTACAAGTTAATAATTTGTTTTATTTTTATATTAAAAATACATTTTTTAACTAAAAATCCAATGTCTCTTTTAAAAAGTTTGAGAATCTCTCTGTATCGTACCATGGCCTATTCCAAAGCAATTTTGCAATACATTGTTTGTTCAATTTATGCCCCCCTCTCCAGAGATGCGTTTCACTGTGCAACTGTTACACTTTTACCACATTGTATTAAGAGCGATTTTTGCATGCTTTTGTAAAGTAATTTGCACGTTCAGAATAAATGTTATGTCGTCAGCTCCTTCGAGGTCCAGAGGTCGTTGAACTTTACCTTGGTTATCTATTCCTTAGGTTTGGTGATTGGTATGGTACACCGAATACAAACCCATCACTTTTTATTTGATTACTTCTTCGTCACGATGTTTTCCATCACCGTTTATGCGCAGTGTCCGTCACGCACAGGTGGGTTTTGCACGTGGTCGATAATAGCACAAAGTGGCTAGGGAGGGGATGCTAGGTACTTACGGGTTTTTTTTATGAGAAAACAAAATCTATTGATTATTATCAATACGAAAAACTTTTACAAACATGGTTGTCACAATGATCTGCATTTTGCCTGTTTAAACTTTCGCATTATAAAACATATGCAAACGGGTATTTATCACGAATTATTCACCCGACGTTTCGACCGGATTGCACCAGCCGTGGTCGCGGGAAGAATTATGTTTTATGATTATGAACCCGTTTGCATTATGTTTTATGATCTGCATTTTCTTAAAATATTAAAATAAACAATAAATTAATAAACTTTTAAAGAGTATTTATTTATTCTGTATCCATCATATCCATCAAAAAAATTTATTTTGTAGAACCATTGTGTTGGAGAGATTAGTCAGCCTAGGACACATAGACACAGCCATAGACTTGGCCATATTTTTGGCAAATAAAATATAATTACTTACCTGTTTTTACCAGAACCATTGACCCGCAAAGAAGAAGATCAAAAAAATCTTAAACATTTCGTTTATAAATGGTAACTCTTGATTCATAAGCCGAGGTAATTTACATGTAAAAACAACATGGCGTGATCTTCCAACCTTCAACCCAGGTTACATGCTCTTACAAAGATTACCTTAAGGCTCGGGTACACTAGGGGACATTTTATCCCGCAACATGACACGCAACATTTAATCTTCTTGACGCTGCTACATTGACGACTTCTGTGACTCAGTGGGTGAAAGCCCGCCTGCGACGCAGAGGTTGCGGGTTCGATGCGGATAAATGTTTGTATGATCTACAAATATTTGTGTCGAGTCTGGGTGTTTTCTATGTATAATGTAAGTATTTACAAAAATCTGGATACCATAACACAAGCATAAAATTGCTTAGCTTAGGACTAGATGACATTGTGTTGGAGGTCCAAGGATATTTATTTATTATTTATTGCGTCTATTGCACTTGCCTCGCAGCATTTTACGAGAACATTGGAGGTTAAAACCCGCTTTGATTCAAACAATTGTCCTCAAGCCAAATCAGCCTCGGAACCCAAAATGTTGATAGGCTTATAATTATTCGATCAAGCACCGACACGGAATCGAAAGTTCTCCATGAAAAATACCTTAATTAATTATTAATCATCCTAGCCGGATTCGGCTACGGCGACTTCATTTCTGCTATGTACTATGAGGATGGACTCTGAGGTGACTTATGTAGCCAATTTTGGCTTTGAATGTACGTGAGCAATAAGCGCAAGTCAGTGAAAAATACCTGAGTGTAATTTTAAATGAAATACTGAGTATTGTACCTACTTAGTGTAATTTTAAATTTAAAACTGAGTATTGTAGTCTGTAAAAGTTGTCGCAACATTATCCCCGACACCTTTCCAATTTTATTTGTCCCCAAGTGTATCCAAGGCCTTAGCCGTCGCCAACTTTCAGACGTAAATACGTAATCACCCATTTGACGACGCATAAACCAAGCCACGCCTCTCTTGATTACACATTTTAGGGAAAAGAAAAATCATATTTTCATAAATTCCAAGAGGGAGATACATTTTTTATCCATGAATTTTACTGATTGTGGTAAGTTCTTATCATGCTATGTACTTTACTTTGATATCTTCAAAAGATATTGGGTACCTAAGGATTGTCGAAAATGTTTAAACTCAATTTATGAGATATGAGGGCCTTGTCACAGCACAGGGACAAGTCAAAAGTCAAAATTCAAAGTCAAAATAAAAAACGGCTGAACGAATGTGGATTAAACTTGGAATGAATGAAGATCGAAGCCGAAGTAGTAAGAATTTAATTTTTATGTCTTATCAAATCGATACAGCCGTTTTAAAAAGTCAATATATGGTTCACCGAAAAATTAAAAGGCAGTATGATATAATAGGTTAACAACGTTGTGGTAAGAGAAATAAAAATGTAGAACAACTTAAATAGGTAGTGAAATTCAAACATTCAAACATCATGAATTCATAGCGTTTTGTAGGTGCAGTCCGGGTGGTATTGTCGAAACGTTTCTATGCAAATGCATTCTATCTAAAGGAACGAGCTTAAATTATGATTAAAATTCTTACACCACTTTTAAACCAACTTGAACTTGAGCTCTTATTTTGCTTATAATAAATAAATAAATAAATAAATATCCTTGGACATTTCACACGGCGTCATCTAGTCCCAAGCTAAGCAATTTAATGCTTGTGTTATGGTAACCAGATGACTGATAAACTACATAGATACATTTTTTTTTGTAAATACATACATATTATACATAGAAAACACCCAGACACGAAACAAATATTTGCAGATCATGCAAACATTTGTCCCGCAGCGGGGATCGAACCCGCAACCTCTGCGTCTCAGGCGGGCTTTCGCCCACTGCGCCACAGAGGTCGTCAAAATGGTTGAATATTTTAATCGTGTGGTCGTGTCATTAGATACGACGGTATTCTTGGTCACGTGTATCAGTTTCAAGTTATCCATAGATCGTTTACAGCGAATCCTTAGATGGTTTTAATTGTATTTGTAATTAAATGTTAAATGTTTATTGCATTTTATGTCCCAGCTTAGCCGTTAAGTTAAAACAAAAAAACGACCATAAACTTTTTGGTGAAAAAGATTCCACGTAGTAATAAGGTAGGGAATATTGTTATGTAATACTGCTTCTAGTTCCAGAAAATACTAAACGCAAAACCATCTGAAATAGGTAAAATATACAGGCTAAGTCTAGGAATCCAGATACTTATGCACATCTAGATATCTGACTTGGTCTCACTAATATTTAAATGGAGTAAAATGCTTCGTTTTCAAACATTATAAATTCATAAGCGCAAAAATGTTCAATCTCTAAAACACTGTCACCGTTATTTTGATACCAACTTTTTAATTTGACCATTCGTGTTTTTTATGGCGTATTAAATTCATGTTCGTGTTGGCATTACTGTGCTCTCAACTAATAAGTGTCAATCATTAAGGTATGTTGTCCTATTTTTCCCGTACAAATTGGAATTTTTTATTTATTAATGTACCTACCTAATTTTCTTTACGTGTGACCCTAGTAACACGTAAAATGATACATTCACTTTTAGTAACAATATTCTACTCGTATTATTGAAACTGGCCATAAATAACTTCCAGCCAGAAAGTAGGTTACGCGTTTTCAAACCTATATAACAAACCTTATTCCATGTTTGTCAAAAAGTTCGATCCTTCGGCCGTTCTACGACGGACATCATATTTTTCAACATTACATTTGTGGTTGCACTGTCTCCCGCCGGGTATTGTCGCAACATTTCCTATGCAAATGTATTCCCTGACAGAAGGGGCGCGTCCATTTTGTTCGTCGGCTACAGATACAATGCCATGATTTGTGATCCCGTCGAGATAAATATAAACGTGGAAATACATGATGTATGTAATCATGGCGATGGAAGCCGTAAATCCTTCTGATTAGGGAAATTCGTAAAATGTTTTTACCTTTTCGTTGGATTTATGAACATATTTTTTGGAAACACAAGCGGAGTTAGTACTTCCCACGGCGTCACTCGCGTGGTACTAACCCGGATAAAAAGTACCCTGTGTTAGTGCTGTAAAAATATTATTTGCAATTACAAGAACATTGAATACGTCCATAAGTCTCTAAATAAAAAACCGTGAGATTATACCTTCTATGATTTCATCAATTACGGAGCTTTATTTAAGCAATAACAATGGCAGTTGTAATGAAAGTACTTTAAAAAGGCTTTTAAAGTTGAATCCATCGCAGAACATGAGCAAAAAGCATTAGATTCAAGCGATCCCAGAGCGGCACTATTGTCGAGTGGTAATCCAAATGAAATAAAGAACGAGAGCACTAGTTTTTAACGTTATCTATCTAGGTTCTGTTTAGTTCGTAACTGGTTACGAAGCTCCGGTTTCGTAGACGGCCGAAGCGTTCTAATCCACGTGCACTGAAAAGTGGTTTGCACCGTAGGATGCTAGGAATGATTGATAATTAAATAGTTTAGCTGAATCAGACGAGAAGACGACATTAAAATGACCATAATGTCAGAAGTGAGTCCAATTATCTCTCACTACAAACGTGTGCTAAAAAGTCCTATTTGGTCGTGACTGATGTGAGGTATCGTTATTTTTGCATGTTTCGTTTTAATTAAGCTGATACTACGTGTAACTGAGTTAGAGGTTCACAATAAAACTCATTTATTCGTGCTCTTTGTGGTTTTTTGAGCCGTGTAATAACTTTTAACTTTAAATGATGTTTTAAATGCTAGATCAACAAAAACTGGAATGGATTGGTGTGTAAGGATTGTTATTTGTAGATAAAACGCAATTGAAATTACCCACTTCTTTATTTAAAATATTAAGCTTGTTAAAGTTTTAAAAGATTTTTATACACCATATTAGCAAACGAGTTAACAATTTTCAACAATCAAAATTTGAATTTATAGGTAGGTACTGTGTGTTGATTTCATATCATACTCATTCATACCCAAAAAATTTAGTTCAAAAAATCATTCTTTTCAAATCCTTTACTTAAAATTTTGCAAGCATGGTAAGTACATTAATTCACACATAATCAGTATTAGTACTCGTATAATATGCCTCCATCAAGGTCACAAAACATAAAAGCTACCCAAAATACTACATGAAACCATTTCAATTATAAAAAGTTCGGCAAGGCCAACTTCGGATTGGCGGTCAGGCGGCATGTGGCTATCGGTGACCCGTCACGTCACAAACCTGCGTTTTACTACAGGGACGTACAACGCAAATGCTTTTTTTTCTAAGTTCTAAAACAGATTTTAATCAAAGTAAAGCTTCTGAATATAAGACTAATTTTTGTCTAGAAATAAACAATTTGTAGCTGTTTTACAACCATGGGTCGCAAGGTGGATTTTCTTAGATCTTAAACACAAAGTAAACTTAGCTAGTTTTAGCTTCTTCATTTTAGATCTTTACACGAGGTTTATTAAAAACATAGATACTTACCCAGATTATAACTAGTGAAAATACACAAAGAAATGGAGTATCAGTTGGAAACTAATTACGAATTTACAAGGTAACCCTTTCACTAACATTATTTCTAAACCACATAAAACCATTGTAGCACTACAAATTGAAACGTCAAAATCACATCTCAATCCCTTACATCAACAATTTCCACCAATTTTGGTATAGCATTTGCCTCTTTGACTTCCGGGTGTCGGCTTTGACATTTCCCATCTCTATCGATATTATCGCCAAGGTGACCCAAGTCCCATGTGGAAAAGCTTGTATTTTCTCAGAAATTGTGATATTTCGGCCGCAGGGCTGATGAAACTTTTACCCGGTGGAATATGTTACCAAGAAATACTAACATATTTTATGATATCGATGGTTGTATGTTGACTATGAGAAACTACGAAACAGAAAACATTATATAAGTTATAGGTAGGTACCTATAAATTTTGCAATATTTTTGTTACCAATTCATCGACTACAAAGGCTTCTAAAACGGAATGAAAATAATTGAAAAAAGTTAAATTTTCTCAATTTCCTGAAAATAATTGTATAATATAATTTCATGGCAGAAAACTACTTTTATTTCTACAGAAAATTGGGACATTCAGAGGCTCTAAAACGGGAAGGCAAAGTGGCTTTATTTAAACAGTTTTTGTTGGAAACACTAAAAGATCTCAAGCTAACAAGTTTGTGGTGTTTTTATTGGAAAATATGGGTATATTTGTGCAGTTTAAAATTGTTTTAGCCGACCAGTAACTATTCCGCTCGGCGGCGCACATGTTCCGTGTGGGCAGGACATTTCGAAATAATCATTTTGTTTTGAAAACAGACAAAGGTCTTTCATAGAAATCCAAGTAGATATCAATTGCAATACTGCTTACAAACAAATCAAAAAGTATTAGGTAATTTAAAGCTTATTTTAAGCAACTTAAAACAGTTCAATAGTATCCGTATTGAATGCTGCGTCAATGAATTTCCCAATGTTGATTAAATGTATGTTTATTTCATTTGTTGACATATTTTCACTTTTGAACGAGCATTCTGTTTTAATCTGTTCGCTGCTTACAGCAGAAAACCAAGACATTTACGGCTAGTCTCAATAACCTTTGTATCTTTTGCTTACTGTCGGTAGATATTTAACCATGCAAAAATTACCACCCACAGTACACAGAAAATGATCTACCCACAATCAAAGATAGATAGGTTATTAAGACAGGCCGTAAGTAGACCAGCCCCACTTTACCTACATCCTACACTCTACAGCTATGGATTAGTCTGTTTGTCAGAGCCCTTAGACCCAGAATTATGCGGTCTACTTCACCCCCGTAACAAGGGCTCCAGGTAACCCTTCGTAAGTAAACCTGACTAATGGCCCTGTACAACCACTTGGCGTAAATTAACCTGCCTATTCTACCTAGTACCTTCCTAATTGAATCGAGGAATTAACCTTAGTAAACCTGGTTTTATCTAGCAGTGTAGGTTGACAATGACAAATTCTACCTGAACTAATTATCGGATTCTGTAATGAGAAACATTTTTGTATCATGTTTTTATAAGTAAAAGGTAAGGTATGGTCCTAGAGTATTAGAATAATAATACCTAAGTAAAAAACGGCCACCGTTAACTTAAATCAGATTAAACTGTATTTGTCTGACAATTAATAATGGAAGAGGACTTGCATTCTTTGCATTTCTTTCGTCCTTAAAAGGTCTAGTAAGACAGATTAAAAAGTAAGCAATCATTTTACCACCAGTCTCTACCATACCACATGTTCCAGATTAAATATTTCTCATGCAAAAGACAGGGTATATTCCGAGTGTAAAAACAGGGTTAACAAGACTGCATACAGTAATGCGCGTCTAATGCACGTCTTTGTGGTCACGGATGAACCCGTAGGCTTTTAGAAAAACCGCAAATGTGATTAAATTCCCGTGGTTTTACTTTGAGGCTCTGTGGTTGTTATTTCAATGCAGTGGTGTTGTATGTTTTGTGCATTGACTTTCATATAAGCTTAGTTGGTAGTAGCTCTGCCATCTGTAGGTTTGATTCCCATCCATTTATAATAACAAAGACGATTAATATCTAGAAGACAGACAAAGGCCATACACAAAATCGTAACCCTGATCCCTCAGTACCAGATAGTCTGGAAACTATAAAACATCAATTTTATCCAAGTCATTTCAATTACTTTCTAGTTAAAATTACCTAAAAAAATGTATATTGAATATTGTTGCTACCTACTACTTGCTACTACTAAGTATTGAAATTTCTTGGATAAAATTGATGTTTTAGAGTTTCAAGGCTATCTGGTCAGGGTTACGATTTTGTGTATGGCCTTTGTCTGTCTTCTAGATATTAATCGTCTTTGATAATTATCAAAACCGTAAAGAGTCAAAGTGTCCCGTGGCGCAATGGGTAAAGGCCATATTATGTCTGGGTGTTTTTCTATCTATAATAATGTATGTGTTTACAAAAAAAATTATCTAAGTAGTGTATATCAGCCATTCTTGTTACCATACACAAGCATTAAGTTGCTTAGCTTGGGACTATATAACGCCGTGTGAAATGCACAAAGATATTTATTTTATTTATTTTCCTAACAAACACGGGTAACGCCTTAGCTTCTTTTTTTTTACTTAACGTGATCCATCTTTCTAAATGTATTTTCTCTGCGACCCCATTTGAAGCTGCAGGCAAAGAGGGCTTGCCGAAAAAATGTCGCAAAACGCACAAAACATTGAAATCGCGTCACGTCACCGTAATAAAAAGCAGATTTTCCGAAAAAGCAACAAAAAGTATGTAAATACACCGACCCCTGTGTATGATAAATGATAACCCTGTCCAGTGATTAATGGTGCCTTGAACACGGCGCTGGACACCAGGGGCGAATCAAGGGTTTGCGCCAAAATTTGAGAACGCAAAGAAAGAAAGAAAAATCATTTATTCTTGTAGGACCTCAAGGATCACTTAAGTTTCGTTTTACATGCTAGGTGATATATGCACACCTCAGCTATGTAGACTGTAAAGAGTAGATTTGATCTACTCCTATTATTCACGAATATACCTACGTTACGTCACGTTCGTACCTACGATAAATTAAAAAAAATAGCTGTTTACTTTATAATTGCAATATTTTGGAAAAACATACGTAACTCACACCTCTTTCCTGTAGGGTTAGTTGGAGACCACAAAGTTTTAAAGACAACATGACAATTATCGGAAACTATAATAAAAAAAATCATGATAGTCTTCGCTCTAGACTAGAGGTTTGAAGATTTAGACATTATTTTTTTAAGTTTGTGTTCTAATTTTTTTTTTTTCATTTTTTTTTCTAATATTCGTAATATGACCCGTTAACATTTATATTGCAATGTCTGTCTTTTTCGGCTCATTAGTGATCGTATTTTGTTTGATGAATCTTTGTCATTAAGTCCCTTAGTCCAGCCCTGCGTGTCATCGACGCCGAATGATAATGCTGTAATTCGCCGAGTGGACATGGGCCATGGCAATTGAATGACCACATTAATCATTTACATAACTCGTGTACCTGCGTTCTGCTGAGTTTTAGTACTAGTTTATTAAATTATTTTATCTGTGGTTTTAGATAAAGCACCCATTACAAGTTACACATACCTATGTAGGTAATGCATTATACCTACATACTACAGACGTGGAGAATGTGATGGAAGTGAGAGGAGAAAGAAATGAATGTCAGTCAAGATATTAGCAAGTGGAAATCTGTAGTTTGCCTAGCAGCAAATAAAGACTACCTACTATATTTTATGGGGCATTCTGTGAGTGAGTAACATTTTTTTATTTCTGAACAGTCATTATCATACTAAAAATTCTTGTTCTCTTAAAAATGTTTCTTTTTTCATTCAATTTATTTTAAAAGTAGTATAACTACGTATAGCATTTCCTTCTTAGATGTTATGTAAATTATTATGTTATGTGTGTTTTAACTGCTTAAGTATCTGTCTGTATAGGGTGTTAGATAAATGGAACGCAACCATTTTTAGTTCCCTTATTAGGCGCGTGTGGCACCATGGTCTTTGTCACTTCCGTTGCCTACCATTTTGTAGCTGTTGCATTAAAACATGTAAATCTAATTTCATCCAGTATTTCATTTACCACAACCACGAAACTTACTTTCCTTTACACCGAGATCTGTGGTATAGCCTTCACTTTGATTACTGAAATATCGCTCAACGTCCTGCCACCGCTGTCGAACAATTCAAACAATTTGTTTGAAACTTGTTAATTAACACCGATTATAGGGTGAAGGGTCACTGACCTCGCAGCGTACTAAGCTGAAGCCATAGGACAGACGGGCTATTGATTTGTTCACATGGCTACTATTTTTTATATACTTGTTCAACATAGTTGGGAATTTTATTAAAAGTAGGAAAATAATAATGTAAGCTGCCTCAAGCGGTACGCTATGAAAATAAGATTTCCTTTCAGACCTACATTGAAAATCCTTCGAAGATTTCTAGAGCGAAATCCAAAAACACGATATTCCAAGTTTTTGCCAAATTCGTACAGTAGTTTTCGCTTGAAAGAGTAATAATGTACATACATACAAACTTTCGCGTTTTTCAATGTATATTGAGAAGTTTAATTTTTTTAACCACTAGGTAGATATTCCGGCCACATGCCAAGAATGTATATTTTATACAAGGCTTTGATTTACATCTTAAATATCTTCAGGACTTCTTGAATCTGCAAGAATTTTATGTGCCTTGGGGTCTAATAATGTTATTTTAGTCATTTTGAGGTCACCTAACAAAAGCTTAAATAACAAAAAGTTTTTTATATAGTAATATATTTAGGGGACCTAAGTTAATTCCTAAGTCACTTAATATAATGGAATTCATAGCCATCGCGAATGAAATTCCGATCTATTTTACGACCAATGACGACCTCTGTGGCGCAGTGGGCGAAAGCCCGCCTGAGACGCGGAGGTTGCGGGTTCGATCCCCGCCGCGGGACAAATGTTTGTATGTTCTGCAGATATTTGTTCCTGGTCTGATTGTTTTTCTATGTATAATATGTACAAAAAAAATATATCTAAGTAGTATATCAGTCATCTGGTTACCATAACACAAGCAAGCTTGGGACTAGATGACGCTGTGTGGAATATCCAAGGATATTTATTTATTTCTTTGTAACTAACATCGTGCTCTTCCAAGAATTTTCTCACAGTATTTTTGTGTTTCTTGGGAACACAATAGGGTAGCTGGGTAAACATGCCGTGACCATTGAGTTATAGCCACGTTCACACGAACGGTAGCTCACGCGAACTGTGAGTGAACTTATAGCTCAAAGGTTATCTAGACTTTTTAAATGTTCACTATAAATAGGTCTAAATTAGCTAACAAAAATCACGACTGTTTCAACAAATTCCATACGGTTTAGTGGGTGTCGTCTTATTTAATTCAATACAAAGTTACATTATTATCATGTATTTTGTTTCAATATTCAGTTAGATTAATATGCCATCCATTTTCAGCGGGTTGCGAATAATGCCTAAAATTTGAAGGCCTATTAAGAAACCATCTAAGAAACTAAAAAGCCGTGTTGGCCAAGTGAGTGGATTAGTACTTCGACTTTCAATCCGAAGGTCGTCCGGTTCGAATCCGGCCGTGCATCAATGGACTTTTCGATTTAAAAAATCTATCCTTGGGATACAGTCGTGATCATATTTGTTTTTTTTTGTTTTGTTTTCTAAGACCTGTCCGCTACGACCGCTACGATAACTGTACCTAATTCACTAGATAAGTGCTACGCCCGTGCTACGAAGGTGCTACGTCTTTCCTGCGCTAGGCATTAGCGTTCGTGTTGGTTTTACTTAGATTATTTTTACCTGGCGTTTTATATTTCCTTTCAGAGAATTGGGTCACTTCACTTTGGTATTCAGCCCATTTAAAACTACTACTTAGTTTTAAATGCTTGCAAAAAAGATGTAGAGACTTCTCATAAAGGTATCCAGATGTGCTGAGGTGCTGATTATGATATTTTAAAAGTATTTTTTACCGTTCTGTGCTTTTTACGACAAATTTTCCAGTTCAGAGTTGAAATGAAATTGTAAACAATATTCTAGGTAACAACTTTTCTCCTGGCACGGTAGACAGAGAAAAATCTTAACACACGTTTAGCACGTTCAAGTCAGATTTCTATATTAAATTTTTTTCACTTTTTATGAACATGATAAGTAATTTATGGGTATTATTATTACTCTATTTTTTTTAATAAGTCATGAGCTAGCTTGTAGGGATTTGAAGAAAAGCCTACCTAAAAGCGACTAACTTTGTTACTTAGTCGAATATTTTTTGAACAACCGTTTCTAGGTCACAATCTAATTAATCAATGTCTAGAATCTAGACATTGATTATCTTATGGTTTTATCTAGACTCTAGATAAAACCTTAGCGAAACTAGGTCCTAGAGGTCGACTTAGAATAGAAGTAACTCGATGTGATTAAACTGACTTTACAGCATAATTGGCAGTAACTTTACCTTCCAGATACTGGTAAGGTGGTTATAATTGGATTTATTTACGTATTTATTGACAAAGATACTGGCCAATATAGAGGTTGCGGGTTCGATCCCCGCTGCGGGACAAATGTTTGCATGATCTGCAAATATTTGTTTCGTGTCTGGGTGTTTTCTATGTATAATATGTATGTATTTACAAAAAAAAATGTATCTATGTAGTTTATCAGTCATCTGGTTACCATAACACAAGCATTAAATTGCTTAGCTTGGGACTAGATGAGGCCGTGTGAAATGTCCAAGGATATTTATTTATTTTATTTATTTAATATGAGTGACACTATAAAAATACTATCGACGGTACTTCTAAAGTGTGCCATAGTACCACTAGGTATCAAGAACGGCTCGGCTTGTGAGGTTTTGTAAATCACATTCATTTTATTCCAAGGAAGTATTCCACTTTCTGTAGGAATCGATCTCAATCGCACCGACATCGCTTTTACTGCGTCCTAAATCTTTCAGCCTTATCGATCCTGCAGTCGTGTCTAGTTGCAAGTGAAATATTGCTGCTTCAGACGCAGGCTTACGATACCAAGCTACATGCGAGTAATACTTACCTAGGAAGTAAGTACCGAATTTTATATACAAAAAGAGTGAAAGAAAACAGATTTAGCGGCAGAGGCAGACCAAAGGAAAAACTTTCACACCGCATTATTATTCAAATTGCAAATAACTAATTATTATAACGTATTGAAAGATATCCTTTAAAATGTATAATTGTGTATCACTGCAGCATAATTTTACAGGCCTTTATGACGTATTTCTCTTAAAATAGCGTCAATGACTTCTACCCATTGACATATGAATCAGTAATCTTTGTTCCCATCCAACTCGTCCCGGTTTACCGTACACTTCGCAATACAACGCCTCTTACTGGCTTCACTGTTATAGCGCCTGCCACTAATTAATAACAACCCGTCGAGCATTGCTGCTTTATTTCCGGCTCTCAATATTAAAAGGCATTCAATTTTGAATGCAGGTGATGTTTTTTTTATTTCCTGGTTGTTCAGATGAAATACACACAGACCAGGCACTTTATTATTGATGTGTTGAAGATAAGGTTATGATTTTTTATCGCTAAGCTCACAATCAAAGGCATTTTTGAGACGTTAAATAAAACCCCTAGTAACAATAAATAGCAGACGCCATTAGCTTTCAGCCAAATGTTGTCATCATGAAAAATAGCATAACTCACGTTATTAGAAATATAAAGTAATGACTCAATGGGCACAGTTTTGTTGAGTGAAGGAACTTTGTCACCCTGGACAAAGCTACTTCACTTGGTCCTGCTGTCACAGAAAAACAATCCTACAGATTCTAGGTATCTACTAGCGTATCGCTGGTTTATAATTAATATCAATATCTAGTACAGCGTACTAGGCAACGACCTATTTCATAAGCAAACGAGATATTACCAGAAAATAATTATATTAGGTACAGATAATAGGAAAAATCATTAATAAGTAAGCAATAAATGGGCCATTACTTCCCCGCTACGCCGCGGGGGAATGTAATAAATTTGCAATAAAGATAGGTTTGTGTGACGAAATAAAAGGTCCCCTGACGGTATCGATATTTCATGACAAATTTGTAACGCCCTGATTCGTACATTTATGCCGATTTTAATGGAGTTTTTTTATGTTTCTACTCCTCTATTTCCTGGTTAAAAGTAGCTTTCAATATGCTCTAGGTACTTAAAGTAAGGACTAGTAATAAATTCATCCAAATACGTCCATCGGATTGTGTTAAAAAAGTGCTTACTGAAGTTTTTGCAAACTTAAATACAATTAGCATATTATTATATTCAAAATCTGCGTATCCCGTATTTATTGAATGCTTATACTAGGTACTACAAATATACTACAAATTTCAAATTAAAACAACATTAATTTTAATCAGTAGGACCCCTAAGATCACGTTGAAACCATGATATTTTTAAAGATTCATGCCCATCCTCAATAGTAACACCGTACGAAAGAGTACGAAGTACGGGCTTATAGTTACTCCGTGTATAAGAAGCCTTAATGACTTACATAAATACACTTACATGTTTTTAGTCGCTAAAGTCGCAAAGGGGCAAATTGAAGCTTCAGAGAAAAGAGCAACGTTCGTCAATTTTCTTGACGCAGTTTGATAAAGCTTGTTACACACGAGGAAACTATAATATTTAATATGATACAAATATCGCTTGCCACACAAATAAAAACTAATGAACCATCATAAGTAAAGTAGTTATTTATATTTTGGTCCAGCTGTAACTTAAGATACAAGCTTTATTTAATTTAAGATAATATGTACTATATCCTAAGATCTAAAAGGACAGGAGTGAAATGAATTGAATGAGGAGAAAGGTCTTTGCCCAGCAGTGGAACATTGAGGATCGCTTGATCATGAGTGAAAGGATATATTTACGGCTTACCCGTTGTGATATCTTAAGATATCGTTATATATTTACTCTAGACATTATAAGATTGTATATCTTTGTGGCGCGCTCTCCACTGTGTGACTCGCTTAACGAGCGAGGGCGTGGGTTATAATGAAGTTGGAAATGTTCGCGACAACCCTTCGCCGGTGACGTAATGTCGGTAGGGTTGACACTGATTTCTGGCGGTAATTTCAATCAATTAATAGACTTAGCTAACGAAAAGGAAACGTTAAATGATCACGACTAAATCCTCAAGGAGTGATAACATTATAGTTTTTTATATATTTATTATAGTGTTAAACCACACTTAGGTATTTCATTAGAAAATGTAAAATCTTACGAAAAGTTACAAAAAATATAATCTTACTGATAGTTTCGTCGTCGACGTTAATGGCTTCGTGGCAGAGTGGTCGATGGCAATCCGGCTAAACTAAAGGATGATCGCTTGAATCACGCGGGTTCGAATCCCGTCGAAGTCGTAACTTTTCGTAAGATTTTTCATTTTCTAGCGAAAACATTATCTCTGAGCTTTAGTCAATATACTCGTAAATACATATTTGGTACACACATCATGCCCACATTTTGCAGAAATTAGCGTTCCATTTAAAAACTATATATTTACAATATATCGTACATATACGATATATTTACAACGTCGTGCTTTGGAGGGCATAATGGTTAAATTGTCTGTCCTGGCTTTTAAAGTGGTTACGCGCCGTAATGGAGGCATTTAGGCGACCTAAAGACTCCGTCACCAAAGTTGGCCACTAGATCATACGAACTAACCATTTAACAACGATACAAGATAAACAAGATACGGTTTTAAGAAGCATCTACCTATCTATTAAGTACAAAACAGTCGTTAAACCAATCCAAACATCTCTTACTTTCAATAATCTCTATATTTTTTTACAGGGCTGACCACAACATGCAATTACTTTAACTTTTAGGATCTATTACATTTTCACTATGCTAATTAAAATGAGTAGAACGCGGAAGTGAAATGAAATTATATTCTGACGTCATACATTATTACAATGTAATAGCTCATACACATGCGGTCAAATACAACATTAACTGTAATATTGTCTCGGTATTAAAACATAAACGTGTTAGTCACGCGACAGCCCTAACCGAGGGCTGCTCCTTTGCTTGACAACTTTCAATATTTGCGGGATACTCACAACTTTATTCGCATTGCACTGCTTTTTAACCGACTTCCAAAAAGAAGGAGATTCTACGAGTATGTTTTTTATTTTATGTATGTTCACCGAATATTCCGTCAATGGTGGACGTGAATCTACAAATCTAGAATCTAGAATGTTTAAAGTTCTATGATTTCCATTTTCTCTAATTATTTAATTATTAGTCATTATATTGTGTCCGTTACGATAGCGTACCCATAAAGAATGGTCATTATTTCTTGAAACAAAGAGGCACTATTTTTTTCAGTTTTACACTAATTAGGTATGCACTATTTATGCACTATTTTGGCATAAAAAAATGAGAATTCTCTTATGTGTACGCTATCGTAACGGACACATTATATTGTCTGAGTTCATAACATTTTTTAAAGTTTTATGATGCTTCTGATTTTTTTTGACGTATCGATTTCATTAAGGATGACTCACACTAGACCGCTCCGCTCTAATATGTAGCGACCTTAATTATTTATTTTATTACATGAAATAAAATTTACGAGATAGATTACCAATAAAATTACCATAAATCGATAACCCTGACCTACCACACTATAAAACTCCAAAAAAACTTAATTATACATCACACCCTCATATACATACATTAATGTATGAATGGATGTACAAAACACGAGCGTGCTAAAACAGAGGGGCCGAATTATTGATTAATCCGGACTTAAGGGTGGCTATTCAATGACCGTCAGTTTAAAGCGTTAGATTGAATGTCGCGTGGTAAGCCACGTATTGTAAATGTTTTACTAAATTGTAACAGTGGAGAATAGTTTATAATTATGTTCTTTGCTTCGCACGTCATAATGTTTGAAGTGTGTACGTTTTTTTTTTGCTTGCCAAATTTGCTTTTCGGGCGTTGTTTTGTTTAGATATTCATTAATTTAATTCGTTATGAAAATGTTAATTGTTGATTAAAACTTTAAACGTATGATTAAAACCCAAACATCCAAATATGAATCACGAACTTACAATTATTCTATTATTAAAATTACATTTCATAACTTCAAATTCGTTTTGATAAATTAAAAATATTAGAAAAATTATAGATAGATGACGCCGTGTAAATTTCCAAGGATATTTATTTATTAAAATCCAAATTGACTAATGAAAGCGCCCCGACCATGAATTTAAAGATTGGGGATTCGAATCCAAACTAAATATTTGACCACACCAATAGCCAAAAATCATTCAGTCTTTTCTTGGAAGACTTTATAGTAATAAGGATAATGGTTTTAAACTTATAACGTTTTTTAAACCTGGTAGGTACGCAGTTGTGTCGCGTCATGAATGCTCAGCTTTACAACGCCCTATGTTTGCTCCCCATTGGTAGCCCAACGTTCCCTTTAATTTACGAATATCTGAACTAGTTACGCTAACGAAGATGGCTGACGTGCTTGGATGTTGATTTTGAGCTTTAGTGGTATTTAGTAAATATTATAATACTGTTATGTTGATGGTATCAACCGAGGTGTGAGGAGTTATGAACGCTTGCAAATGATATTGCCTTGTAACTTACAAACTTAAGGTGTGGTACCGTCTGTAATACAAAATACAAATGTACAGGCAAAATCAGTGGAATTTGCCTCTACTCTGTTAAAACCATTTATAGATGTTTTATTGTTCTTAAATATCAGATAGTTAATGAAATAAACTTTCCTTTAGCAAACTTGTCTTTTTTACCAATCACTGGGCTTACATTTTTATATTAAATAAATTTATAAATACAGTAGTTACAAGGGAACCAAAATGTGTGTACAAAAACAAGATTTTATATTTTTCATCATCAAAATCCGAATACACAAATCAAATCATGTATCGCTTGTTCCAATATCCTTGAAAACCGAGCAGTATATTTTCGCCCAAATCCTAAATCCCCGCATGATATTCAGAAACACACAAGGGATTTTAACACAGGCCAGACGATTCTATCTCCATGTTCATTATACCATAATACAAGAACGTGCTTCGGAATATATTTTAACATTTTTTTCATTATATTTACATTATTTTTAATAACGTGTGCTACCCCGATGTGATAATGGAAAAGTAAATTGAATTTTCAGGTTGTTAATACGGATCATTATAATTTCAAGTTATTTGTTCAATTAAATTCATTGCAAATTGTATCTGCTTTAAGCCAGGTTTTACGTTAAAAAGGTAGGTATTAGTATTGGATCTATATCTATGATTAACACCTGCCTTAAACGTAATTAAAATACTATCTATTCAAAATAGATATTTCACAAAACAAACACAGTCAAAATTATATTGTCATGACAGAGCTTTAGGTGGTTATTAAGAGGGTCTCTAGTTTACTTAAATATTTAAAATGAAATGAAATAAAAAAAAAACTGCCGCGGTAAAGCATATTGTATTGGGGGATGTTAGGTTATTTTCGTTACGAAATTTCTGGATTCGGTCTCCACGCTCAAGGCCTGCGATAGAAGCTATGCAATAGCTTAAATATTAAAATGAATTATTATAATATCATTGTTATCCATCCATAAACCATTAATCCAATAACACGAGATTTAAATACGATTATCTTTTACTGTTTTACAGTAGCATTAACACTTACAACTGAACCATTCAATGGCGAAGAGACAAGAACAAAGAAACCTTGTAAGTCGAAGTATCCGATGTCTTTGCGAAGTCTGACTCAGGTCCTATAGGTATAAAACTAAGTATATAGATAAGTACCTGCTTGGGACTCGATAGAACCAGACAACTGTCGTTTGGAAACAGAAATAATGTTTAATGGAAAGTTTTGAACGCTGCATCGGAATCGCCCGTCAGGTTGTGGGTAATACAAACATTTTAATAGTGTTATGGAAACTTTATTGATAAAAGTTTCTAGACAAAGAAACCGATAAAATAAACGTGCTCACCAAAGTTTGATTATGTATAATAAGATTCTTCAATCTGTATAAGCTATGTGGATGTGCATGATTTTTTTGACGAGTCTCAATTAAAATTAATTCACTCCAAAATCGGCGTGCACACTAGTTAGATGTTTGTAAACCTGAAATCTAAACTTCTAAAAAATATAACAAATGCCATTAACGTGCCTGTGACTACACCCTAAAAAAACATTTCTAATGTTCTTGAAATTCCTTAAAAGATCTGAGAGTGAGGCTGCTGTGCTTACATTTGTTTCTGTTTACTTTTAGTTACAAACATGACATGTGTGAAAACGTTTATCTTATATCAAATATTCACAACAAAGACTTGGCAAATGCATGCAACCAGACACCGTAACGATGAAAACTAACATTTATGTCGGAGCCACACCGTTCCAGAAAATAAAAGCTTCTAACAGGAAGACGCTGCGGAAATGAGGTGAAATGGGCGAGCGCCTCACCTACAGCTCAGACTTTCATTTACAGATACTGGATAGTCGGATTGCGAAGAATAAAAAGCATCGGAATATAAAAGGACATTAAAAAGACGTGTGGCACTCGGAGACTGCCGCGGTAAAGCTATTGCATAGCATTTTTCGGAGTGGGGGGTGTTAGGTTATTTTCGTTACGGAATTTCTGGATTCGGTCTCCACGCTCAAGGCCCGCGAATCCCGCGATAGAAGCTATGCAATAGCTTAAAAACTATTTGTTATATAAAATCAACATATAAGCCGTGTAAGGACTTCTACTTTCGTTCGGAAGGTCGTAGGTTCGAATTCATGCAATAGTGTAGGTAATGTAGGTACACTTTAAATAAACTTAGATATTACACCTATAGAAAATAAAATAAATAAAAAGAGCTTTATTTCCCATACCCTATTTACATAAAAACTGAAAAAATAAAAACATAACTTAAAACTAAAAATATTAATAAAGATATTACACCTAATTTTTTTTTTAAGAAATACCAAAAGTTGCCGCTTTGCCTGAGCACACGAGGGTGGCAACACAATGCATTCCTCAAGTACCTACAAGAAAAGTTTTAACGCCTATCGAATCTTCTATCGAGTTCTAAGAAAACAAGTCCGATAAATTGCGTAGTGTCTGACCGCATCACCTTAGCGTCGCCAGTCACGGTCTAGGGATCAGCCTTGACAAGTCGGCTCTCTGCGGCTTTGTGCGCTTCCAAACAATAAGCACTTACCTACATACGTGGATCAAATGCCTATATGTGCTGGGTGGGTCAGGGTTAGTAACGAAAACTAAAAAAGTGTATTTGTATTGATCTAAAAAGGCCTATAGAAAAGGAATACAGTCGTGATCAAACTTCAATTTTATTTTATTTTAACCGTAATTTGATGACTCTGTATGTGACACAAAATTAAGGATTAACTAGAATTGTACCAAAAAACTGAGAGCATTTAGGTGTAGGGAGTCGCGTTGGAACAGGCATTAGAATCACCTAGCATGTAAAACGAAACTTAAGTGATCCTTGAGGTCCTACAAGAATAAATGATTTTTTCTTACTTTCTTTTTTTATAATGCTTAGATAGAGCAATAACTTTATTCAGTAGTTGAGCAACCTATAGATCGTTTGTAACGATCCGTAGGTGGCTCAACTGGTTCTAATTGTATTTTGTACAGTTATGTAAATATGTAGTAGTTTAGTTTCTGTAAATAAATAACTTACGTAGTAAACTGAAATTGAGGCCATATAGAAGGCTAGGTCTAGGAGCAAAAAGTTACAAACTAAGACGGTTGTATCCTGAAAATCTTGTGTAGAATTTTTTATACTGACAATAATTAAGCAACGAGCATTTTATTCAGAAGTAGACTAAAATCGAGGTGATCTCTACAACATGTTCAAAATACTTGTTGCAATGTGATTTTTATCGAATACATTGAAATTCAACAAAGATCATTAGTGAGATTGAGAAGTTTAAGAAGTTATTTCTAAAACTCAAATTTAATTGCAACTTTTTTACTTGTTATGATGTGTCAGTTCACTACTAAAAAGTATTATTTTTTCACCCGGTATCAAGGGTATGGAGAAGACAACACAAATCTGGATATTGAACAATATTTTTTTAAGACTTTGAAAGGATCTCCGAGCTTGGTCTTGGAACGTGATTATTTTGTTATTGGAGGAGAGTACTCACGGCAACATAGCTTATGTAAATCGTATGTATAGGACACTATAGTTTTTGTGTTTTGAAGTATAGTTCGCATGTATAGGCGAAAGCCCTTTGTGACGCGGAGGTTGCGGACTTGCGGGTTCGATCTCTGCCACGGGACAATTAACGTTTGTATGAACTACAAATATTGTTTTCTATTTATAATTATGTATATACCTACTTACAAAAAAAGTATATAAGTAGTACCTATATCAGTCATCACTTATCTGGTAACAATTACTTAGCTTAGGATTAGATGACGCTCGCTGTCTGAAAAGTCCAAGGATATTTATTTATTTATAGGTCAGTATAGTTTTCTTTGTAGATAAAACTAACACACGCACAAGCACATATTAATAATTTTTTTGGTTCGACTAAAAGTACTCGCGTAAACATAACCTTTATGAATCGTATTTAAGTCGTAGGTATAAGACGTGTACCTCTAAGTAGATACATAATTTTGTAAAAGGTATTTTTTCCCAATAAGCCCAATATTATTGTTCATATTCAAACATAAAGAGGAGTGGTGTTTAAAGACTCAAAACTACTTATACACTAAAGTGTAAAAGTGAGTATGTGTTCTGTGGAAAAAAACGGACTAAGAAATTTGTTATAAAACAGTTGCTATTTCGCACGGTATTATTTAGTTGGTCACTTGAGAATGTAACTTTTTGCGGAGGATTAGGTATATAACAGCACTTTGCTTTAAAAGTACTACAGCTTAGAAAATAATGGTATTTATTTATTTACATAGGAAACTATCCAAGTCGGCTAACATTGCTTCTAAAAAATCATTCCTACATTGATTCAGGAATCATGGTGCTACGGTGCTACGATTGCTACGACACCAGCTACGAGCGCTACGAGAATCTCAGCTTGGAATGAAAATTCTTTTACGAGCACAAAATAAAATAAATTGATTAGGTAAGATCAGATCATTGAAGAGTAAGGTTTTACAATTTAATTTCGTCGTATAATTCATCCATTGATATGTAAATGATTTTATTAACGAACTACTTGCAAGCCAGGTGGTTCGAAAATAAAATCGTTATACAATTTTTCAACTTTTTAATCGTAAGTGATTGCACGTGCGACACCGGAAATTGTATGAGGGCTCCTAGTAAAATATTAAAATAATTCTGAACTAAGATAAAATGTTAAATAGGAATACATTTTCAATGAAAGAATATTATAAAATGGTGAATGTCATCTTTGTATAGAAATGCTTACTGTCTTTTTAAAAAGACGTTTGAATGGAAAGTATCACCTTTCTTGAAAGTACCTCTTGAACCATGATCAGTAAATCACTCTGTTTAATATTACCGCTATTCATAAAGTGTTGTCTTCTTAAAAGGTAGCCATTTTCATTTTTCAAGTACGGTTCAGTGAGGACTCCTCATTTATATTTTTTTCATTTCAGCATTTTTGTATCTGTGTGTCGAGTTCGAGTTTTGATGCGTATTTAAAATCCCAAACAATGTAAAAATATGACACATTTGGATTAAAAGAAAAGCACGATTGCCTCGTCACTTTATTGAAACGCCAACGAAGATTTTATGACAATAACATACAAAAACGAGTTCTTTTTGTAAATTCAAAGACTTTATGACTATTTTTTTTTATAGAGGACTATATAATTATATACATTGTAAACTTCATAATAACTTGTGATGAAGAAATTCTTAATTACTTATATTATGTAGGTACAATAGGTAATGTTTTTGCTAAGAAGCTTTCAAGACTACCTATGGATACTCACAATAACTCATAATACTTGAATTGAAACGTCGTAGTAACTAAGTGAATCGAATATATCGTTACGCAAATTGAAAAGTTCACGGCAGATCGCAAAACTCCGACTAGTCGCTCTGATTAATGAAAACCCACCTGAGCGCCGAGTAAAATGAAGCGGTTTTTTCTTGAAATCAACGCAACGTTTCGTTCAATTTCCTGCGGGTAGCTCGCTGTGGTTTATCTGTGTTGCTTAGACTGTACTATGTACGTTTCAATCTCGGAATGAAAGGGTGAGGTGAGATTTCGTTACTCAAAGTCAGTGGTATTTATTCAATAAGACCACTAGGATAAAGTTGAAACATCCTTTGAGATGGGGGTACCTGTTTCTCGCGACTTTTCTAAAATTTTCTTTTGAATCCTTTGGTTAATTTTTAATATTGTCATTCATTTTTTTATATACGTTCAGTCGTACACTATAAATATATTTTATTGAGCTACCAACAGTTCACAGAATAGCCCTTGAACGATTTAAGATTTCTTTAAATCGTTACTACTACTTTTCGCCGTTACTCGGTATATAGAGAAAAAAATCAGCCGATACCTTCTTTACTGACGGCTCGGCTTTAAAAATAACTACAAACTTTTTTTTGTTGTTTGTGTAACAATCAAAAAACCATACTTACAATACTCAATTACTGCAGTATTCTTAATGATAAAACGAACTTACCTGTATGTGAAGTTCTATCATAATTATGTGAGCTGCTCAATTTGAAGCGATTAATTTTAACTTGTAGTACTGTTTCGTATTTCCCGGCCATTACCACGAATATTTTAAAGAAATCATTACTAATCTGAAAATAAAAAGTTATCTTTCTACCGATTATTCTCACAGCTGGCCACACCCGCTCGCCGGCGCCATACTGTCGTCATTTAGTTTAAAGCTTTATCTAAAACATTACAACCAAAGATTAATAGGTTTAGTAGGTACATACCTACGTGACAATATTACCTTGTTTCCCTGTAGAAAATATGGTTGGTATTAAACAGATTTTGTTTTGTTAGGGGGGGTATGTACAATTTTGTACAGTGGAGGGTTTATATTATTAATCGCTTCAAATTGAGCAGCTCACATAATTATGATAGAACTTCACATACAGGTAAGTTCGTTTTATCATTAATTATGTATTCGCTGCTCAATTTTCGCGATTAATTTTAACTTGTAGATGTTTAAAGATGACAAAATCTGTTTTGTACCAATTTCTTTGATTTGTAAAATAAACCATAAAGTATTCTTCAATAACATTGATTGTATTATTAACCATAACATATTTCAGAAAATATATTAGTAAAATACCATTATACTCTACAACATAATCAATATACCAATATCAAAATACAAGTAAATTTTCTAAACTTGAATAATAAGTTGCTTTACCTATTTATTGAAGGATTGAACGGGCAAAAGAATCATCTTTATTATACAAAATCTCACGATTATAGAACCTTGCAAAGACGGATGAGGACGTACTCCATCCAGCGGTTTTACGTATAATGTCCACGCTCACTCCAAGGATCTTAGCTTTTGATGTTGATGCGTGACGCGTGCTATGTGCTGTATATAAACTAGTATCTATGCCACTTTTGTGGAGTACGTCCTTAATCCAGTGACTTAAAGTTTGACTTGTCACTTTTGCGTGAGGTTTTCTGTAACTAATAAAAAGATTTGTAGAACCTCTAATTAAATCAGTTTTAGTTTTATAACATAACATAGTTCTTGCAGGACAAATTTCAGGTTTTTCATTATAATACGGCAATTTTAACAATGGTTGATGAGAATTAGGCCTTGAAGTTTTAATTAGATCAGAAACTTTTATTGATATACAATCAGGTTCAAATATAATATTTTTTAAATCGATTTTAGACAGCGTCTGTACCCTGTGAGCTGTGACAATGGCTAACAATGTAATAAGTTTCTTAGACAATAATTCAAGGGTTAAGTCTTCATTGGGAAGCATTTTTGCTAGGTAGTCCAATACAATATCTACATTCCAAGTAAACTCATATTTGGGTTGTGGCGGGCGACTTCTGAAGACGCCTTTCATAAATCTTGCAATTCTATCATCATTTAACTTAGTTCGTCCTAGAATACAGGACAAAGCAGACTTGCAACAGTTAAGACTTCCGTATTTATAACCAGAGTTATATAATTTTGTAAAAAAGTAGATAATGTTTGGCACTGATGTCGCTAGATAGTCTAAATTTTGAATTTTACAGAAATTAAACCATTCCTTATAATAACAATCATACTGCTTCTGAGTATTAGGAGCTAAAGAGTTAATCATAATTTTTATAGCAGATGGGGGTACACATCTTTTTAAGAGAGCTTCCCGGATAATATTGCTGCAACCAGGGTAAGACTCTTGTGCAGTTTGTGTTGTGACCTGGAATCATTAGATATTAATAATTTACTGCTTGGATTAAAATGAATTACTTCTGAAGCTACCAATCTTTTAAAGACCGGGTACCATGGCTGGGTAGGCCAGTTAGGTACAATAACTATACCTACAGCTTTGTCTGCGATTATTTTATTAAGAGTCTTAAGTATAATAGCAAAAGGTGGAAATGCATAAAAGAAATGAGCACTCCATTTCATTGTAAATGCATCAATGCAAAACGCGTAAGGATCTGCTTTCCATGACACGAACTTATCACATTTAGTGTTCGATCTACTTGCAAATAAGTCAATATCAGGGGGTCCGAAAGCTTTCTTAATCTCTTGAAATGCATAATCCGCTAGCTCCCATTCAGTCTCGCTTTGAGATTTACGCGACTCAAAATCAGCTATATTGTTGTCATGTGATTTAATATATGAAGCATAAATAAATAGATCTCTTTGTTCGCAGAACTCCCAAATTTTTCGAGCAATTTTGTTCAAATGGGGGAACTGGACGCTACCCATACGATTAATACATGATATAGCCGTTGTATTATCAACTCGTAGTAAAATTTGTGTGCTACTTATATTCTTAGCAAAAATTCTCAGAGCAAAAAATGCAGCTAACAATTCTAATATATTAATATGAAAAATCTTTTCTTCATCTGTCCAGAACCCGTTTGCTTTTTTATTTGAGCAGGAAGCACCCCAACCAGTTAAGCTTGCATCCGAGAAAATCTCAAGATCGTAAGTCGGGTAGCGTATAAGACATGAAGTCTCTTTAATATTTTTAGACCACCATTCCAAATCATCATGAAGCAAGTATTTGTCTATTTTCATTATTTTGTCATAGTTTTCACTATTACCTAAACTTAAAAATTTTTGTCTCTCAAATATTTTTGTGTGTAGCCAACCGTATTCAATTCCCGGACAAATAGATATTAGCTGGCCTATAAATTTCGCGAATTCTCGAATTTTACATTTATTTATTGTTTTGAACTTTTCTATCTCTTTTATAATTTTATTACGTTTTTCAAGAGGTGGTTGCACACAAAAAACCTTCATGTCTAACTCGAAACCCAAGAACTTACAATGCTGCTTTGGTATCACGGAGCTTTTTTCGTAATTAATTAAGAATCCCAAGTTTTTTAAAAGACATATCGTATCATTTACATTTTGTTTACATTTAGTAAACGATGTGTCCATGCACAAAATATCATCGAGATAAATTGTAGATAACCAGCCATGTGAGCGTAAGTGTTCCATGACAGGTTTCATAATTTTAGTGAATACTAGTGGTGACGTATTTAATCCAAATGGAAGACAATTAAATTCGTAGCATTTTTGTAGAAATTCAAAGCGCAAGTATTTTCTGTATTCTAAATGTACAGGTATTAAAAAATATGCATCTTTCAAATCAACTGAGGCTAGATAACAATTGGGTCTGACAAGTTTCAATGCAGTTCTAAGGTCCTCCATTTTAAAATGTGGTGGTTTAATAAACTTATTCAGATTTTTTAGATTCAAAATAAATCGTTTTTCGCCATTTGGCTTGTCTACCAAAAAAATGCTAGATAAGAAGTCTCCACTAGTTCTATTGCACAAAGAAACTGCACCCTTGTCTAAAAGTTTATTGATTTCTGCCTGAAAATCAATTAAGTCACTTTTACTAGTGGGTTTATTCTTGGGGTAAACATACTGTATAGGTATTGATGTAAAAGGTATTTTATAACCTTGAACCCAAGAAAGTAAATTTGGGTCATTTGTAAGTTTTTTCCAGATATGTGAAAAGAATTGTAGTCTGCCTGCTGGCTTAATTACCTGGATATCCTCTAATGTCTCCGCTGATTCTTGTAATGGGCATGTGGCCGACTGGCACGTGTCGATGACTTCCGTGGTGTCTCGTTCCGATGAGCAGTTGATGAGGCTCCCGCAGTCCGATGAGTTGTCGATGTCATCTTCCGATATGAACCCTGGTGGTTCGGCTGCGGTTGCTTCCAGTTTAAATGACTGGTAGAACTTGCTGGTCTATTATTTTTTGTGACAGGTTTTGGTTTCGCAACATAAGATTTTAAATCTTGGCTAGATCTTGTGATAGCTTTAGTAGCTTTCAAACTTTCAGATAAAGTTTCTCCAAACAAGTGTTTGTCTCGTTTTGATTCCTTAAGTGTATCCTTTATTTTATTATTCAGTGTAGAAATTAAGAAATTTCGTCTAAGTTTTGTATCAATGTAGTGAGAATCACACAGTAACCGACAAGCATTACTCACATGTTTCAGCAGCGTTTGATTCGTATCAGATATTTTTTCTGCGACCAGAATGTCCATCGCGCTAGTCAACGCTGTCAATGCTACACCAACCTGCCCTTGTCTTGCAGCAAGAGAAGCATCTTTTTTCTGCAGTACGTCTGACGATGCCGCCTTTACCTCAGGATTTAGAATTGGCGCCTTAAATAACTGGCAGTTACTTGGTATAGGATATTCCTCAACTATTTTATCCTTATGTTCTTTTTTAAGGCCATTTTGGAGAACATCGGATAGTCTTGCGGCAATGTCAGCGTGAATTTCTTTTCCTACAGGAGTTTCTTCCTTAGGAGCATCACCCAATAGCGTAAGTATTTCATCATCCAAATGCTCGGAGGTTACTGGAGTTATTTGGTCAATTTTATCCGTCTCGACTTCGATTGGTGTAGGTAGTGGTTGTGTTGCTTCATTGTCGGTGTTAGATGCTTCCGTTCTATCATCGCATTGATTATATGGTACAAATTCTTCGACATCTGAGCCTAGAAAATGGTAATCAATATGTTGACAAATCAGGGAAGGAAATGATCCCGAAAATCATTCGCATCACCTTTTATTTCCATTGAATTAAAGTTAAAAAACAAGTTTTGTTCGTAGTATCGAGTTTTGAATACTACCTATACATTATGTCTGAGAAGGTAACAGACCCTATATGTTCTGTTCGCATCTCATTTTTAGACGGATAATAGTATTTTAGTATTGTATTCACATCTAAATAACATATCTAGATAGAAGGGTTGTTAACAATTTGTTACAAAAAATTGTGAAGGTAACAGTCCCTAATGTACTGTTCGCATCACCAAAAAGACGGCGTATATTGTACCTATGTACCTAATGTAGGACATACATAGGTACGTACTCCATTTTATGCAACACTGCTTTATTTGTTTGCGTAGGCTTTTGCGTAGATAGGTAGAAAACCTAAACATTGCATTATACTACACATGTAGGTAAGTAAAATAAGAGCAATTACTTACCAATATCCGTTTCAGAACTGGAACTATAAGAACGTCGGCGACGTTTTCTAAGCTCATGTTTTAATTTTTTCAGTATCCGTTCACAACTATCCCGATCTCCATGTTTCCTCTTTTTTCCCATGTTTACAGATACTTTCCTTGCACCTAAAACACTTAAAAATTGCGTTTTTAAGAAAAATAACAACTTAACGCGTAACGGCCGGTACCGCACGAAAACAGATAATGACGACAGTATGGCGCCGGCGAGCGGGTGTGGCCAGCTGTGAGAATAATCGGTAGAAAGATAACTTTTTATTTTCAGATTAGTAATGATTTCTTTAAAATATTCGTGGTAATGGCCGGGAAATACGAAACAGTACTACAAGTTAAAATTAATCGCGAAAATTGAGCAGCGAATACATAATTCTAATAATGTGAGCTCGCTCCTGTGTTTAGATTTGACTACACCAGATTAAGAAGAGTAGTTCTGTTACACCTAGTTTTTTAGGGAAATACATTTAGGTACTCGCACGAAACTACTTTCTCATCAGTCAGCTCAATTAGTTTCGCAATAAACATCACTATTTGTGCACGTTTTCTGGCTTCAGTTTGAGTGGTCTCTGCTATTTTAGTTTACGAAAGTGTTCTGCGCTGTATTCAGTATTTATGGGAAATACATTACTTGAGTGCAAAACTACTTTCACATTACATAGCTCATTAATTTCGCAATTAAAACATCACTATTTGTTCGCGTTGGTTACGCCCGAATACTGAAACACTACTTAATTATTTGGGAGCGTCTTAACCATTTAGGACGTTCTTACTCGTCAGATTTGTTTAAACAATCGTAAAATAATTTTATGGATAAGCAGCAATTACATTATGCGTTTCAGTATTCGATAGACATACAAACTACAAAAAAATACTTTTCAGTCAAATTATTTTTTTTTCTTCCATTAGTTGGCGGGTCTCTACTACTTCAGTTTATAAGAGTAGTTCTGCAACACCCAGTATTTATAGGGCTGAGTGCGCAGTGACCGGGCCCACCGTGCCCAGCAGACTGGAATGTCCGTGTAATTGGCGGCACTGCCAACTGCCGCCAAATTGAATGATCATCAAGAACCTTGCAAAAATTGTGAAATAATGATGATTCGTAATGCTGTGTTTTGGTTACGCTTCCAATCCCTTGTTATTCAACTGAATCCACTAATTCATCCTGAAAATTTAAGAGCTTTCGTTATTGATTACTCGAAGTTAAGAGACATTCTGAACCTGGATGATCATCTGGTAGTAGTGGCAAGAACGATATAGGATCGTCCTTGGAAGTGGCACAGATAATATACCACTAGTAAGTGGTCACAATTGAGCTCTTCAGTGCTTCAGAGAGCACGTAAAGTTCGGTCCTGGCTATCGCTATATTGCCATGACATGACGCATGAACGCCATAAAGCCTTCAGCGGCTTCAGCCCTCACACTGCCAGACTTCGTTAAGTAATTAAAAAAAACTGATTCATAAAATAATTGCATAAAAATTTATTTATTTAATTTAATTTAATTTAATTTTAGCCCCTTTGATTACAAACCAACTGTACGGTTTAATATCAGTACCTGTAAGGTTTGAATGAACTTCCATCCCTAGACCTACAGACAACAAAATAACTCGAGCATTCCCAGTAGGTATATTTCCATGACATTTAAAACAAAAGAAATTATTTTTCCAGGATCCTGTTCGCGTTTAAAAAACGAATGACAATCCACAACTCGAAGTTTGTTTTCCATGAAAGAGGAAGTTGGAAAACTTATTTTCCCCGAACACCGATGAGGAAAATATTGTTGTTGAAAAAAAGTCTCGAGAAACGTTATGCCACGGAATAGATGTTCAAACAATTGCAGTAGTTTCACTTCGATGACTGGTGGAAAATATGTGCTGGGAGTCAATTCTGGAGGTTGAATTTTTGGTTTATTGGGTTACGTATTTATTAGAATCTGTTCTTGTTATTAGATAATAGAAGCAAATGAAACGTAATCTCTATCGCTAGATAATGACAAAAATGACGCCGCGAGCTAGCACATTACGAAGTAGATCGACCGATTCAGGACATGAAATGATGTACCTATATGACAAACAGTTTGAATGTGAGTTTGTATATACACAATTTAACCTTGAGCTAAAATGTGTTTCTAATTCCTTGTAGGAATGGTCATTGTCTAATTATATTTATGTTTCTAAATAAACGTAGGTAGATATTATTGAACCGGTTTGATAAAGTTTTCTCATCCAGTTAAAACTAGACATCAAATCCAAGCTCCCGCAATTTCAGATTCATAAAGCAAGTTCAGTCGGTGCTTTGGGACACAGACGATATTCAGTTTACCTACGTTTTATTAGTACTTTCACGACTCAAGATAGTATTTTACAGTGTTATAGTGTCACCAGCATATCTGTTTAGTTGGCTACGTCGCTAGTCTAGCGCGTTGACTGCCAAGCCTCTGAGATGCCCCCCCAAACAGGCACTCAGCTACAATATGTTCGTCGATAGCACTCAATGTGCCGGAGTACCTATAAGGCAGGGTTGTACGCAAATAGATTCATAAATTAGACTTTAGTCTTTTTTAAACTTTCGCGATCAGAACACATGATAAAACATATATTTACGGAGTCTGCCCGCAACCACGGCTGGTGCAATCCAGTCGAAACGTCGGGATAAAATTATATAAAGGAAAATAACGACCTGTAAATATTATGTTTTATTTATTAGAGTTTAGTATTAGCTGTACAGCTCAGTTACTTCATAGCTTCTTCATAGTTTGGATCTCTTGAAAACGATAATGTATTTTTTATTATTAATTTATTTATTTATTTATTTATTCAAAAAGTTTGTAACTTTACAGGTACTTAACCTAAGACATTACAACTTTATTAAACAGTTACGTTAGCCTAATATCCTATTTAGCGAATTTTTTTATCATTACGCAATATTCAAAATACATGGAATGCGAATAACGTCTGATAGAGGGAAGTGGAAGGAAATAAGTAGATGTTGTGTAGGTACCTGCCGAAGAATACGTAGAAGTAGGTACAAGAAATCAAATCGATTGTTTATCATAGACGACTATTTCGTCCATGGTTCATACACATTGCCAAAATGTCATGCCGGCACCACACATGGGCTGCAACTAGGGGCCAACATTAAAATGGCCAATGGCAATGCTCCGTTTGTGTCTAATAACCGTAAACGGAGAATTGCCATTGGCCATTTTAATGTTTAATAATAAGACCATGAAATGAAAAAATGAAAAAAATTCTGCCAGCGCCTTTACCTCGGCATTCTAGCACCCTAGTTCCATCACTGGTGGCACTACACCTGATTTGAAGTGTCACGCCCGAGCTCCGAACTTTTTGATAGAACAAAGAAGGTCCACTCTTTGAGCGAACAGCAGGCATTACGGCCTTTGTAGCTGAAACTGTTTACACGCCGCGCAAAGAGTTTGTAGCAAAGAGTGCGCTCAACTTTTTACCGAGAAATGTTAAATGACTGTGTCTAGAGTAGAAGAATAGTACCTACCTACAATATAAAATATTGTATTATTTGATTGCACACATATACCTACAAAACACCAATGAAGTCAAATAATGATTAGGTACCATAACTATGTATACAAAATGGCAGTCGTATCGCAAAACCAGCGATCTCTACCACCTTTTCATTCAAAACATATCTCTCTTCTGCTTTACCTGCAGTTGAATAGGTCGGTAGGTACTAACAACGAGACAGTTAAGATTGTCGCAGCTGACTATGCGATGTTTTCCTACACCGTTCTAAAAACATTTCAACTATTTAAATGTAAGAGTTCATTCGATAGGGCAACTTGACACATGCATTATTTTATAACTAGTAGGCATGATAACTGAGCGAGGCGAAAGGATAGAAGATGGACTACGCGACTACGGAATGATGGCCCAGAGATGCACAACGACCAAGGGGCTGACCACCAGCCCGATGGTCCGATGACATAGTGAACGTTGCCCGGAAAGCGTGGGAGAGAATCGCGCAGGATCGAACTGAGTGGCGTAATAAAGAGGAGGCCTACCCAGCAGTGGGTGCAACAGGGCTGGTATGAAAAACTTGATAACTGAGCACTAGCAACAGTGGCACTTTACTAAGTTAGGTACTTAATTTGACGGTAGCTTTTCCTCTTGATTATATTCGAAGAACCCAAATTTCTTTCTTTCTTCGCCATAAAGGCTCACAAGACTTCAAAAGGTTGTTTTTGATTACAAGAGATCTTTTGCCGTATATAAATTACCTTATTATATTATCATTTACCAAGACGTAACCTAAAAACAAAGGGGAAAATTAGGCAATCTTTCTTAGGCCTTTTCGGAGCTTCATGATTGATCAAGATAGATCAAGATTCGTCTAGAGCCGTCTATAGACGATATTTTATGATATCGTAGAGATATTTGGCAACAGAAAATTGGCTCGGAAAGCTCATGGAGGCTGCCAATTTCTCAAAAAAGTTTTATTTGCTAAAAGGTTTCCGATGATCTTGATCGCATCGTTATTTGATTATAATAATGATTTACCACTTCTCGCCTCTATCTATCCGTAGGTACAGGTAAAGACATAATTAGGTACTTATGGTGTGACTGACCTAGTCCTTAATAATCTATTTTATATCGTGGGACTAGTAAAAGAAGCCAAAATATACCCGAGGTGCGCTCGGGAGTCAATGAAACCATGGGTTTATTAAGTCTTTTCATCAAATTACATACATTAGAAGAAAAAAGATATTAATGAAGTAGAATGAAAATTAGAATGTAGGTAATAAAAGTACCTACCTACCTATAGGTACCTACTCGTAAATAAAAATTCATGCAAAAATGATCTATTTAATGTTCAAATAAACTATTTTCTTGGAACCTACCCAAAAGCAATCCGATTAAAGTAGTTTTATAACATAAATAAATCTTAATTCCCTCCATTATGGCGACCCCAAAAAGAACCAATTCATTAGTCTGCCCCAATGCATTAAATAATTAAAACGACAGCCTTTGACCTTTAGAAACACAACAATAAATACGAATTTGCGTGCTTAGACTTCGTACGTAACTACCTACCCCACTTTGCCGACTCAATTCATCCCTAATTGAATCTACTTGTTACCGACCTCCTTCGAGAAAATTGCGCTCTGATTTCGTCCTTTTTCTTTGAAAATTCTTGTAAATTGTTGTTAAAATGTCCTTTGACAGTTCCACACTGAAAGTGAGGGTAGCCGGGAAACGGCGCAGCAAAAACAGGTTGAGGAGTTAATACAAGATTGTTATAAACGTTCAAATAGTGTAGGTACTAGTTCAAGTTTCTAGGTACCAATGAAACTTATAACGCAATGCAGTAAATATCACTTACGTAAGTTTGCTGTTTGCCAAAATGCGGATGTCCACAAAACTTAACCACAACAACACTGACCGAAACTAAACTACAAATTAAAAACAATAGAATAACACTGCCACGAAAAACAAAACAAAACTCAAATTCAAACTAGAACGATCGAAATTCGGATGGTTGAAATTGCACTGAAATAGTTCGGGAAAGCGCGATGATTTTCCTCGCTGCCGAACGCGGAGTGAGCGAACAACGCGAGGGTAGACCTCACACTGAGGGACTGACTGAGGATGCCAGGCCAGGATGGATTCTATTCCGTTCGGGGAAATGGGGTTGTCAGACAGCGGGGGTGACGACTTCAATGGACGCCGGCTACGCAACGCATGACGCTTGCCGGCGCACCCTTCGCAATGAATATTGCTCTAATTATTGCGAAGAATTCCAAATGTTTTCCTTGCTAATGATAATTATTCGCTGGAATATGTTTAACAAAAGAAAATGGTAGGTAAACATTAAACAGACCTAGGTACCTACCTAAGCTTTTGTGTGGGTTGCGGCCGTGGATAAGTTTCACAATGTATTTTTTAAGAGTTGAGAGTTTGAGATCTGTTAAGTACAAGATCAGTTTTACTTTATTTAGAGCCTATTGCTATTAAGCACTTCGTCTTCGAATTCGAACGCGCAGTCACTGCACGTTTAATTTTCAAGAAAATTTTCAAGAGTGTTTGAGTGGAAATATACCTATTCAGATCAATTCAGATCCTAGGATTCCTAGGACATTCAAGATACTTCGAAGGTAAGGGGTTCGTTCGTTCGTTCGTATGAGCAAGTGGCCAACTCTGGTGACGGAGTTTTTAGCCTCCGTCGTGGCTAAAGCCGGGACCGAAAATTTAACGTGCCCTCCGAAACACGGAAGCGCTCATCTGATATCAAATGCAAATCCAACGCATTTGTATTAAGTAAGTACCTAGTTAGGTACCTACCCACTACTTATTGTACCTATCTAGGTACATGTGTCATTGCATCCATCCCACCATCGTCACCTCTCTGTTTTCCTTTAAAGCCTGAAAAATTAACCATGTTGTTTTTTCTTCTAATTGAGTATAAGTGGTTAATTTTTCAGGCTTTCTTGCTGCTTTCGCTTTTGACATGACATGTTTCAACATTTATACCTATTCTTTTATCTGTGCTATTACCTACCTACTTACTTACGAGAATACAGAAAGGTATTCTGACTTCTGAGCGAGTAGGTAGGTAAGTTACCTACGTTTTAATTATGGTATCTATACCTAGGTACCTACCGTGATATTTTACAGAAGTTCAATACAAAGATACATTACATTACCTGGCATGACATAATTTAAAATCGATACGAACGTTCAAATCTAGACATCGAGGGGTGCGCACCCTCGCTGCACCCCTCAGCTACCCCTACTGGATTAGTTGTTTTGTTTCGCGCCGTAATGTCCGGGCAAGTGGTGCACTTCTAAAGGTTTAAAGATGAATTTACTAAATAGGTAAAACATTAGGTACTTACCTACCAACTAAGATAATTAATAAGTAAGTAGGTAGGTACCTACAATTACAGTAGATACAAGACTAAGTAGGTATCCCCATTATTCATAACAACCTATGAACTTACCTACCGTAGGCACCTAAGTACCTTTACTTTATAAATATTGAATACCTACTTACCTACCTATAGTATGTTTTTCTTGCTAGGTACTCATTCATTCAAAAAGAGATGGCAACAGCAATTTCCAAGAAGCCCTAGAAGCCTGTTCTGAATGATAGAATAATTAGCTCTAATCGTACCTAGGTATGAGTTTACGAAACTGTATTCGCTAAGGAATAGGTAGATACAGATACCTACCTACATAATGAAAGTTACTTAGGTATAAATAAACACAAAGGCAAGGCTTAAGCGTTAGTTTAAGGATTCTCTGTTGTTGAAATTAATATTTTTTCATTTTTTCTTCATTTTTCAGGCTAAGACTAGGTAAGGATACCCCTAAGTTGTATTCTGTAAACTCATTTCGATCATCGAAGAGCTGCATCCGCAGTGAACTAGGACACGGCGTTACTTAGGTAGGCCTACTACCTACTTACTTAATTTTTTTATAGATAGGCAGGTAGGGGTACATACTTACCTTTCAAGCATTAAAGATAATAATAATACCTAAAATTCAACACAATTAAGAGTGGTGCAAGTTTCGATTTTTTCGATTACGTACCTACCTACCTACTTATTTAAGTAGATAATGATAATTTTTATTTCCATCGCTATGAAAGGGACGGCAACAATTTTAGTTAGCTTAGTTTAGCTTTTGCGACACTCAGAATTGCCACTTTTATGTGATTTGCAAAGAGTCCTGCAGTCCCGCGCCATTTCACAGGTTTATAAAACTAAATGGTAATGGGCAACACAACAAAGATAATTTATCACTAATCAAGGTTTAACGTGCAAGGCAAGTGCAAGGGGCGCAAGCAAAGAGCATGGGGGGGGCAAGGGCCCAAGGGGCATTGTGTCATTCATTCATTCTTGTGAAAACATTACAATGCGTTAGCATCCTAGTAGTCTGTGACATAATCTGTGGAAATTACATCTGAATGAATGAACATGAGTGATAACTTGATAACGTTTCGTTTTATTTTATTTTCTATTCGATCTAGGAGATAAGTACTAATATTGGCAATAATTATAAATAAACATGAAAATGTTAGGCCAATTAACTACCCTATTTTAAATACTTAACGTGCGACAAGTTTTTCTATTTTTATTTTTTGTAAACGCCTAATGTTGAAAGACAGGAGCTGATTCTCTAGAATTTCATATTATTAGACTGTAGAGTAGATAGAAATAGTATTAGTAACGAAACGTCAAACTCATTTTGAGTTTTCTCAGCCGCTCGCTGTCTGTATATTTTTGCTGTTTGGGTTTAGGAAATTCGTGCAATTTTTTGGATCTGACATTTGGGAAGTTACAAATCGCTGAAAAATATCAGCGACTAAAGTTACAGTGAGCAGCTATCCCACGAAGGTACCAAATCCATGGAATCCTTGTATGACAACAGTCCCAAGCCCCAAGTTTTTTCATTACCTATTAGTTTTGCGGTCGTTCTCTCATCGATTTTTGCAAACTCAGAGACATATTTGCCGAGCTTGTTACTTTTATCAGCTACAGCGAATAATTTCCCTTGTTGTGCTCCACATTGATTTCTATTGCAGGTTATCATCGACCTGTCAGGAGGACATTTTTTCTTGAAGCAGCTCCAGCAAAATTCGCAAAATAGGAGACGATAATCCTTTCAAGTTTTCCAATTTCATATCGAATCTGCCACCAATCGTAAGTTTACTTAAGTTTATTTGTTTGCTGTTACTTTTTTACAAGGCAGTATATAGTGAAGTAGAGAGTTTTAAACGTTATTCGCAATTCACCATAGATTCTTGAGGAGTAGTGATCTTTCAGGGCTTTGCTATGAATAGGACTGTTCTTTTGTGTATTCTAGGCGAATAGCAATGTTTGACTGCATCTATTTGGCAAAATATTCCAGGCTTTATGTATTGTAACAACAACAGATTGACACTCAGCTGTTTGCCAAGCAACTCTTCAATGCTTAGGTTAGATAGCTGTAGAATATAATATCTAAGCATTGATTATTGTCTGAACTGGTAAGCAGCTGGAGTACCTAAATTTTGTGTTATCTTTCTGTCTATTTTATTCTATCTATCAAAAATCAAGGTAAACTATTTATAAAATTCTACTTATTCAGAATATGCTTCTAATACACAAGGATTGCTGCATAATTTAGCTTAATAAGTATAATAATGGCGCTGGGCTGGACACTTGGCCAGATTTGGTGATGGCAGGTGGTGTAAGGCCGTGACCGAGTGGTGGCCAAGAGAGAGCTATAGAAGCAGGGGCAGACCATCAGCCCGGTGGGTGGACGATATAGAGGCCATAGAGGGAAAGGCATGGATGCGAACGGCACAGGGCCGATTAGAGTGGCGTTTGAGGGAGGAGGCTTATACCCAGCAGTGGGCTATCATTTGAGCTGCCAATGATGATGATGATGAAGTATAATAATAGGTAGATTGAAACCAAGAATAATGTTAAATTTAGTTGACCTTGACACTATCTTTCAAGCATTGTCACATTCCTACATTGTTTGATTATTGGTTTAGCATTAGATGCACAAAGTAGACATTTTATTATTTCATGTTTCAAATAAAAAGATCTTTAGCTAGTCAATTTGTTAAAATTGAAACTGCCATAGTTTGCCTATGCCACAAGAACTTTACTATTTAAATGAGGATGTTATGTGAAGGGCCCACTAGCAATAAGATTTGCGGAAGTTGACTTGTGCAAGCAACTTCACACGTGTTAATGCTAACACATGTAGACTCCAGCAAATTTTTGTGACTAGCCGAACTTGGTGCAAGTTGCACATGTATGTCTTGCAGTCACTGGAAACTGTTATCAATTATCTTCTGCAAGAAATTGTGGAAGTTACCTGCCAGTGGACACTTTGCTTTACAATGTCTGATCTAATTGCAATGCTCAATCATGCATTGATGCATTAATATAGCAGCTTTGGTTCCGTCACTCCTTTACATCTGTAATAATTAAAGATTAGGAATAAGATATAAACTGTGTGGAATGAGTGTTTATATAATGCTCTGACATGATATGTCATAAGAATCTGGATGTCTATTCTCAATTACCCAATAAAACGTAACTTGACAAAACGCAGCTCGGCACCACATTATCATAATTATAATGCCAGCAGCAATTTGGTCCAGTTTGGTATATCTAGTTCAAACAATTCCAAAAAGTAAGCTCTGTAGGTAGACCTGTAGGCCTAACATGTGCAACGCGACGAGACGACAAATGACATATCTCGATAATGCCAAACTGCTCTAACATACTATGCTAGAGAAGGAAAGAAAATTTTGTCAACGACGAGAAGGTTTATCGTGTTGCACATGTTAGGCCTACTGATGGGCAGAAGTATTTTAGCTACATCTCCATGTAGCTAATGCTTCTGCCCTGTTAATTTAATTAAGAAATTTTAGTTTACAAACTTTGTTGTGTTTGTGAGTGTGTAATATGTATGTATAGGGTGGTGGAGCGATGCCTCGCTGCAGTAAACGAACACGCAGCGGCGCCCCGGCGAGCGGCGACGTGCAGGGCGCCATCAACATTGAGGACCATCACCATCACAAGCGCTCGAGGAACACCAGGTCATTTGATATTATTTATTTATTTTTACATCTTAGGAAAACAAACAGTCATAAAAACAAATTAAATAACTAAGTATAATACTAAAGACCATTTAGAGGTCCATTTATAATAATATAGCCTTTTTATTTCAGTACTTATTACAAAGTTTTTACTTAATTCATTTAAAGTTATGTTGTTATGCACTGGATCCCCCTAGGTAAAGGTTCCTCCTTTAGCCACTCTTCCCTGTTATTTGATATACGTATTATCTCATTTTAAATTCTTGTGGTTGAGACTAGAAAAAACATGAAGATGATCACAATCTTTCTTTTGACATTTGAGATCCTTTGAATGTATATAGGGGTAGTCAGTGGTATGTTCAATACATCACAACACTCAACAATTTGCAGTTGTTAGTTTTCTATGAATAGGTTGTATATAGGAAAGATTGCACATAAGAATACTAATTGGTTAGCTCACAGTTTGAGCCTGTGTTTGGAAACTTGTAAATATAAAATCTATTGTTACAAGGCCAGGATTCGAACTCACAACCTTCAGATTGAAAGCCGAAGCACTAACCTAATGCCAACTACTCATCAGATGAAATTACAATACACTTATGATTTGTTCTAACAATGACTACCTTTTATTTCAGCTCTCGTCGACATTCCAAAGTAGAAGACACAAGTTTCAGTGTAAAGAAATGTCTAACATGGTTCAAAGAATACACAACAGTTTCAGAGCCAGATGTCTTAGGTAAGATAGACTGTCTGGGACTTCCCTATAATAATAATAAAGCCCATTTATTCCAGTACTTTTTACATTTTACATAGTCATTATAATAGCACACGGGAAATTACTCACGTAAAATTATCGTCGATTTAGATACCGACAATGTTTCGATTCTTCCGGAGAATCTTCATCTGGGTATGAGTGTGGTCACTCCTCGCGATTCGGATTTTACGTGAGTAATTTCCCGTGTGCTATTATAATGTCTAATACAACTTACGATAGTTTTGAAAGTGAAATTTTACATAGTTTTGTCATAATAATTTATTTTTGAGTTATGGTATATGCACTGAATCCCTTTTGGGTAAAGGCCTCCTCCTTTAGCTTCCATTCTTCCCTGTCGCTGGCAACCACCATCCAATCATCCCCCACTTCCCTTAATACCCTCTAATTTTCAATTTCCTTTACTGCCACTTTCTAAAGTGCCGTTTGGACAAAAGGGGCACTAGCTCATACAAACTTATTCTAGTTCAACAACTGCTCTAAATGTAAACAGCCTAACAGCTGTATCCTTAGGAACAATAGACATCTGCTTATACTCATTGTTTTCATCATGAACAGAGGCTATTAGCTCTGATAGCTGCTAAATCTATTGCCGTCTCTTTCCATTGATATAAAAAGACATGAAAAAAAACTCTAAACCTTGCTAAATTTACAAATTATTATGAATAATGGGTTGTGCTTTGAAGATGTCTGAGGTACGTCCTAATATACATACAGTGCCAACTCTTTGAAGTTTTTAGTGCCATGATGGCTGTTGTAATCTGTCAGTACAATTTTAATGTGAGCAAGAATTTGTTTTCAGGTCCTGAAGGTATGGAAAAGTTTTGTGAAGACATCGGAGTAGATCCAGAAAATGTAGTCATGTTGGTTATTGCATTCAAAATGAGCGCTAAACAAATGGGGTATTTCACACAAGAGGAATGGTTAAAAGGTAAGACAAATTAAATACATGATCATCACTACTGTATCTTCAACACGGAATAGACATGTCTGATAAATAGACTTTTAAGATCCTTTGAAGTTTATAGGAGTTGTCAGAGGTATGTTTAAAGACATATTTAATTTTGATACTGCCCAATACCCATATTTTACAGAAGTTAGCTTTCCATATGTTAAAGGCTGCAAGCCCATTGCAACAAATATAAAACTTAATATATTTCTTTCACTGTTTTTTACAAAACAAAGATGTAGGTACCTACTGATGCACAGCTCAGATTCGAACCCACGACTTTTTGATCGAAAGTTGAGATACTATCCCGCTCAACCAACACGACTTATTTTCATACATAAATGTACATACAATCTTGCCCTACCCATGAGGGTAGGCAGATACCACAGATCGCCAGTTGCTACGATCCTGACGTCCTTTCGCTCATTCACTCTCATTACATTCATTGTTTACATCAACTTTAATTGATTTATTAATGAGTATATGTTTTTAATTCCAGGTCTCACAGAACTACAATGTGATAGTGCAGGAAAGTTACAGAACAAATTAGAATCGTTGCGCACATTATTAAATGATCCACAAGTATTCAAAGCTATCTACAGATACTCATATGATTTTGCAAGGGTAAGTTTGTCAGATAAAGTGTTATATGTGAATGTTGGACTTTCCTGAGCTGGGGGGGGGGGTATGTGAATGTTGGACTTTCCTGAGCTGGAGGTATGTGAATGTTGAACTTTCTTGAGCTGGAGGTATGTGAATGTTGGACTTTCTTGAGCTGGTGGTATGTGAATGTTGAACTTTCTTGAGCTGGAGGTATGTGAATGTTGGACTTTCTTGAGCTGGTGGTATGTGAATGTTGAACTTTCTTGAGCTGGAGGTATGTGAATGTTGGACTTTCCTGAGCAGATGGTATGTGAATGTTGAACTTTCTTGAGCTGGTGGTATGTGAATGTTGGACTTTCCTGAGCTAGAGGTAAGTGAATCACCTAGCATGTAGAAGACGATACTGATGCGATCCTTGAGGTTCTACCAGAATAAAAGATTTTTCTTTCTTTCTATGTAAATGTTAGACTTTCCTGAGCTGGATATATATGAATGTTTATGTATTTCCAGGATGTGAAACAGGATATGAATGTTAGAGGAGTGAATTCAGAGTTGACGAGTGATAGGAGTGAGTGGAAGAAGAAAGCATGTTGTGCCGACCCCACCTAGCGTGGGATAAGGGCAGGAGAATGATGATGAATACTGAGAGCTGTGGATTTTGTTTGATAAATAAAATATCCTTAAGAATAACGAAATCACTGTAATTTGAATCAAATTAGAAAATGTCTTCGGGCAATATATTCTGTCATACATAACATTTAACTTGGTCAAGTTACGTTACAAGGCCTCTAAATAAATAAATGTGAACGTTTATGTATTTCCAGGATAAGGAGCAGCGCTCGCTGGAGACTGGCACGGCGCGCGCGCTGCTGGGCGTGCTGCTGCCGCGCTGGGCGCTGCGCGCGGCGCTCGGGGAGTTCCTGGCGCGCGAGCGGCGGTACCGCGTCGTCAACCGCGACCAGTGGTGCAATATACTGGAGTTCAGCCGCGCCGTCGACCACGGCCTCGCGGCGTACGACGCGGACGGCGCCTGTGAGTCTACTCTACTTCGTTCGTTCGTTCGTTCGTTCGTTCGTATGAGCAAGTGGCCAACTCTGGTGACGGAGTTTTTAGGCCGCCTAAAGGCCTCCGTCATGGCTTAACGACTTTAAAAGCCGGGACCGACAATTTAACGTCTACTCTACTGATGGACCTAGTGTTACCTGGACGAACGGTCAAACAAAAATTGCAGTTCGACTGGCTTCCCACTGAAGCTTGACTATTTAGATTATTTTAGATTGTTAAGGGATCGCTTTTAGAAAAAAAGCTAGGCCCACACCACCAGGTTCTCGCCTGATTCTTTCCCTGGTGTAGGGAGTCGCGTTGGAACAGGCATTAGAATCACCTAGCATGTAAAACGAAACTTAAGTGATCCTTGAGGTCCTGCAAGAATAAATGATCTTTCTTTCTTTCTTTCCTTCTTGCAGTGAATCCATAGTTTCGTAGTACAAAATTCGGAGCATCAAGCGAGCACGATAGACTGCTAACTGATTTATGACCCGATGACTCAGTTGATTCGTGCGAATTGCATTAACGGTCTGATAGTTATGCCGGAACAAACATTAAGGCTGTGTCCACAGTAGGCAAACTGTAAGCGGTCGACTGAGTTTGCGGCGTATCGGTTTAGTACGCCCTTCCATATATTTAAAATGGAGTGTCCACAGTTTGCTAGTTTGCGCTCACTTTACGCAGTTTGCAGCGTTACGCGCGCCGACTGTCTCAGTTAGCGGCTAACTCATAACAGTTTGCTTGCGAGACGCACGAAAATTGATCTGAGTTCAAATTTCAGTTCGCCACAAATTTGCGGCTCACTTAGTCGGCCGCTAACAGTTTGCCTACTGTGGTCACAGCCTAACTCAGAATCACTAAGCTACTAAGATATTCGCTCGCTCGATCTATAATATAAAAGTATTATTCCTTAAACGTTAAGACGATAAAAACAGTCTCTGGATTCTAACAAAAATGATCACCACATTAAAATGAACTATATTTCCTTTGCAGGGCCAGTAATGTTGGATGAGTTTGTAGAATGGCTGCGTCAGGAACGAGGCGCGGGCCCCCCGGCCGCCAACAGCTGAGGACCCCCGCACCCCCACACCCCCTGAAGACCCCCTGAACATGATAAGGAACCCCCACAACTAGGACGCAGTCCGGACCCCACATGTTGACTCGATCGCGACCATCTATGATCCTTCTCTTACTGAAGTTTGTGTTCTCTCTTGCGAGTTAGTTTGTGAACTTGTGTGTCACCATAAAGGGCATCACACACTAAACAAATGCGGTCATATTTTATCTACGTATAAAAACTTATCTGATCTGAAAGTATATATGATTATACGATTCGCACCAAAAAACAAGTCTTGACAGTTTGAAGGATTCCACGTGAATATATTTCGTATATTATAGCATCTGCGAAGTGTGTGATGCACTTAAAAGTCTGCTAATTTACTGTGACACACAGGCGAAAAAAGTTGTCGAGTCATAAGCACGCGTACTTTCCTACTCGTATGTCAAGATTATTTTCTGCTAGTCCTGCGTTATCAACGTCGTTGAGCCAAAAATGTAAATTACAATAGTGATGTGCAACGCTTTACATCCTCTTACTGCCGGTCTCAATAACCTATCTATCTTTGGTTTTGCTTACTGTTGGTATTTGACAGTTTTTGTATGGAAGTAATGTCAAATATCTACCCACAGTAGCAAAACCAAGTATGAATAAATAAAATAAATATCCTAGGACATTTTTACTCGGCATCATCTAGTCCCAAGCTAAGCAACTAAATGCTTGTGTTATGGTAACCAGATGACTGATATACTACATAGATACATTTATAGATAGAAAAACATCCAGACTCGGAACAAATATCTGCAGAACATGCAAACATTTGTCCCGTGGCGAGGTTCGAACCCGCAACCTCCGCGTCTCAGGCGGGCCTTCGCCCACTGCGCCACAGAGGTCGTATAGATAGGTTATTGAGACTGGCAGTTAATCTTACGGAACCGAAAAAGATCAGCGTTTTGTTTGTGGTTAAAACGATATTGCGACAAAGTTTTGATGATGAGTTTGATGTTAATCGTTAGATGCTACATCGAGTGACCGCGTGGTAATGTTGTATTTGTAGAAGAGTGAGGTCACATGTCAAAAAATAGGTTAAGTTGCAATTAATAGAATGACACTATTATTTAGACTTACTGAATCACAATGCCACGGAATTAAAGCATTAGGGCATATCTAACGATAATATGGCAATTTGATTAGTCTTGATCACGAAGGGATTGTTGACGTTGATTAAAATTATTCTTGATCTAAAAAGGGATTTTTTGCGTAATCCTTAAATTCATAATACTTACTACATTCTAGCGTCGAGAAAAAGAAAACCGTCGTATTGGGTAATGCAGGACCTATATACTACACACTGCTTCTTCATTTACATCGAATATACGCACACAACTTAGTAAAAACCTACTCTACTCTCTGACTAAGGCTCAACTCACACCAGAAGAGCGGCGAAGAGCAGCGAAGCGGAGCGCAGTTTCATTGTCATACGAATTTCAACTTTATTTTCATGACTATAATACTTATTAACGCATGCGAAACTCGAACAAGTAGCGAGAATGCCCTCGGCGCCGCCGCGGGAATTCCGGCGCATTCGAATACGCGCTCCTCTGCGATAATAAGTATTAAAGTAATGAAAATAAAGTTGACACTGAAACTGCACTCCGCTTCGCTGCTCTTTTGGTGTGAGTTGAGCCTAAGTATTCTTTAACCATAACATGACTTTCCAAACTGCTCGCGCTAGCGTATAGTTGGATTACTAATGTACAACTTTAGTACTTCATCTATCCGGTAGAGGCACTTACAAGTTTACATACAATATCTGTTGCGCGTAATATTGATTGGGACATGGCATGGTAAAAATAAAACTATTATTATAATCAGTTAATAAAAACGGGTAATTTTTGGGAGGTGTAGCTTTAGACTTTTAAAAAATTGGTTCAGATTTTGTACAGATTTTAGAAATTCTGTACCATTTAATGTTATGTACTCAATGTGAAGTTTATTTTCTAGGTGAAAAATAGTTAAAAGGGATGTCTGAATATTTTCATGTATTTATAATAAGCCGGTATGTAACTATAACCATTTGCTTTACACTTTTCATTTAGGTACAATTCATATTATATTGAATGGGGTCAGTACATGTATTGTATTTTATATATTTTCATTGCATACATAGTTAATAAGTTATGTATATATTTTTAGCATTTATTTTAGATGTATGTATGTATATTACGGTTGGCACCGAAGATCCTACTAATTCCACTTACTAATATGCAATCTCTGGTACAAATAACTATTTAGATTAACAATTTACCCACCGAACTGGTAACATTTTTCTTAACCTAACAATAGTGGCAATTCGGAGTATCGCAAAAGCTAAACTTAACTATAGTCTTTCCAATCGTTTATTTAACTTTTGACAGATCATGCACATAAAGTTTTATAATAATTTTTGATACAATGTACTACAGGGAATACTGTACTGTCATGGACGGGATCCGCCCACTTAGAGATGTTTCATTCGTAATTAATGACAACTGGTTTTGAAATAAATCGATTATCGATTATATTAAAACATACAATAAAATTATTGTGATTATTTTTATATCAAATCACGTAAAAACCTTTATTATTTTGCATTAAAATGCCCTAAATGTCTCTGTTGTAATGCATAAATAATTTGCGTAATGAAAACAGTTCCATGGGATCGAATTTATTCGCTGAAAATTAATGAATCTAAAATAATCGTTTAGACTTACTGTAGTTGGTTCAAATAAAAAACATGTGAATGAACTGCGGTACCTACTTGTAATGAAAAAGTGCAAAATGTTGATATTCATAGTAAATAATGAGTGTGTTAAATCGATTAAAACTTCTTCATGAATAAAATCGATCGATAAAATAAATCGAATCGGTAACGGGTCAGGGTATCACTATTTGAGTCAGTATTACAGCTGTCAAAAGTTAAATAAACGGTTGGAACGAGTATAACTAAAAATGTTGCCGTCCCTTTCATAGCAATGGGAATAAAAAGGATGGCATTATTTTTTGTTAGTTTAGCTTTTGCGACACTCCGAATTGCCATTATTATCAGTTTTCTTACTGGGTGATTCATTCACAGATTATATTTTGTCTATTGTCTAGAACGCAATCATCTCTAAAATTAATAATCAATGGTCATATCATGGATAAGTGTCAAATGGGATTGGGTTGCTCCAACGTTGATTTCATACTTCAATTTTCACTTGTCACGTGATTTGAACATAAATTATTTTTTAAGACACTACCTATCTATTTAATTTCCTCTGTATTTTAAAGTTACTGATAAACAGGGGTAGAAATCATCCAAGCTTCCGATTTTTGTTCCGTTTCCAAATGGCCTTGTGACTGATTTTTATACACAAAATTCGCTAACTGCCAATTTTATACATGACATGTATTGTAGAAAATGTCTGTATTTTCCACTTGCAATTTTCTTGTTACAAGTTTAGTAAACAAAATCAAATAAAACTACATTCAATTTAATAATTATAGCATCTAGGAATGTAAATATCATAGTTTCGTCGAATCGAGCGTTGACAAAAACGCAAACGTTGTAGTTAATAAATAAATATATATTTATAGATCGTACAAACATTTGTTCCGTGGCAGGGATCGAACCCGCAACCCACACAGATCGGCGAGGAGAATTTACGAAAAAAAGTAACTATTACTTGCAGTTTGCTAATTTGGAAATTTGAATCATTGATTATTTAGATAAATTGCCTCTATACTGTAATATTTTGACTGATGCATACTGTCTAATTCGACTGTTAATTTTGACACATGGAGATTAAGATTTTGTTTACTATCCTTGACGCCGGGAGGCAAAGTTGTGGTTTAATAACTCTACAGTGCTAGAAACATGTACGAAAACCAAACAAGTGTATGTCCATAGCACACATGATACTTTTAGCAACGGTGATTTAGAAGCTTTTCATGCCGGCACCACACATAGGCTTATTTATGGTTATTAGACACAAACGAAGCATTGCCATTGGCCATTTTAATGTTGGCCCCGAGTTGAAGCCCATGTGTGGTGTCGGCATCATAAGTTAACGTGTCCAAAGTTAATAAAACAGCACGTAGAGTGCCACCTACGAAGATAGTATTGACTGGTGTGGTGGTCATCAAAACTCATCAATAAGTGCTGTAAGTTGGGCATCGCTTAGTATAGTATTAGACTATCTGTGGCATCGCTGACAGCTCCCGAGTCTTTAGAGCCGTCCCGTAAGACCCTGAAGCATAATTGGGACGTAGCAGACCCTGGAAAAGCTCTGGGGGCTTATCATCAATTTTCGAGTGGTATAGTTGACTATCCTCAATGAATGGAATTTTTAGTTCATGCAAGTTACCGGGGGCGGCGCTGCACTGGATTTTCATAAATTTTTGATACTTGACTCGGTATCGAGGACAATATCCAATACTACGGTAAACTGGTGTTAACCCCCCAGAAATTATAAGATCTTATTATAAAAGTCCATCTAAAACAGCATCGATGAACGCCGATCTTAAAGTATCGTTTGAGCTATGAACTTGAGAGTTCTGCTGTTAGACTGTGTGAGGCCACTTGAATCATGTTCCGAGGACTAGGTCTCTATCTAGTCTACAATAGGATTAGGTGTAGATATAGTTTTGTATAAGACGTGTAGGTAGTTATATTCAAATTATCCGAATTTGAAGGTGTAATGTTGATGATTTTGTAGCAACTATCTTTTTGTTTTTCTAATAGGCCTATACAAACCTACGCGGTATTCGCTGCCGCTGTGGGTTGAGAAAATCGAGTGGGTATGCGATAATATTACTGTTCACACCAAAGCGGAATAAAATTTTGGTAAAATTGATTAAGATTATATTGCAAATCAAATGACTGACAAATTAAGACATGATTATGGAAAATAGCCATATCATGGACAAGTCAAGATAACAGTGTTTTATTATGAAGCGCTCGTGGCGATGGTTTCTTAGACGTTCTTGAAAGATCGTTGAAGCTAAGCAAGTTCTGAGCGGTCACTACTTGGATAGATGACCGCAAGTGACATTATCAGCTGAGCGATTCCGTGCTTCGAAGGGCGCGTTAAACTCGTTAAGCCATGACGGAGGCCTTTAGGTGGCCTAAAAAGTCCGTCACCAGAGTTGGCCACATGCTCATACGAACTTATTTACCTACTTGGTGTTTTTTAATATATAGCATCCCTTTGTAAAATTGATTGATGTACATAATTACCTAAAATAGCTGTGTCAGTTTAGTTTAGTAGTAAAACTTTTTCATAATCATTGAGATTACACCTTAATATGTTTCTGTATAAATAAATAAACGATGTAGGTATACTTACAGAAATTACTCATGAATGTTTAGGCCATTTAATATTATTGCAAACAGAGTATCAAATGAAAATGTTTAGTTTTGTTTACATTTTGAATGAGAATAGTAATTTCTGCTCTAATAAATTTTCAACTGGATTTCTTTGTTTGAATCATAATCTTCCAAATATAAATATAAGTATTTAATAATATTATTTTTTGAATACTTTATAATATTTTTCCAGGTCTCAAATGCTACAGAACTACTCTTATCGACGTTGAGACTTCAAAATCCTTCCCTTGGCCATGTTATCATCGCGAAAGCTTACATTCTTTACATCTCCGATATCCTGAAAACTGCTCAGAATAACGAGAATTGGAAACTGTATGTTGAACATTTCTTAAATAGAGTTACCAATTCAAGTCAAGTTACCAGAGATCAAGCGCAAATATTCTCTTGAGTGTCAAGACAGTGTGAAGGTGTGGGTTGGACGCGAGTAAAATGTAATTTTAAAAATAATCTCGTATCCTATCTTGGGGATAAACGCTACTAAAACTTTCCACTTGCCCTTTTCAGGGACGAGCGAGAATAACCCGTCTTTACATACGTGGGGGTAGGCAGAGACCACGGATTTCCACTTGCTACGATCCTGACCTCTTTCGCCTCATTAACTCTTATTCGTCTTTTCCTCGATACAAGACAAAGATAAATCAACACCAAATTAATTGAATAGCTTATATTTTCTAGTACATAAATTAGATTTAGATGTTATTTACAATATCGGTCGGCTTTCATAACACTCCTCCTGTCCAACAGTGTTTCGTGGAGGTTCCCTTCAGTCTTCGCTTTCCTCAGTTCTATCAAACTGCCTTCGTTCACACGTTGTCTCTTATCTTGAAATTTCTGGAACTTCTTTCTGCAAAATAAACATTCTTATTAGCAAGGTCTATCTGGCTTAAATTAAAGGTAAAATTCGCGATAAATACCCATTATGTTTTGAATGTGTTTTAAAAGGTCTAGCCTTTTAATCTAGGGGTTGAAATTCTTATATCACGTTAGGTATTCACCAGCAACTGAACTAGATAAGCACCACTTATGTAGCGTTTCAGTATTCAAGCGTAAGTCTACTCTCTTTAGGCTCAACTCACACCTAAAGAGAAGACGCGCGTATTGGAATTCGCCGGAATTCCCGCGAAGCCGCGGGCATCCTCGCGACTCGTTAGAGTTTCTCATGCGATAATAAGTATTATAGTAATGAAAATAAAGTTGAATTTCGTATGACACTGAAACTGCGCTTCGCTTCGCTGCTCCTCGCTCTTTCGGTGTGAGTTGAGCCTTAGACAGGTAAGAGCGTCTCAGACGGTAAATACGCTCCATATTTAAGTAGCGTTTCAGTATTCAAAGGTTTAACTCACACATAGTTAAGTTCCACTTCATTGAGGTCGCCCTCCTCCTCCGCTACTATGGACCTGACCTCCTCCCGGCTGCGATTGCTGCGTACGTTGCAGAACTCGTGCTCACCGGCGCTCACGCTGCGCGCTACTACTGAGTCGTCGTCGGGGTTCACCGACATGAACTTGTTTAGGGAGCTGAGGATCGCTGTTTTACCTGTGAAGGTTGGAAGGCCAAATACAGCTGTGACAATTTTTTATTGATAAAATTTGTAATTCTATAATGCTAGTTCCACTGATTTTGATCGTCGGAGCAACGTTCTGAGCGTCCTTCTCTCCGTCACTACTTGGATGGGTGACCGCAAGTAGCATTATTAAATTGTCGGTCCCGGCTTTTAAAGTCGTTAAGCCATGATGGAGTTGGCCACTAGCTCATACGATGGAACAAACTGATTTTGATAACTTTTTGGTTGTTATGAACTTGATTTTTTATTTTATGACTAATTCATTTATGGTGAATAGAAAAAAGATAAGGTGTTACTTTCATTACATTTCATAAAAAATGCCAAGTGGTCTTTCTTAACTTGATAGCACTGAAAATGTTGCTGTCCCTTTCATAACGATCGAAATAAAAAGGATGGCATCAATTTTAGTGCTGTCAAATTGCTTTGGTTAAGTTTTGGCGACATCTAGAATTGCCACTATTATCAGACTATGTCTTACCATCTTGCCAAACTGGCTCCCACTGTTCCATGGGTCCCACAGCATCAGATCTACCTGTCACCACTCCATCCTTTGACACCCCCACATACTTCCCATAACCAGACTTCAGGGCAAACTTATTATCACCAGCAGGGAATGCAGTAAAGATCTCCTCAGGAGATGGACCTTCTCCGTCACCATGCGGGGCTCCGATTGTAAACAACCCATTGTCCAGCGCTGATATGTATGAGTTGTTCCCAAATTCAATAGACACAGAACCGGTGACATCCTCAACTTTCTCTATTTTCCACCATCCACCATGCTTTATTGGATCCACATCTACTTTACTCTCGTCTGCTGACTTTTCCTTCTTATGTTTACGTTTTTTAGCTCTGGAATGAGAAATATCAAATAGAGAGTAATTTTGCGAATATGTAAATGTCTTTTGATTTTTTGATTCATTGGGGTAAAGCATGAACTCAGTTGAGGTAGGTCATTGAGTAGGTCAGAGTTGAACTTAGATTGATATCAGAGATATCAGCACAGCACAGCAGGTCAGCCTATTTATTGGAAAATCTAGTTTGAATGTTATTGCATACTCACTTAACCTTTTCTCCTTTTAAAACCAGCTTTCCACGTTTAACAGCAGCATATTCATCAGCCATGGTCTTCTAATGAAAAAAAACAAAATTATAATAAATCTTTGTAATGTTTCCAAATGAGGTGAAACCAGTAACCTATTTTTCTAACATCTAAACAATAACGCCAGTCAGGTTTTTAAGTTAGAAGTTATAAAAAAAGGGTCAACGAGTAACTAAGGAAAGATTACAAAGTTTTACACACAGCACAGCACAGTCCATCAGACGAGAGACTTGAGTTAGACGATCCTTGTTTATTATTATAATGATATTATTATTTTAAACAAGAATCGTCTAACTCAAGTGCTGCAACCCACAGTACACAGCAGTAGGATCTCAGGACACGGAGAACAGTGCAAAGTGTGCAAACACAGAAACTAAAATGCTAGCTAACGTATGTAGCATGTGCGAATAAATGTGATTAAAATAAGACGAGACGTCTAATAGTGAAATGAAAGACAAATTACTCAATCAAAGCAAAGGTTTCCGTAGTATTTATTTTATTTACATTTTAAACGTATCACGGACGGATTTTTTTATAATGTCGTCCAGTCTGTCATGCTCTTTGCAGTCTGTCAAACAAAATAAAAATAAAATGTTTGTCATGTCAATTGTCAATGTTTTCAAGTTGTCATTGTCATCATGAAATATGCGTTCAAAAAACTCCAAATCTTTGAAAACTACAAGAAACTACCTTCAGTAAATTAAAATTAATAAAATGCTATGAAAGATTTGAATTTTAAAATAAACATAACTTTTTTGTAAAGCCGATGTACCTTTATGTAAGTAAGTAAGTTCGTATGAGCCAGTGGCCAACTCTGGTGACGGAGTTTTTAGGCCGCCTTAAGGCCTCCGTCATGGCTTAACGACTTTAAAAGCCGGGACCGACATTTAACGTGCCCTCCGAAGCACGGAAGCGCTCAGATATAAATGCCACTTGCGGTCACCCATCCAAGTTGTGACCGCTCAGAACGTTGCTTAACTTCGACGATCTATCAAGAACGTCCTTTATAGCTTCGCCACGAGCGCTTCGATGTACCATGCGTTAGCATCCTAGTAGTCTGTGGATGTACCTTCTTATTTCGAATCATTCGCTCATTCAATTCAATCAAAACTCAACGCGACCCTAGTGATGTCTGAGTCTAACGACCATACCATAGACAAGTCAGATCAGACACAGACATAGAGCATCATCATCTTTCCTTTCATTCTTTCTCACGCCATTTTGTAATAATTCTGAGCATGTTGATTTGCTTCCAAAATGATTATAATTTTGTATTTTAGTTTTATCGACATGCTATAGCGTATTTTTTTACTCTAGAGGTTAATAAAAACAAAATGGATATGTCGGAAGTAAAATCGTTCAACGCGGAGGTAAATTCAACGCAAATTATTAGTTTCTCAGTGATGGAGGGATCGAGGTGTTCCGTGGCATCACCCTAAACTATGATTTTGTTACAGTTATCCGGGTTGTACGACAACAAGCCGCCTATATCCAAGGCGAAAATGAGTGCTATTACCAAAGGTGCTATAAAAGCCATCAAGTTCTACAAACATGTAGTTCATAGTGTTGAAAAGTTTATCCAAAAGTGCAAGCCAGAGTACAAAGTGCCAGGTCTTTACGTGATAGATTCAATAGTACGCCAGTCCAGGCATCAGTTTGGGCAGGAGAAGGATGTGTTTGCGCCGCGGTTTGCGAAGAACATGCAGCAAACATTTGCCAACTTATTCAGATGTCCTCCTGAAGATAAGGTTGGTTATGTAAAATTAGTTTTAGGTTATAATAAGCTCTTATCAGTGTTTTAGTAAACTGTGATACTTGTAAAGCGCTTCATAAATAAGTTAGGATAAAATACTGCTTTTATTGTCTATGTCTCTGACTACCTGTTGCAGTTTATGGTATAGCCACCTTATCGGTTTAGTATACCTTGTTTTTTAGTTTACCTTGTTTACTACCAGAATTACAGCCGGTTTCTTCACCTTGATACATTCATCTTCAATGTTTGTTGGAAAGTCTATCAATATCAGTGAGAACCTCTAAGTGGCATTCTAGAGCTATAATTAAGTATACTTTAGCTGTTGGTTTTCCTAACAAGCCACAGCAAGAGTGAAATGTTTTTTCTTGTTGGAATATTTACAGCATTATTTACTTTGGGAACCTAACTTACCTGGTCCCAAATTTATTTATAATGTGTTGTGACAAGTCTAAAAAAAAGAGTTAAAAGTTATTGTTATAATATATAAGTAAAGAAAACATATAATTTTCAGCGCAACATAATCCGAGTGCTGAATCTCTGGCAAAAGAACAATGTTTTCACATCTCAAGTCATCCAGCCACTGTTGGACATGGCTGATCCTAACCATCCCCTACATCAAGAGATTCAACAGCAGAACAATAATGCCAATGGTGAGTTTCTTACTAATAGTTTGTCAGTGATAATTATGATAGCGTCAAAGCTTTTATTCAAAAATGCATCTTCATTTAATTGCTTCTAAAGGATTGTGTATTCTATAGTTATTTATTGCTTTTACAGGGAGCAGCCTCAATCTCAGCCATAACACATCAGACAACAAGATATCCCCAGGGCCATCCTCACAGCACTCTCCACGCATGTCCTCTCCAATGGATGGAAATCAGGTAAAATCAATAGGTATTTTAATAATAATAATTTTATTTTATTTTATTAATAATAATAATAATTTTATCAGCCCTCGGATTGTGTAACTTGTCTCGATTGTATCAAAGCAAAAATCACAATAAATCGCAAAATGAATGGTCAGATTTAAATGTTTTTAGTGTTTATTATGTTCAAAATGATAGTTACTAAGCTTAGGAAGTAAGTGTCGAAAAGCATGTTTATAATAACTTCTTAGCATCTTTTAACATTGTTGATCAACCTTTCACTTCATAAATTGAACTAAGGCAGCAAATAAATTGTTCCTTCAATTTCAGTTCCAAGATGAACCATCCGGCCCTCCAAATATGAAATTCAATCGGAAACTGCTGAATGACTTTGAGTATGAGAGTGAAGATGAGCCGATGATCCTGGACCCACCACTGCCTACCTCCTCGCACACAACCCACACCAGTCATTCAACCCACACCAGTCACTCCCACCATGCTACGCACAGCAGCCATACAAGTCAACAACAGGGGAGCAACCCCGCGGATGCCATGGCCAGGTAAGAACTTATAATAGCACACGGGAAATTACTCACGTAAAATTATCGTCGATTTAGATACCGACAATGTTTCGATTCTTCCGGAGAATCTTCATCTGGGTATGAGTGTGGTCACTCCTCGCGGTCGCGTCTCACACTCAGTTTTGAAAGTGAAACAGGTAAGAACTGTTTATTATTAAGTAGCTGCGCCCTGCTGTGTTGTCATCGGTGAATAGCGCTAGTTCCCGTGGGAATACCGGGATAAAAAGTAGCCTATTTTTTAATCCAGGGTATAAGCAATCCTGGTACCAAATTTTATTCAAATCCGTCCAGCTGTTTGAGCGTGAAAGAGTAACAAACACACTTACACACACACAAACTTTTACCTTTATAATATTAATTAATTAATTAATAATGTGATAATGTGATTATCAATATTTATTGAAGAGTAGGGTTAGAATGGTGAATGAATTTATTCTTTGTTTCATAAAGTTATTTAGCATGAAAAAATAATATTCTGTTTCAGTATACTTACAAACCCTGAGATAATGAGGCAGCTGCAGAGTTTGCAGGCACAGATGTCGCTAATGACCGGCATGCAGATACCTGTAAGTATGATTTAATACAAATTTTACTCAAAAAATATCAAGAAAACATAAGTAGGTTCTCTTTTGTGAAAAGATTAGTCAAATGCACTTTCAAACACAGCACAGCGGCGTTAGCGAGCGGATTAGCGGATTTAGCGAGTGCTATTAAAAAAAAAATGTATCTATGTAGTATATCAGTCATCTGGTTACCATAACACAAGCATTCAATTGCTTAGCTTGGGACTAGATGACGCTGTGTGGAATGTCCAAGGATACTTATTTATTACTTATTATTTATTTATTGGTTCGTCAGCGCATGCGCAAACATACCCCTCGCCACTGCACCTCAGAGTTTTTAAGCTATTGCATAGCTTCTATCGCGGGCCTTGAGCGTGGAGACCGAATCCAGAAATTCCGTAACGAAAATAACCTAACACCCGCCACTCCGAAAAAATGCTATGCAATAGCTTAACCGCGGCAGTCTCCGAGTGCCACACGTCTTTTTTTTTTACGTAACGTGACTTGTATTAGGAAGTGAGAAGCTCGCAACTTTTGTCGTACAACATGAGATAAATAACACTTAGGGATAATGTGGTTTCACTAAACTAAGTCATACTTTAATTATTTCAGAATCTAATGCCAATGATGTCTGACATGCAGCTACAACAAAACCAAAATCAGCAAGGTCTACCATTCCTGGTAAGAAACTTTACTTCTAATATCATTTTAGTAAGTGATAAAAAGTAGCAAATATTGCTAATTGAATGACATGCAACCTAAACAAAGGGTTTTATAATTAGATCAGTTTAACCAAATTAGGAATACCTATAAACTATGTTGCTGGATTGTCCACTTTCGATTATTGATCTGAAGAGGCACTCTCGATCTTTTTTTTTAAATTGAGCATTGTGACTCCTAACATGACTTTTCGAAAACATTCACGGTTTCAGACTTCCCTCTGTTGCGAAAAAATAACTCGCCCTGTATTAATTAGATGGGAAACTATATTATATTGTTAATATTATTGCAGGGGTTGCCCTAAAAAAACTCATCATCATCATCAGCCACTTTTAACCCACTGCTGGGCATAGGCCTCCCTTCGTGAATACCATTCGCCTCTATCCTGCGCTAGTCTTTAAAAGTGGATACATTTAACATCAGTAAACAATAATGGATGGACTAGGGAGTCAAAAACTTTAGTTTTTTGATAATCTTAAGGTCGTGAGTTCGATCCTCACCCGGGGCATATTTTTGCATCTTTTATTTTGCAAGATATCAAGGACGCATTGTACCGGTTTGTAGCCGCTGTATTAAAAAAACTCACGCTGTATTATTTAGATGTTATGAATACACTAAAATGTATTGTGTATATTGCAGAGCAATCAGGACCAGCAGAACGATGCTAAAGACGACATGGCCAACGAATCTGACATAGAGTTCGTTGACGCCGGCCCACAAGTCATCGAGATTCCAGATGCTAATGATTCTAGGTAAGCTAATTAGCACTAATTTCATTATAAATGAAAAAAAAAAATAAAAAAAAATGAAAAATCTTACTAAAAGTTAAAGGCTCCGGCAGGATTCGAACCTGCGTAGATACAAGCGATCGCTCTTAAGCCGAGCTGCCTGACCACTAGGCTACGGACCCTCTAAGCCAAGGCCCGAAACTATTAGTAAGATGACTTTTATCGGTTAAAGCACCGATTAGCACTAGACATGGACAGTATAAAAAAAACCTGAAGATACCTAGTCTAAGTCAAAAGTAAAACAAGAGATTGCAAATAATAATTATTATTAACCTCTACTGTGCCAAGCCGCGCGAAATCCGTCACCCGTCGTGTGCCCGGGCTTGGCGCATTTTCAAACTGCGCTCGGCGCGGATTTTATAATTTGTAATTACTAAACATTTTTCTTTGAAAGCACTTTTTATTGTTATTGTATCATAAAGCCAGATAACTAATGAGTTTTTTGTTATATTTGTTTCACTGATAATAAACATACATTTGATAATACAGGGCAAGGAACCTATCTTTTGTGCCAACTTTCGCCTACTTGTTTTTATAAACGTTTTTAGTAAACTTGCTGTCTTTTGTGCCCTAGTTATAAATATATTTCATACAGACAAATAATTGAATGATATTTTGAGGTAAATCAAACATCTTACTTAGTTAAATAATATTTGCACAAATAACTTCGAAAATTTTGATAAATTGCACATAATCCGCCATTAGTCCAGTTTCATCACTCAACTTTGTACCTCACTCGTAATGAAATAAATATGCCTGAGTGGCTGCTTATTACTTATTTTGATAGATAATATACTAAGCCAGCCATATACACTGCAAGTTCACTATTTACATTGTATAAAATTAGAAAATTACTCAAAAGTAAGCAAAATGACCTACTGAGACATCCATTTTTCATTCGACAAATTGACCGGGGTGTTGATAATGTAAACAATTCATGTCTATGCTGTCATAGAGTAAAAATATAAAGCTTTTTATTCACTAACCAGCCAATATACCACAGATACAACACAAAATTAAAATCATCAAATAAACCAAACATCAAAAATCGTTAGTATGAACCTATAATGTGTATGTGTGCGTGTAATTTTCGGTCGCTCGGGTGTCTTGTCAAAGGTCGTGAAGGTCACGTGACCTAAAGCGCACTGCGCATGCGGCTAATTCGTTCATGGGCGCATGTATGTACAGCATGCTGTTTTTTAGCAAATCATAGAAAGTAATCTATACTATCTATACTAATATTATAAAGAGGTAAGTTGGTTTGTTTGTTTGTATGTTTGGGGTAATCTCCGAAACTACTCAACCGATTTCAAAAATTCTTTCACCAATTTGTAGTTTAGACTTTCCGAATAAACATTATGCTATATTTTATCAAGGTAGGTACCACGTGAGCGAAGCCACGGGCAAGTTAGCTAGTGTATAAATGTATGTACATAAAAAAATTTGGTACGTTCAAAATCAAGACATCGGAAAAATTTTAATTGTTCGAAAAAAAATGTTAGGTACTCACTACCACAAAATAAAAGTTCACTTACCTGATGTAGTCATATTAATTTTTAAAATTCTAAATCTAGGTAGGTAAGGACCTACGTAGGTAAGTACATAATAATAATAATATTGAGTCACACCGTTATTCCTAAATTATTTTAATTTTAAACAAAAATAAACATCCTGAATAATACCAGAAAAATACAAAATAAATAAATAGTATAAACTATTGGCAAAACTTTATTTCTACATTATTTGAATTTCTACTGCTAACTAAAAATAAACACCCCTGAAAAGTCCCAGAAAAGTATGGCCGCCACTGTGTGTGTATACACTAGCCGCGCGCGAAAATATTACGTCTGTGTGCGTGCATATCGCGGTAGTGTTTTGGTAAATTTAGTTTTTCAACAAATTACTAAATTACAATATCCAATCTGTATTTGTTTTTAGATTCTGCATAAAATTAGCTTCAAATTGATACTATCTTCAATGGATTGCTCTTGGAAAATTATAGTAATATTTACAATGAAAAATTGACTTCATCCTGACTCTCGTCATAGTAAATTTGAATAGTTTGTTTTTTATGTATTTGAATGCTTTGCATGCAATACTAATAAACAAGAGTGTTGTAAATAGACTAAATACCAGATATATGTGCATAAGTTACATTTATAATGGGTTTTTCCAAAAATATCACGAAAAATAGGAATTCTAAAATTCGGTATGCACCGCCAACGGAGTCGAAAGTTCGAAGAAGCACAGAATTTTTTTTTTTCACCACGGTCAAATGACTGAACCCTGTTTATTGTTCATTTGTTCAGTAACTATAGGTTAAAACATTCAAACAGTCCTAAATCCTAACAATACAGTTTATTTTTCAACAAATAGTAACGAAAGTCGTCTAGTCACCGCGCCTAGACTAGGCACCCGGCGCACTTGTCCTGGCGCAGTGACTAGGCACAGTAGAGGTTAAAACGAGTGTGTACTTCCGTTTGACGCTATCTCTGAATTATGTTCATTGACGACCTCTGTGGCGCAGTTGGCGAAGGCCCCGCCTTAGACGCGGAGGTTGCGGGTTCGATCCCCGCCACGGGACAAATGTTTGTATCTTCTACAGATATTTGTTCCGGGTCTGGATGTGTTTTCTATCTATAGTATGTATGTATTTACAAAAAAAATGTATCTATGTAGTATATCAGTCATCTGGTTACAATAACACAAGCATTAAGTTGCTTAGCTTGGGACTAGATGACGCCGTGTGGAATGTCCAAGGATATTTATTTATCTGTAAGCCATAGTCCGTAGTTTAGTGCAAACATTATTTTTCCAGTTTTAATATTGTATCTAACTATTTACTATTTTAGCAAGCTGACCGTCAATTTGTTCTCTCCAAAGTTCCCTTCAAAGCGGAGGGCCGCGTTTAGGTGCATTTGTGGATCACATAAATCAAATGTAGCTATAGTTTATTTATTATTTTTACAGTGTTAAACCACACTTAGGTATTGGATATTTCATTATAAATGAAAAAATAATCGGTGCTTTAACCGATAAAAAAAAAAATCATCTTACTAATAGTTTCGGGCCTCGGCTTAGAGGGTCCGTAGCCTAGTGGTCAGGCAAGCTCTGCTTAAGAGCGATCGCTTGTATCTACTCAGGTTCGAATCCTGCCGGAGCCTTTAACTTTTAGTAAGATTTTTCATTTATAATGAAATATCAAATGTAGCTGACATTATACTGATGACCATTATGTTATACTATTCCAGAAGTCCGTCCCCGCGGTCCCGGCGGCACCGCTCCCGGTCCAAGTCCCCGCGACGCCGCGGGCGACGCTCCCGCACGCGCTCTCGCTCTCCGCGCCGCCGCCGAGACAGAGAAAGGTATATTTTAGTATAATAATAATAAAAAATAATAATAATAAAAATTGATTCATTAACTTAGTGCTACAAGTTACAATATTATGTAAAATAATTATTATTATTATTCTATAATACTTATTATATAAATATGCATTAGGTAAGGGTTTACAATGTGCCTGAACTAGGCGAACCTGTATCTCAGGCAGAAAAAAAAGGCAGTATATTAAGTATATAGTTATGCCCCATAGTAGTGGCAATTCGGAGTATCGCAAAAGCTAAACTTAAGGCTCAACTCACACCAAAAGAGCGGCGAAGAGCAGCGAAGCGGAGCGCAGTTTCAGTGTCATATGAATTTCAACTTTATTTTCATTGCTATAATACTTATTATCGCAGAGAAGGCGCGCGTATTCGAATTCGCCGGAATTCCCGCGGCGCCGCGGGCATCCGCGCGACTCGTTCGAGTTTCTCATGCGATAATAAGTATTATAGTTATGAAAATAAAGTTGAAATTCATATGACACTGAAACTGCGCTGCGCTTCGCTGCTCTTCGCCGCTCTTTTGGTGTGAGTTGAGCCTTAGAGAAAGTAAGAAATAGAGCGCTGTATATTCCTTTCTCAGTTACACCAAAACAAAGAAGAATATACAACATTCTTGTGAGTAAAAGAGACAAAGCATTATATCTTTTGTCCCTCATTGCGTGCCGCTTTTTTGTATGGCCGGAAACTTGATGCTCCGAATTTTGTACTACGAAACTATGGATTTACTGCATCTTTTGTCCCTCTCGGCGGCAGGCTCGCTGTTCGTCCAGGTACTATACTAAGTCCATGGGTTATTATTATTGTAACATTATTATAATCGAAGCTCATGAGACCACTTTTCGTGTGAGTAACCGATATCCTTATATATTTCAGAGACAGAGAAAAAGAGAGGGATCGCGAAAAAGGGAGGGACTATAAAGAGCGGGAGGCAGACAGAGAGAAGCAGAAAGAGAGGGAAAAGAAGGGTCTGCCACCAATCAAAAAGGAAAACCTTAGTGGTAAGTTTTTATCTAAGTAAGAAATAGAGCACTGTGTTTTAGTAAGATTTTAAACTTGTGTGTTTTTGAAATACCTATGTGTGGTTTAACACTATTATAAAATACAAGCTTACTCGCCTGTGACTTCGCTCGCGTGGTACTTACCTTAATAAAATATAGCCTATGTTCATTCGAAAAGTCCATGCTACCTACACATCGGTGAAAGAATTTTTAAATTGGATGGGTAGTATCGGAGATTACCCCAAACATACAAAGAAACCAACTTTTCCTCTTTATAATATTAGTATAGATGATGATATTATAATATCATCTTACTGATAGTTTAGTCGTCGGCGTCATAGGCTTTGTGGCCGAGTGGTCAATGGCAACCCGGCTAAAGGGTGATCGCTTGTATCCCGTCGAACTCATAAACATTTAGACAGATGTTTCGTTTATGTTTTTGATTATATTCGTTACATACAAAAATACATTCTTTATAATATTAGTATAGTAAAACAACTATACTAATATTATAACGAGCTGGACTCCTACCTTAGCACATGGCCTGTGGACGCGCTAAGTCGCGAAGAGTGGAAGAAGGGGAGGGAGGCCTTTCCCCTGCAGTGGGACGATTGTGGCTGAATAATAATAAACAACTATCTCTTCCCAGTATGCAGTACAACGTTATGGGTCGGCCATCTTTCAAAGCTGGCGACCCCAGAGGAGCTGTCAGATTTGTTCGGCGGTATCGGCGGCGTCGGGTCCATAGACGTGGTCGCGCCGCGCGGCTGCGCATTCGTCGTGATGGAGCGACGTCGCGACGCTTATAAAGCGCTCAATAAACTGAACAAACATAAACTGCATTCAAAGGAAATCACGGTTGGTTTATACACCTTGGTAATATACAACGTGATTCATAATTGGTATGTTATCCCGGAAGGGGGATTTTGTGATCATGAAATCATGGAAATGATCAGTTGTGTAGGCGCAAATCTTGTGAATTAATTTTCAGTTTTTCATACAAAATCTTTTTTGTTAAATCTTATGATTCATAATTGGTATGTTATCCCAAAAAGGGGTCATTCACCTCATCAGTGTGAACAACATTGGTTCTACGACTTTTTTAATTTAGATGTTTTTCATTGAAGAAATGACTAGCAAAGTTTCCTTCAGGAATAAACACAGAGCTACCCTATAATAATCAGCTGATCGGGCTAGACTACCTGTATATTACCAAGGACGATATAGATTTCGTCCATGCTTTAACTACTTTATCAATGGAGTTTTCGTTTCGAAAAATGTATGTGCGCATTAACACGACCTATAAACGGTGAAGGAATAATAAGTATTATAGTAATGAGAATAAAGTTGAAATTCATATGACACTGAAACTGCGCTCCGCTTCGCTGCTCTTCGCCGCTCTTTTGTTGTGAGTTGAGCCTAAAGCCCGTCACACACGTAGCTATAATATATAGTAATATAAATTATAACAAGATAGATAGATAGATAGATATACATTTATTCAGCACACACACATACAATAGAAAAAAACAATAATAGCAGAGAAGGACACAAGACAGGTAGGTAGGTAGGTACAGATAGAAAAACAATTACATTTTTAGAGGACGGTAGGTAGGTACCTTCCTACATTACAAAAAAAGAAGAAGAAAACAGAAATTAGCCCCTCCCATGAAGTGCAGTGTGGCTGAAAAGGTCCAATCTCAGCGTAATCCTACTTCCAAACACAAATAGTAAGGAAGTAGCGCTGGTTTTCAGATTGGACCCAGTTCAGTAGGTAGAACATTTGGAGCGTTAGTACATTTAAAAAGATAGCTGCACATTAACCTATTCCCTATGAATAAATAAATACCGTACATAGATAAATAGCAATGCAGTATAAAAGAAAATAAATAGGTACCTAAATAAATAAAAATAATAATTAATACACACATCTCTATTAAATAGGTCGACTGTAAATAAAATACAATCGGTGCGGTGAGTGAGCTGGCATGTCGATGTCAGTCAGCTGACTGACAGTGACATTACACAAGTAAGATCGCCTTCTGCGCATGCGATGCGATAGTACGTCTACTGCGCCTACGTACGTAACGTACGTACTACTATTACATGCTCTTTGGTACGTACGACCACGTTTACAACAACAAGACATGTTACGATATATTTTCTATACAAATATTCAAGTGACCGCACACGCAGCTATAATATAGATTATAGCTGCGTGTGTATTTGTATATATAGCAAGGCATATTAATATAATTATATTATAGGTAGGTGTGTATGACCTCTGTGGCACAGTGGACGAAAGCCCGCCTGTGACGCAGAGGTTGCGGGTTCGATCCCCGCTACGGGACAAATGTTTGTATGATCTGCAAATATTTGTTTCGTGTCTGGTGGTTTTCTATGTATAATATGTATATATTTACAAAAAAAAATGTATCTATGTAGTATATCAGTCATCTGGTTACCATAACACAAGCATTAAAAATGCTTAGCTTGGGACTAGATGACGCTGTGTGGAATGTCCAGGGATATTTATTTATTTATTATTTATGTATGTATGGGGATGGGGACTCCCTTTTCCGCATTTAGTTATAGCTTATAGCTAGGTGTGTGACGGGCCTAAAGGTATTTCCTGTTTACCAGGTGGCGTGGGCGCCGGGCAAGGGCGTGAAGGGTCGCGAATGGAAGGAACAATGGGAGGCCGAGCTCGGCGTTTCCTACTTACCCTGGGCCGCGCTCCACGCGCGCTGGGCGCTCGGGGAACTGCAGCTGGACGCGTTGGAGGACGGAGGGATGGTGGATGAGGAGACATTACCACCCTGGCTACCCCCTAGAGTAAGCTCATTTATATATTTATGGCTTTATTCCATGAGTTCATTTATTTATGTGAGATGTATTATTATGTAGCCCTTAGAGCGCCCATAGGTACTTATTTAGTTACATTTTTGTTTTATAGTTGTTACTGCTCTGCCTTGTTTGAATGGCGATAACAATCCTACTATCCTACTAATATATATTTAATAATATAATATATTTATTCAGAACAAATACATGAGACAGATTACAAAAAGAACGAAGAGAGCTGCAAAAGTTATTAAAACTGTGTTGCAGCCTCAACGCCTAACCTAACCTAACTAATATTATAAAGGTGAAAGTTTGTGTGTGTGTAAGTATGTAAGTGTGTTTGTTACTCTTTCACGCTAAAACTACTGAACGGATTTGGTTGAAACTTGGAATATACATAGTTTATGACCGGGAATAAGAAATAGGCTATTTTTGATTCCGGTATTCTCACGGGAACGGAAACTACCGCGGGTAACACCGCGAGGCGCAGCTAGTGATAGATATTTACCAAACATGTATTGACATCTCTCTCTTTTTAGACATCTTAAATTTGAATAGTAGTAGACAATTTGACAATTTGAATCCAACAAAAATCTTAAATGCCTAAACATCTGAGAGAAAAACACAATTTAAACTATTGTGATTCGTTATAATTATATCTCAGATTATGTCTTGCGCCTTGGGTCCCCAAAGCGTCACCATCACGTTTCATTATTTTCTATTTACAAACAGCATTTATCCCTTCTAATAGTATTGTTCAGACCTTCAGCTTCAGCAGAGTAGACCTTCCTCAACCGTGTTGTTCTCAGATAATGCCGAAGTCTATGATGGAGAACCTGTCGCTACTGGGCATGCCCCCGGGCATGATCTCGTTACCGCCAGGTTTGCCGCCCCCCATGCGACCGCAGATGCCGCCAGGTACCTATATTATAATTTATTTATTTATTTTATTTTTACATCTTAGGAAAACAGTTATAAAAACAAATTAAATATACTAAATACCATTTATGCTGGGTTCTTATAACCAACTTAGGGATGTCCGTAGGTCGGTCGTCATAGCAACGTTGTTATCTGTCAAAAAGTCTCATACATTTTGTGTTGAATAAACAATGTTGCTATGAAGACCTACGTACGGACATCCGTTAGTTGGTTATAGGACGACCTCTGTGGCATTGTGGGCGAAAGCCCGCTTGAGACGCAGAGGTTGCGGGTTCGATCCCCGCTACGGGACAAATGTTTGTATGATCTGCAAATATTTGTTTCGTGTCTGGTTGTTTTCTATGTATCATTATGTATTTATTTACAAAAAAAAAATGTATCTATGTAGTATATCAGTCATCTGGTTACCATAACACAAGCATTAAAATGCTTAGCTTGGGACTAGATGACGCTGTGTGGAATGTCCAGGGATATTTATTTATATTTATAGGAACCCAGCATTAGAGGTTTTCTGCTAATGCTAACATGCTATAATGCTGTTAAAGATATTCTAATTCACATTGGGTTTTTGATGTCATAGTGAAGGCATGTCCACAGTTTTAGTGTGCGTAAGCTCAGAAGCAATCAGTCTCGTCCGAGACGCGCTCCGGGTCACTAGTGTCTATTGTGTTCACGTCAGACTTTAGTAGCGAGTACCGTCAGCATGACAAGTGAGCACAAAGCTGGTGCTAAACGGACTTCGTGAGATAAAACAACCAAAATTTCCTGAAAAGTCAGTGAACGTAAAAAAAAATAATTAAAAAAATCTGGTCCAAGAACTAAAAGATAAAGATAAAGATCATTTATTTGCATAAACATGTGTAAATATGATGATAAAACTAAATTTATTTGTGTTTTCTTAGTTGAGTTACCTCTTCTTCACAGATATGGCAGCTGCTGCTCTTGGATCTCCGGCCAACTTGGCTGTAACCAGAATGCCACCACCGGGGTCAGTGATATACTCTGTTGATTCACAACCTTTTCAAAAAAAAAAATACATACATACATACATAAAATCACGCCTCTTTCTTATGGGGGTAGGCAGAGACCACGGATCTCCACTTGCTACGATCCTGACACACTTCTTTCGCCTCATTCACTCTCATAACATTCTTCATACACGCTCTCCGGTTTAAGGTACTTCGGACCTGGCCTTTCTCCAAAATGTCACCAATTTGGTCCAAATATGTTCGCCTAGGTCTTCCCCTTCCAGATGTCCCACTTACACCAAAACCACTTACAAAAAAAAAAATACTAGTATATAAATTACAATACTCTGTAAAGCCTTTGACGAAGGATGGTGGGACTCGGCAAAAGATAGAGACGGTTGGAAAACATTATAATAGCACACGGGAAATTACTCACATAAAATTATGAGTGTTGTTTTTATTTAATTTTAATTGTGAGTAATTTCCCGTGTGCTATTATAATGTCTAATACAACTCACGATAGTTTTGAAAGTGAAACGGTTGGAAAAGTTAAAAAACTCTGTAATGAACATGGTTATTTATTATAGGAAAATTAACAGGAATTTATATAAATCTGCGTAGTGAAATAATTAGCTATACTTTTTCCTTGCTTTTAGAAATAGAAATAGAAAAATATTTATTTACATTCACTCACACACATTACAACAGTACATGTACAATTATTTGTAGGAAACATGAGTGAAGCAAATTGGTCACCACTCAGGCTGAAGTAGCAACTACAGCGCTGGTTTTCAGTGATGCCCTTTTGTGATCTTACTTATAAAACAATCTACACCCCTTCTCTATCTTTTTTGATTGTAAATGCATATTATGCATAGAAAACACCCAGACTCGAGGCAAATATTTGCAGATAATACAAACATTTGTCCCGCAGCGGGGATCGAACCCGCAACAAATGAAACATCTAATCATCTAATTGTAATATATCCAGTATGCCTGGCGGTCTACCCCCCGGTCTGCCCCCTGGCCTGCCCCCTGGCCTGCCCCCCGGCCTGCCCCCCGGTATCAGGCCGCCCACCATGCCCGGCGGAGTTCCAGGTAATGTAAAACAATCATATAGCATGCTATATTATACTTATCAATCACTAGTCCATAGGTCAATAGTTCCCGTTCCTATAGGAATACCGGGATCAAAAATTACAAACTTACCACCTCCCACCTCCTAATTTAAGTGCCTTTATACGTGAAACTAGCGCCGTCGCCTATTTTGCTTTATTATTATGTTGAACAAAGGAATTTTACACACGTACAGGCACCTTACATTAGGAGGTAGGAGGTGGTAAGTTTGTAATCATGACGTTTTTAAATTGTATCATATAAAAATGCTAAGGGATTTTTATTTAGGGTATATCATCATCACACGATCTCTCCCACTACTGGGTATAGGCCTCCATACGTCCTTGCCATTTCTCCGGGTTCTGCGCTTGCCTGATCCCCATTATATTATAGTATCCACATTGGGTATTTTATGTTAGAAGTATTTTTTTTTTCGAGAGTTCCATTATTAATTAGTATAATATAATATATTTGTAAAAGTAGTTATAATGTATGATTATTGGTGCAGGTATGTCCGAGGCGGGGATGCCCCCGGCGGCTATGATCAGGTTTCCTCCGGGTATGCCGCCGCAGGGGATGACTCAGCCAGGTAAACTTACCTTTTAAATTACTCTACTTCTAGTCTATGAAATGAGGATGAGGAGCATTCAACTCTTTATGGCATGTTATGTAAGGCTTCCAATCTCGCAGCCTGTCTACAATCACGGTACCTACGAGACTGAACATTTTCAATCTAGAAATTTTATTAAAAAATTTATAATAATTAAAATCAACAATTGGAGAAAAAACAAGAACATTTTCAACTAAATGCTGACAAATACTCGTCCCGCGGATCACGCGCTCGTAATACCGCAACAAGCGGGATTGGAAAATTGCGCGGGATCTCGGAACACCGAGAATGGAAGTCCTAATGTCATGCCGGTTTGCTCAAATCTTCATGTTTCCTATTAAAATTTTAAGCAATACAGTTGGTCTTACGTTTATGTTTCAAAATACTAACTGACGTTGTGTGGTTCCTTTTTAATAATTCTCTGAGTTTTTTCTGATTGAACGACTATGCACGATGTATGTGATAAATAACCCATCAATTAATATTAAAGCGTCACCGTAACACAAGCATTAAGTTGCTTAGCTTGGGACTAGATGACGCCGTGTAAAATGTCCAAGGATATTTATTAATATTTGTTTGTTCCAGGCATGGTGCCCAGTTTCCTGCCCGGTTTGCTCGGTGTGGGTGGAATGGGCATGCCCAATATGGCCAATATGCCCAATATGGCCATGTTCGCGCCCGTCATGCCTCAGCGCGCGCCGCCCGCCTTGCCTTTACCACCGGTAATATTTTTTTGTCCATAAATGGGGGCAATTCTGAGTGTCGCAAAAGCTAAACTAAACTAATTAAAATTATTGCCATCCTATTTATTTCCATCGCTATGAAAGGGACGGCAACATTTTTAGTTAGCTTAGTTTAGCTTTTGCGACACTCAGAATTGCCACTAATATATACTTATAGTGATTTTTTATTGGGACTATCTGGGAAAACTTAAGCTGAGAGGATGGTTTAGGTGCTGGGCAAGCCTATTCAATCTCAACAATGTCCCAGGCACTACGGTGTCCCGTTAAGTGTAGGCAAAGCTTGCTTCCTGACTCTGTATAAATCATCTAGTAAAAGATGTAAAGGCCTGAGTAAATGGGAAAATCAAATTTTCATCTTTTTCTGTCAAAACGGCAGCGATCAGTTGACAACAAATCATTCTGGCATTTTCTCTGATAAGTATTATAAAATCACATTTCAAAATTGTTATAATAATTCTCAATTCAATAATATATTTTCTGATCTTTGCAATTTTCTCTCGAAACAAATTTGTGATGACACACGTCTGATGATTACCTAATCTTCAACATCATCATTATCATCATATTCAGCTTTTTGTGACCCACTGCTGGGCATAAGCCTCCTTCCCTACCCGCCAATCAGCTCTACTTTGGGCCTTTTGCATCCAGGTCTTACCCTGTACGGCAACTATGTCGTCCATCCATCTAGCAGGTGCTCTGCCAAGAGGTCTAGTGAATCCCCGGGACCACCATTCAGTTCAGACCTTACTCCACCTGCCATCACCAAATCTTGCCAAGTGCCCTGCCCAACTCCATTTCATGTTCGTAATACGGTCTCCAACATCTACCACTTTGGTACGACGTCGGATTTCCGTATTACGAACCCGGTCAAGTAAAGTGATACCAAGCATGGAGCGCTCCATGGCCCGTTGTGCGACTCGCATTCTGTGCACAGAATCTTCAACATACTATAACCAAAGAAAGAAAGAAAAATCATTTATTCTTGTAGGACCTCAAGGATCGCTTAAGTTTCGTTTTACATGCTAGGTGATTCTAATGCCTGTTCCAACGCGACTCTAGATCTAGATTAGTATAACAAGTGTTTGTTCCAGCGCGCCAATGATGCGAATGATGATGACGCGATGGACCTTGACACTGAGGACATGCATCAGGAGGAATCGCACGGAGACAACACGGATAATAATCTACCACCTGCCTTATTGCCTGATCAGGTGAGCTACTAGTTTTAGTAGGAAATACTGAGATTCAAGTCAAGTCCAAGTAAGTTTTGAGTATACATAATTACAAAAAAAAATAATTTAGATTTTCGGGCTAACTTCATAGATTTTTGGACTGAATTGGCTAAAGCTCTTTTTCATTTAAATGTAATGTACTTCTTTGAATTTAATGAATCGTGATAACAAATATTGTATAATAATATTGTATTTGTTATCTCTCACTTCAAAACGGACAAAAAATCATATTGTTTGGAATCGCCATACATATACATACATCAGTCGACTAATTCCGGGTTCCTATATCCAACTAACGGATGTCCGTAGGTAGGTCGTCATAGCAACGTTGTTATCTGTCAAAAAGTCTCATACATTTTGTGTTGAATAAACAACGTTGCTATGACGACCGACCTACGGACGTCCGTACGTTGGATATAGGAACCGGGGGTTAGCTAACGTAAGCTTACTAGTCCATTATGAATAACGGGATTAAAACCTTGACTTGTTTCTAACAAACATTTTATCCACAGATCCAAGCCCTCTTATCAAACCCACCGCCTAAATTCAACGCATCGGAACCGCCGCCGGGTTTCAACGCGTCAGAACCGCCGCCATTTTCCCAACCACCGCCCAGTGACGACAAACAAGATGACGATCGCAAGAACGACAGAGATCGCGATAGGAGGGAGAGAGACCGCGGCGAACGGGACAGGCGAGGCGGCGACAGGAGGGACAGAGATAGAGATAATAGGAGAGGGAATGAACGGGGCAATGAGAGAGGGAACGAGAGGGTGAATGATAGGAGGGATCGCGGGAATGAGAGAGATAGGTAAGTTTTTGACGTTGTTTAGAATTTCTTAATTCAGTTTTAATGTACCAATCCTAACTTTAATTGGGAATTTACACTTCTACAAGACAATGGGTATCATACATACAGAAAGATATATTATAATGGTTCAAAGTGTCACATTGAATTCGAACCTCCTAAAAGTCTATCTTTTGGATTTTTAACGATTATTATGACAGTGTTGGTACATTCTCAGAAATAGAATATTATAATGCCACATTTTAATGTATAAATATTTGTGCAGAGACGGAGGTCGCGACGACAGGAGGGATCGCGACCGCGGCCGAGATCGCAGGGATCGAGACAGAGATCGGGAAAGAGGACCGCCCAGAGATAATAATGGGTGAGTTCAACTTATTATAAAGCCAACTGAACTTAAGGTGCCTGTATAGGTGAAACTAGCGCCACCGCCTATTTTATTTTATTATTACGTTGAACAAAGAAATTAAAAAAAACTGAATGTACAGTTTGTGAGAAACGGATCAACATTAACCAATAAGATTGCATAGAATGGAGAGGCAAGGCAACCTTAGGCAGTTTAAAAATTCCGTCACCAGAGAACGCTACTTGCTCATACCATCACTTTTTACATAGACTTCAGTAGTTCATCGTTTGTATGAGCAAGTGGCCAACTCTGAAGACGAAGTTTTTAGGCCGCCTAAAGGCCTCCGTCGTGACTTTAAAAGCCGATACCGTCAATTTAACCTGCCTTCCGAAGCACCCATCCAAGTTATGACCGCTAAGAACGTTGCTCAACTTCGACGATCTATCACCAACGTCTTACGGCCGGTTTCAATATTAAACTTACGAATGATCGTATATTGATCGCCATAGCAACTTTGTTTAGACAACAAAAAATGTGGGACACTTTCTGACAGATAACAATATCACTATGGCGACAGATCCACGATTATTAGTAAGTTGAATATTGCAACCCGGCATTAGCAGGCTTCGAAACGAGCGCTTCGAGTAGTTCATGAAAGTAAAACGATACTTCTCCCACAGCGAGCGAAGCCGCGAGAAGTCTCCGCGTTCTAGCGCGGAGGGCGGGGAGAAGTCGCTGCAGGAGCGGCTCTGGGAGATGGCGAACGGGAAGCCAGCGACGCGCGATGACAAGAACAGAGATGGAATAGACAGAGAAGAGAATAGGGAACAGGATGATAGACGGCCTGACAGTGGTGAGTGCATGTTATACTTTTATTACTATTACTATAGGTCGCGCCACGTAAAAAGAGCGCTGAGGGGAAGTAGCGGGGGTATGTTTGCGCCTGTGTTCACTCGCTGACGAACCAATAGCACTCGCTAAATCAATGGTATGAAGTGCGCCGCAACACCTCTCCACCAATCATCGACCACTGCGCAGTTTGACAGCCAGCGCTCTTTTTACGTGGCGCGACCTATACTAGCCCATACTGTCCCATTGTTGGGCAAAGGCCTCCCCCCACTTTCGCCAGTCACGCCGATCCAGTGCCTTTGTCCGCCAGTCCCTCTCAAAGGCTTCTAGTTCGTCCCACCATCTCATTCGTGGTCGGCCGCGCTGCCGGGTCCCTGTGTCAGGGCTCCACGTAGTGCTCATTTTGGCTTCATTGATCTTCCGGTATGCGGCAAATATGCCCGGCCCAGTCCCATTTAAGTTACGTCAGCGATTTCGGTTTTAGAGCGCAGTATGGTGTTTTGGATGCGGTCTGTTAACTTAACTCCCATGATACTACTTTAAAATATTTAAAATATGTTATTCTTTAAAATAAAACAGAAGGTTAGAACAATACCTTTTAACTACAAAAAAGAAGATGCTACCCGCTTGGTCCGAATTCAGTTTCCACCAACATACCATTGCCATTCTTTTTAATTACTTGTCTTTTGAATTTATGTATCATTATGTTTATTAAATAAATAATTATTATTTCAAAGGATTGTATAGTAACGCGATAGTTCTTTGTGCAGAGTCTGAGAGCGCCGGCCCGCCGAACGAGGCGCCCGAGGGATGGAGCGCGCCGCCGCGGCCCCCGCCACACCTCGCGCCACCCTTCCGACCCGGTATGTCACGTGGACACACACGTACAAATCACGTTCATAGACACACACAAATCATATTCATAGACACACACAAACCACATTCATAGACACACACACAAATCACATTCATAGACACACACAAAAATCACATTCATAGACACACACAAAAATCACATTCATAGACACAACACAAAAATCATATTCATAGACTCGCACGCAACGCATAAATAACATTTATAGGGCACACTCACACAAATTACATTCATAGACACGCACACAACACACAAATCACATTCAGAGACACGCACACAACACACAAATCACATTCATAGTCACACACACAAACATACTGTACACAAACGCATTTTTAATAGATTATCTCTATCAGTGACAGAATCGAGATGGTTTATGTGAGCAATATATTCGTCACAATTTTCCGACAGCTAACAACCACGGATTGTAATTTAATGGTTTTTAATTTTGCTGTGGCATTTATGCATGTGATTTTAGTAAGGTTAACATTTTGTTATTTAGGAAGCGTTGGAGGAACGATCTTGACACCTTCGAGAGAGGTTGGTGGGAAATCTCGAAGGACAGAGATGGTTGGAGGGATATGGGGGAGACCTTTGCCCAGCAGTAGGACAATATAGGTTGAAGAAAAAAAAAGCAATTGTAAATTGTTTGTTACCTATAACTTTGAATACACTGGTTTGGTTCGTTAGTCGAATTCTCTTATTTGTCTGGTTTAGTATTATCAAAAAGTAGCTACCACAATAACTGGCTCCTTTAAATAACAGACATGGGAATGAGAGGACCGCCTAACAATCCAATGTACGATCCTCTACCGCGCTTCTTTAGCTTTCGGTAGGACGTAGCATGACCGTGATGTATTATTTCCAGGAGGTCCGTGGATGGACGGTCCGCCGGGCCCGCCGGGGCCTTTCGGGCCCAGGTTCAACGGGATGGGGCCCCCGCCGTTCAACCGGCCCCCCTTCGAGCGTCCCCCCTTCGACGTCCCCTTCGACGCCATGCCCCCGCGCTTCGACCGCCCTCCCTTCCGGATGCCGTTCGACATGCAGCGCCCTCCCTTCGACGGCCCGCGACCTAACGGCCCCCGGGCCCTCTTCGACGGTCCCAGACCGCCCTTCGACGGCATGCGACCTCCGTACAACGGACCGCGCCCGGCCTACGACGGTCCCCGACCCAACTACGACGGTCCCAGACCGGCGTACGACGGCCCTCCCTTCGACGGCCCCCCCGGCTTCGATCCCCCCGAGATGTTCGATCGAAACAACCGCCGGTTCGATGACCGCGAGTTCGGGGATAGGAACTGGGAGCGGAGGGAGTGGGACGATCGTCGCCGAGGGAGAGACGAGAGACCGCGGCGAGACGAACGGCGCAGGAACTACGACGACAAGCGTCCGGAGCGAGGAGGCTCCAGGGAGGACCGCACGCCGCACCGGGACGAGCGAGCACCGAGGGACGAGAGGGAACATCGACGGGACGATCGGAACCCACAGAAGGACGAGCGCGCTAAGGATGACAAGGACAAGAATCCGAAGGAAGACAGGAAGGATGACAGAGTTAAAGACGCTAAAGACGAGGACCGAAGCGAACGACGCCGCGACCGACAGGAGCGCAAGTCCCGCTGGGGCGCCTCCGAGGGACCCGAGGAGGAGCGCGCGGAGCCCGACACCCCCGTCTCCATCCCGGATGAGATCAAGCAGAAGCTCCAGGAGACCATCGCCAGGTTCCCGCAGAGCGAGAGCGAAGTGCTGGAGAGCGTCGCTCCCGCGACCACCTCGCACGATGACGACCCTAACGAGGATATGCTCCCGGATATCCCACCTCCCGACTTCCCCCGAGCCGACCCGGAACCCGAGCTACATCAACCAGAAAGATCGAGCCCACAGACTGATCTCGAACCTCCATCGTTCCCGACCTCCGAGAGAGATATCGAGGAAGATTGCGAGCCTCAGAATGACCCCTCTCCGAGCCACGAGCAGACGGAGAGCTGTCCCGTTGCCGAGAGCGTGGAGACGCCGGGTCTGTACGAGGAGTCGGGCGCGGATGTGGGGATAGACACCAGCTTCGCCGACCCCATCCCGGAGGAGATGATAGAGAAAATGCACCAGCCGAGCCCGGGCGCGGCCGCCTCGGACGATATCTTCGAGAGCGAAGCCGCCAGCGATAACACTTCGGACAGCAAGGGCGCTTGACCCCGAGACTGCTGAAGTCGGAATATTCCAGAGGATATGATTCGGGTGACGCGCGACACTCACGCGCGAGCTGTGGCCTCGCTCTCGGACTAGACGGGTGATTCTCCACGACTCGGGTGATTCTCCACGACTCGGGTGATTCTCCACGATCCGTTTGACCGATTTGTGTAGTCCGAGTCGAGGCCGCATCTCGCTTCGACCGCCGTAATCGTTTAACGCCAAAGAGTTATTTTTATACACACTTCGAAAGTTGAAATATACGAGTGCCTTGTTGGTTACCGAATGTGGTGTTTATTTTGTTACGGCGAGCGGCGGCGGCGAGAGGAACCCGCCCGGGCGCTCAAGTCGAGTGATCCGGGCAAGGTACGGTTGCTAACTGATACAAGCGCGCGGCCTAGAACAATTTGACAACTTGCAACATGACCGCGGCTAAACTAAACTCTTACTAGACGATAGACTCAGTGTTGAACTAAATCCAGTGTTCAGTAATCTCGTAAACCCATGTTGCAACGTTTCACTTTCAGTTTAAAATCAAAACAAATTGTCCTCGGCGTGTTTTTATATTTTTATGACAATGTCGGAATGGAATCTCCTAACTGTTGCTTGCTTTGAACATTTTTATGTGCAATAATGTAATGTTTTTATGATAAAGATTAACATTCCGACATAGTAATATCGCTAGCAATGTGTGCAAAATACCTCTGCGACGGCCGTCACCCGAATCTCACCTGGAACAAAGCTGCGCCTGCGGTCAAGATACTTCAATTTCTTGTAACTTGTATACTCTTATCGGAATACTTGTATTTATTAGTTTGTTACATGATACATTTATATTAAGGGGTTAATTTTTTTCGGACTAAAAACTAATATATTCCGATTTTCCACCAGTTTGTTAGACTTGCACTTGTAGCTAAATTCTCATCTAGCTTCGATTGATTTTATTGATATTGTCTCGCTTCTAAATGTCTATTGTAATAAGGTGGAGGTAGGAAACGGATTTTAAATAATATTTGAATCTATTAAATAGATGAGTTTAAAGTTAATGTGTAGAAATCAAAATTGATCCATCACATTACTCTAGGTAGGTGATTATGATTAGGAACAAGATTACACTAAGGCGTTATCGCTATATTAAGCTAGTTCAACATTTAAATGTTTAATATGTAAAATACATTTTATATTTACAAGTATAATCGTAATAACTAATCTGAATTTAATAATAGGAAAATGAGTTTAATTACTCAATTAATTGTTAGATTTAGCTGTGTAGTGATTCATTGCATGCGTCAATGTTTTGTCATTTTGTGCTTCAATAAAAGTTTATAAAATCCAATGTGCCGATAGTTTTCACTCCTACTTTACAGGTATTGGGACAAAATGGTGCTCGCTTTTTCAGAGGTCCCTTTTGCACACATTGATTAGCTTGTGTTGCCTTTTTATGAATTTCAGCAAAGCAACCAGATTCTGAAATTCTAGCTCCTGTCATCAGAAAATCTTCAGTCCTGTTACGAGTTCTACAATTTGCTGAAAATCATTGTACCTACTTCTGTAAATAATTGCACTAATTTTAACTTACGAAGTTGAATACAAAGCTTAGTGTGCACTCAAGTAATTTTATTCCCTTTTGAAACCAACCCGTTAGGTGTGTAGACCTACATAAAAAAACACAGCATCAAGTGATTGAAAAGCCAAATCCCCAGAGAACAAGTCATATTCGAGAAATGATTATTAAATCAAGTATCACAAAGTAAAGCTAAGGGCGGAATCTAGCTTCTAATGTAACAACACAATCATCCCCAATATAATAGGTACTTTTTCTAAACAAGGCTGCATCTTTTGGTGTCTTTATTTTTATTAAGGAGGGGATGTCAGGAGCAAGGTTGTACAGTCACCTGCATTATGATGTCCAAACGCTCCAAATTTATGTAATCATCAACTTCAAATAATGGCACTTTTTTGTTTGTATGTGTACCTTATTCTTAGTGCAGGCGACTGTACCATTTCCACTTAGCATACCTACCGTCTTGTAAGACACCCTTTGGAGTGAGAATCCAAATTCGTCCAAGCGAGTATTACTTGGGATAATAAAACAAAATGCTGGTATCAAAATCATGTTTATTTAAAACTTTCGTCTCTTGAGTATCTCCGGGCGCCAGTTGATAGGATGCGATTCCTCAGAAGCCGAATCGTCCTCCCTGTATATCTTGATGGTCTTGTCCGCTTCTGTCGTGATCAGACGGGACCCGGACTGGTCGAAGGTCATTGCGAATATACCGGCTTCAGAATCCATAGAGCCAGGTTGTACTGCCGCCTGAGAAATTATATCATGTTAGTTGGCAATGGTTAAATATTGCAAAAGTTTTTAAAAAGGCAAAAGGTGAAATTAAGGCTAATGCTAAGTTTACACGAAGCCAAGACTGGCAGCCAGCGCTGGCTTGGTATTTGCCTAGTGTAAACAGTTTTTCAAGCGCTGGCTTGGCTAGAAAAACTTTACACTAGGCAAATACGAAGCCAGCGCTGGCTGCCAGTGTTGGCTTCGTGTAAACTATGCTTATGGCAATAGTTAAAAAAGTACAACAATCTTTTGTTTTGAATGAGCAAGTAGCCAACTCTGATCATGGAAGGGAACAGCTTTGGCTAATAATGTATTATGATAATGAGGATAAAGTTTAAAATTATATGACATTAAAACTGCTCGCCGCTTCCCTGCCATGCCTGTGTGTGTTGAGCCTAAAAGGCCGCCCGCGTCATGCATTAAACGGTGGAGTGGGCTAGGATAGAACTGTACAACAAGCCAATGAAGCTCTGTCTCCTTACCTGAAGTCGTTGGAAATTGTATCCAGTGCGCCAGTCCCAGAAGTACATCGTCCCGTTGTCTCCGCCGCTGACTAACACCCCTTCCGGATTCACAGCCATGCAGTTCACGATCGCATTATGGCCTGATAGGTTCTGGAATAACAATGATAGGTAGTATTAAAAATGGAGAAAATAAAGAATTTCGAAGTTCATACGAAGTGTGCCAACGCCGAAACTTTCACGTTCACTTAAAGTAACAAAACTACTTACTTACAGTCATACCACCTAACCTACCTATTGTTCGGCTGAGACTATAAGTGTTCTTTGCCTACATTATGAATACCTCCTGACGCTGTAGAAATCATCAAGAAAAGCCGTGAAGTACCAGTTTCTTTTAAATTGCAGTTTTACCTGTATAAAGTTCCCTTGTGGACACTTCCACTGTTTGATATTGTCGGGCGAGGCGCTCGCGAAGGTGTAGAGCGAGGGATGCAGGGCCAGCGCGCGCACCGACTTCTTGTGGTTGGTGAGCGTGCACAGCGCGCGCCCCGCCGCCAGGTCCCACAGCCGGATCGTGGAGTCGTGAGATCCGGTTATGATCTGGACAAATAAGGGTACTTTCATATTGATTTCCTATTGTCTTTTTTAAACTTTCGCGATCAGAACACATTATAAAACATATGCAAACGGGTATTTATCACGAATTTTACCTTTAATATTCACCCGACGTTTCGACCGGTGGTTTCGGCTGGTGCAATCCGGTCGAAACGTCGGGTGAATATTAAAGGTAAAATTCGTGATAAATACCCGTTTGCATATGTTTTATAATTGTTTCCTATTCAATGTAAAAAATGAAATAAAATGAAATATGATCACGACTGTATCTCGGGAGCGGTAGACATTTCTTTCAGATCATTAGGTAATTTTTAGATCTTTTTGAAGATGTCTAAGGGTAGTCAGAGGTATGTCCAAATACATTCATATTTGGTACATGCCCACTTTTTGCAGAAGTTAACTTTCCATACGACAGGTTGCAAGCCCATCGATGCTATTAGAGTGCTAACTGGTTTCCTCACGATGTTTTCCTTCACCGTTATAAGCTCGTGTTAAAGCGCATATTAATTTTTCGATGCGAAATGTTCATTGATGCACGGCCGGATTCGAACCCACGACCTTCGGATCGAAAGCCGAGGTACTAATCCACTTTACCAACACGGCTTATAATAAGGGTACCTACTTTAATATTTGTTTCGTATTTTATGTTACATAATATTAGTATGTATTTAAAAAAAATGTATCAATGTAGTTTATTAGTCATGAAGCGCTCGTGGTGAAGCTTCCCAAGACGTTCTTGATAGATCGTCGTTCTAAGGTCACTACTTGGATGGGTGACCGCAAATGGCATTAACATCTGAGCGCTTCTGTGCTTGGGAAGGCACGTTAAATTGTCGGTCCCGGCTTTTAAAGTCGTTAAGCCGTGCCGGAGGCCATAGGGCGGCCTAAAAACTCCGTCAATAGAGTTGGCCACTTGCTCAGACAAACTACTATCTATCAGTCATCTGGTTACCATAACACAAGCATTAAGTTGCTTAGCTTGGGACTAGATGACGCCGTGTAAAATGTCCAAGGATATTTATATATTTATTCATATCTCGACGTCGTGGCAGACCGCGAACCAGATGGAGGGACGAGCTCGCCAAATTCCGCGCCGACTGGACCATATTAGCGCAGGAGAGGGACGAATGGAGAGAGTGGGGGGAGGCCTTTGCCCAGCAGTGGGACACAGGGCTGCTAATAATAATAACAATATTTATATCTCACCTGAGGCTCAGCAGCCTGGCAAGCCAGCGAGGCCACTGTATCGGTATGTCCGGACAATGTATGGACATTAGCCTTAGTACGCATGTCCCAGACCCGGGCTGTCGCGTCGCGTCCCGCCGTCACCAACACGTCGATACCGGGGTGGAGCTTGATGGTGTACACGGCTGACAGATGACCATGGTAGTGACGGATCACCTAGAAACATAATACATAAATAAATAGTGAGAGTAAGTGAGATCTATTAACTTTGACTTCTATGCCGGGTTGCAATATTCAACTTACTAATAACCGTGGATCTGTCGCCTGTCAAAAAGTGTCCTACATTTTTTGTTGTCTAAACAAAGTCGCTATGGCGATCAATCTACGATCATTCGTAAGTTTAATATTGAAACCGGCCGTAAGTTACATCAAAAACCTGCTAAGTTATTCTTGTCATCTTCATAAGTTTATTTAAAAAACTTACTTTATTATATTCTAAATCCCAGCATTTAACTTGTCTGTCTTCTCCACAACTGAATAGGTATGGATGTCTGGGCGATACTTCTAATCCTGAAATTAAAAGATAATGGAGATTACACGGTAGTTTCAAGGAATAATAATTAGGTTACTTTCTTTCTACAACACTGTGCAAGCAGAGTACTTATAAGGTTGAGTAATCCCACCAACTAAGATAACTTTTAGCTTGAAATTAGACTTACCTCTTACAGTACTGACATGTCCGGTGAGCGATACCTTTAGCTTTCCACTGGCTAGGTCCCATATCTTTATAACTCTGTCCGCAGCTCCTACAAACACAGATTAAATCAGGTTGTCGACTAGTATGGCCACAGATAATATTATTTACCTACGAAGCTAATACAATTTTTGACAAATTCAGAAAAAATAAGATGTAATAAATATATTGATTACTATAATATACAATTTTATTATCTGCATTCTATTTAGATTCTATTGAATTTTGATAAAGAAAACATCATATCAAAGAAATAACATAATTCCCTTACCCGTAGCAAACCACTCATTCCCAGGTTCCACTGCCACACACCTCACCCAACCTAAATGTCCCGATATAACCCTGAACAGTTTCCAAGGTGCGTGCCACTTGGGTTTGGGCATTGTCGGGGCTTTACGCGGCAGGATGGTCAGGGCACCGGGAGGCGGCGCGGGGGCGGGGGACGGCGAAGGTCCGCTGTAGGGCAGCATGGCTCCGTCAGAGCCTAGGGCTGCTGATTCTGCTATGTCTGTAGGGTGTTTGATGAGTTTGGTGATTTAATTAGGTAATGGCAGCATTTGTAAGAACATTTCACAAGAACCATAGACCACCTTCAGCTCAATAATGCTGTCAGTGTCTTGCGCATACTTTACTTCCAAATGATGGCATGGATCAGATAAGCAATTTATAAATTAATTGAACTGGTTCTACTGTGCTACAAAGTTTAACAAATATAACTATTATATTATCAACTACGAGGAATGCAGAATTAGAAGAATTAGAATGAAGAATGCATTTGCAGGTTGCATAAGCTACAGCATGTGTGCCAAATAGCCAACAATACTAAATGTGATATTAGTGGCAATTCGGAGTGTCGCAAAAGCTAAACTAAACTAACTAAAATTAATACCATCCTTATTATTCCCATCGCTATGAATGGGACGGCAACATTTTTAGTTAAACAAGTTTAGCTTTTGTGATACTCCGAATTGCCACTAATGTAACAGTAAATATAAAAGGGAATAATTATATTTGCTTTCTGTGTTCTGTAGACGAATTAATAAAATATGTAGTATCTAAGTACATACTTGAAGTTAAATAATTATAGTCTTTACCAGTTGAGTCCATAGGTGTATCAGGTCTGCTCATAGACTCCAAGTTCTTCATATCCTGAGCTTTATGTACTGTTGACATGACTTGTCCGTAACTATCTCGAGCTTTTACCATTCTCAATATCTTTTCACTGGAAATAAACAGAAAATAGTTTTACAACAAATTTGCAAGACAGTTTGAGTGTTGAATGACTATTTGGAAGAACTTATTGTTGCGTCGGAATGGAGGTTTTTGTCTACTTTTGTGCTAGGATTGTAAAAAGCTTTTGTTGATGTTTGTAAACATACCTAACCTTACTTTATTACAATCAAACTGCGACCAGAATAGCTGTAAAACTTACGCAATATCGTCAATTGGAGGCAGCAGACCCTGGTTAGACAGAAACATGTCATGAGACCTCTTCAGAGACCTGAACACCAGAGTGTGAACAGAATGTTTGATCACATCGTCAGACATTGTGGATTTCAATTATGTTTTCGCCTTTCAATTATTGCTAGGTAATTATAATTTCTTTCCAATCATTTACGCAAAACTGTAAATAAATATCTCCACTCCACAACAGGACAGAAACCAATTAAAATAAATCAAAATTACTCTGAAACACAGTCCAACCCGCCCGCAAAGCAAAACCGCAAATAAGTTTGGCTTTAGTTATTTATCCGTAAATTGCGCGACGCATCTCGTTTTGTAGAAGCACTAAGCAGATCAAATCGTTTTTATCAGAGAAAAATTATATATTTACTACACGCTGACATAGTTTTGGTATATGTAGGTATCTTATCTAATTTACCTGTTTTAGTAAATATATTAGCAATTTTATTGTATCCAGTAAATAAATGGTGATTTAATCTTTGCCGGTAGGAATAATAAGACTAAACTACAGTACAATCATGCAATAAAAAATTAAAAATTTACGAAACCATAGACTTCGTCGTAGAAATAGTATGTGCTAGTTAGTTAGTGGTTAGTAGTAGAAATAGCAATTAGCAAGTAGATAATCAGCCTTTTTGTTGTCAATAAAATAACCAAAGTTTTTCGCAAGAAGAAAATAAAATGGAAGGCATCCAAGTGGTAACGCAAGACTTTGTAAATGTGCATATAACAAAATCAGACAGTGAAGATGCAGCTCCTGTGGAAAGACGATTCAAAAAAGGAATCACGGTTCAGGATTTCAAGGTACGGGCTATGATTCATCGTTGCAAATGTTTGCAATTTGCCGGTTTCCTTTTGTTTTAAAACATTTGTAAGCCTAGAGTGCTAAGTGATGAGCTATGACCAACGTAAATAGTTTATACTAGCATAGGCCTGTTGTTTTTCTAGCAGTATTTATTACCTATTGCGTAAAACTGCGTAAAACGCCGATTGGCACAATACCTCCATCATTTGCTCAGGAGTTGTTATTACTGAATTATTATACAAAGTAATTAGTCTGTTGTAGTCTTACCTCACTAAACCAACCTCACTGTAGTAGTACCTTTCCCGAGAGTAGTAGGTATAGGTGCTAAGTATGTTTAGATTATGACAGACAAATTCCCTTTTGCAGACAAAGTTGGAGCTAATAACGGGTGGGTCTGCAATAACTATGAAGCTCAAGGTTTATGACAAGAAGAACAACTTTGTGTGCGACATAGACAATGATGAAGCCTTGCTCGGATCCTACCACATTGATGATGGAAGCCGGATCCATGTCATAGACAAGTTTGTGCTCACTAAGGACTTCACTGCAACAGACAGTGCAGAGAGGTAAATCATAAATGTTAAAGTTTGTATGGATGTATGTCTTTTACTCTTTCATGCAGAAACTACTAAGCGGATTTGACTGAAACTTGGAATGTATGAATAGAGTGACAAATAGGCAACTTTTTAACTGGTCTTTTATAAGTACTAGATGATATTGGAATACATTTCTGGAATGTGTTCCTATTTTGACACTTGTCTTGATTTGACCATTGATTAGTTTGATTTGGAGATGATCTGCTTCCGAAAAACCGGCTGTTAGTCATGTAAAGAGTAATAATGGCATAATAGTGCTTATAGATCTTTTACGAGTTTCGTCAACGATCTATCGATCTTTATGGTTCATTGAAATTAAGCAACATTCTGAGCGGTTACTACTTGGAAGGGTGACCGCAAGTGGCATTATCAGCTGAGCGCTTCCGTGCTTCGGAGGGCACCTTAAATTGTCGGTCCCGGCTTTTAAAGTCGTTAAGCCATGACGGAGGCCTTTAAGCGGCCTAAAAACTCCGTCACCAGAGTTGGCCACTTGCTCATACGAACTTACTTTTTACTTATAGTGCTTATGCGCAAAGTAAGGCTGTCAATGGCAATAATGAGAACTATGGATGACTTGTTGTAAAACTTACCCCTTAAATTAACCAATACAGGTTCCAGTTGTCTGAAGAGGAGTATAGCAAAAAAGGAGACACACTCCGCTCATTCCTGCAGCAGAACCGACTCGGGAAATACAATGAGGAGGAGATGAGTAAGATGAAGGAAGATCAGCAGAGGGAAATGGAGGAAGAAGCCAAGTAAGTAAACAGAAGTGGCAATTCTGAGTGTCGCAAAAGCTAAACTAAACTAACTAAAATTAATGCCATCCTTTTTATTTCCATCGCTATGAAAGGGACGGCAAATATTTTTAGTTAGTTAAGTTTAGCTTTTGGGACACTCAGAATTGCCACTATTGTTATATTATAAACACTTAAAACGGGATATTTATTCGCAGATTTTATTAATAAATATATTGTATTGTATTGCAGTGTAATTAGTGTTTGTGTTCCAGGTTGGCAGAGGCGGTGTTGGTCGGCGCGCGCTGCGAGGTGAGGGTGCCTCAACAAGGCTTGCGACGCGGGACTGTACGGTATGTATTACTAACGCAGGCCTTTCTTTTTACCAGATGATTTATACAATCAGGAGGCAATCTTTGCCTACATTTCACTGGACACTGATAGTTCCTTGGACATTGTTGAGATGGAATAGGCGTGCCCGGCAAACTTAACCTCTCAGCTTAGTCGGCCATATCCACAGGAGAGACAATGGTCAATATGTGAGGAGCTGACTAACCCGCGGGTCTCCTCACGAGGTTTTCACTGTTTAGTTAGAGCTAATGTTAATGCGCATATACATTTTTTTAAACGAAAAATCCATTGATCCAAACCCACGACCTTCGGATCCAAAGTCTGCCTCGCCTTGAAATCCCACTCGGCCAACACGGCTCAGTATTCGCTCGGTAATGTATTTATTACATTGCAGCTACAATGGAGCTTTGGAAGGCGCTAAAGGGCTATGGATCGGAGTCCAGTACGACGAGCCAAGAGGAAAGAATGATGGATCGTAAGTACCTTTTAATTTTACCTAATAATATAGAAGCTATTCGTTGCCTGAATCTCAAACAAAAATTCGTAAAAAAGGTTGCTATTTTGTAGAAGATACAATTTTCACGTTGCTAGTTGCAATCCCATCGACGCTATTAGATTTCGTTCACCGTTTTTACTGCTAAATTCGGCACAATTTTATATCAAATATGAATTTGGACATGCCTCTGACTACTCTATAGACAACTTTGAAGGATCTTAAATAAAGATCTAAGAGAATATTGTCATGGCATGATGTTTCGTGCAGTTTGTATGATAAAATTAATTGTGTTTTGTTTTCAGTGTCAACGGGCATCGCTACTTCACTTGTCCACCGAAGTATGGCGGCTTCGTCAAACCGGTTTATGTGACCGTCGGAGACTTCCCAGAGGAGGAGTTTGACTTGGAAGACGAGATATAAAACAGACCTTTTTGAAACCCTTTGCTATACTAGCTAGAGTTTTTACAGGTTTTACTTGCATAATAGTGGCAATTCGGAGTATCGCAAAAGCTAAACTAAAAATGTTGCCGTCCCTTTCATAGCGATGGGAATAAAAAGGATGGCATTAATTTTAGTTAGTTTAGTTTAGCTATTGTGACGCTCCGAATTGCCACTATTAATAACATTATAATTTAAGGTGCCACTCTAGGATTCGCTGTCTTGTTAGTCAGTACCAAAATTGCTACTAATATTTACAGATTTTTAAAGCTTTGTAACGCGGGAATCGAACTCTTTTGCGGCCACTCTTTCGCTACTTCATCAATTAATTCATGCTAGCGGTACTCTAATTTCGATTGCTATAGTATTCTTGCTATAGTAACAATGACGTCATAGCTTTTTTTTAAATATATTTTTTCTTTAAAACTGTAAGAACTCTGCTTGTAAGTCCAATATTGTGCAGATTTTGGCACAACAGTCTAAGCCTGTTAAGCCTGATTATAATTAATTAATGTTCTATATATTACTGCACTATTATTATTATTAGTATGCAGCTTTTGAAATTATTTTGTAACATAAATATACTAAATATTTGGCATAGTTCTGATTTCTAGGCATACCTACTTCAATGCGGAATAGGGAATAGAAATGTTGAACCAATCTGCTAGGCAGAGATAAACTCAATTAAAATATAACTTGGGTCTATGATTTTGATACTTGTTTGTGATGTTTTAACTACTATATATTAGCATTAGATTCTGAAATTCGGTTATTTATGATCTCATTGTATCATTTTTGAATTCTTTTCATTCATTATTTTGAAATAATGGTTGCATTCGAACTTTTTCATTCCAAATATGGAAAACATTCTTGTGAATATTATATAGAATTATTTAGCTAGTAAACAATTATGAAGTTATATTTTTTACTTACAATAAAAAGCTTAAATAACTATATGTTTTTAATTCTGTGAAACTTAGATTGTTCACAGAGTATTTTTTCACCTGAAAAATTTGCCTTGGCTATGTTCAATTTCCATTAGTTAATAATTTTGCCGTTTTATTTTGTAGTACCTTGCGACCACGGCTTCTCTCGTCTGGTATAAAAAAACCCTGTAGAGAAAGCAATGCTGCTAGACGAGTTACAAATAAGGGGCGTGTAGATTAGTTTTCGATTCACTGATTGTATTTACTACTTAATACTTCACACTATTTCAGACCACACTATCTCTTTATCAAATCGGATCTCAGGTTATGGCGCATCAAATAAACGCCAAGACTTACCTACCTACCTATTAGTTATAATTTATAAGCAGGTATCTAGAATGACGTTTTAGGTATTGTAAGGTTTTAAAAAAAATGTACTCAAACACGTTTACAATGTTTTATTTATTACTGATTACTGGTATAAAACTTAGGTGTAGTAACTCATTATAAAATTTATAACATAATTAATAAAATTCACTCACTACCGGAAAACAAATCTGTATTTGCCACAGACAACAAACAACTACAATACCACAGACTATAGCATAGCTGTGGTATTTGTATTTGTTGTATTGACGTTTTGTTTTGTTTCTTTAAGTATGTAAGACATACATACATACATAAATACATTAGGTACCTAAGTGACGTTAAGCTATGTTTGTTTCCAGTTTGAGTGATGACTAGTTTTGTTTTAATCTTAACTATTTGATTAGGTAGGTATATAAATTAAGTACTACACTTGAATGTGCTAAAATGACTAGAATAGTGTTACACTAGATACCTGATAGCATTTACATGGCTTAGCAGTATAGATGAGTAAGATACTACAACTAGGTTTACATAGACTATGTGCTTGGATAAATAGAGACATTTACATAGGCGACACATCGAGCTTAGTGGGCTAGATTCTATTTTGGCAAAAACAATAACTTAATGCATATTGGCTATTTTGAAAATGTTAAAATGTATGCTAAAATGGTTGCTTTAGGCCTTAATCATACCAACTTCCATTAATTTAATATTCTTGTCTTTGTTATGTTCATATTGATAAACAGAGATAGCAGAAGGCTTTTCAGCCATGTAAGTTAAGTTCTTAAAACTGTATAAAAATCCTAAGTTTGCTAAGCACTTCTTTCACAATTGGAGTGATAGCCACTAGTGGCAATTCGGAGTATCGCGAAAGCTAAACTTAACTAACTAAAAATGTTGCCGTCCCTTTCATAGCGATGGAAATAAAAAGGATGGCGTTAATTTTAGTTAGTTTAGTTTAGCTTTTGCGACACTCCGAATTGCCACTAATGTCAATTTAAAAGTGTTATTTAGCGAAAGTATATGAATAAGGCCTTAACGTTAAACCGCACTAAAACTCTCACTTAAAACCACACAGTACAGAAAAGTTCCACAGAGAATAGGGTGGTCTTCAAACCAGGCGATCGACGTTCGAGCGGTCCATCCACTCGTAGTCGATCTCAGAGTCGGCGACGGAAAATACCGCGCCATTCTCGCCTCAGATGGCCGACTTGTCGGTGTTATTCGCGTCGCTCACCCGGCGGGAATGCGGCGCCCGGCGAAGAGTTCTAGGCTGGAGGTTTAGAGGCGGGAGATTGGGACGCTCAATCCTAGTAGGAGAGGAGACGAGTGGACGGTTTCCTCTACGCAGTGTATCCAATCCATTTCTGAAGTATTCCTCCCGCTCGCTGTAACTCTCAATAAGCGGGGCGGGGTCTTCGTATTCCACGAAATGTCGAGTGATCGCCAAGTCTTCCGGCGGGCCGAGTTTGTAAAGAGGAGGTTCCACGCACTCATAGTGATGGTCCTCAGTTTCGTCGTGAGGGTAGGTGTCGGCGACGAAGTGTCTAGTGCCCCGGGGCGTGAGCGCGGCCCACAGCACGCGGGAGTCCAGGGCTGCGCCCCCGTACAGCGCGTTGGAGCCGCCGGCCTTGCTGGCGCCGCTCTTGCAGCCACCACGGGCCCTGATCGTCACAAATTTACAGTACCTGAGTACATTATAAGATACTTTGAAAGGGCATTTTTGATGTTATAATTGGGTTAAAGAAGATAACGAAAACAAATACCCTAAAGGGGTATAGGAAGGCCTTTGCCATTAAGATACAGGCTATAAATAAATAAAAAAAATATAGCTACTCACTCTCTGCACTTGAGCAGGAAGAGCGCCAGCAGCGCGGCGATGCAGAGCACGGCGACGCAGCACGTGATCAGCACCAGGAACCAAGTGTCGTCGCTGCTGGCCGGCTCTGGAACAACTTTACTATGACATCACATCACGTATATATCGACGATTTTTGACTCATAACTTGAATTAAATAATTATGACAGGTACCTAGTGGCTAAATGCACAAGCTGTGCGAAGTCAAAATAAAGAAAAGAAGAAGTAGCTAAATTAATAAAAACATCCAGACCCGGAACAAATATCTGCAGAACATACAAACATTTGTCCCGTGGCGGGGATCGAACCCGCAACCTCCGCGTCTCAGGCCTTCGCCCACTGCGCCACAGAGATACCTACTCAACTCGAAGCAGGGTTCTTCTCAGTGTTTGGTAGAGGGAAACTTTAATATCGGCATGTTGGCTGCAATGGCGAGAAACGTTTTCTCATCCTGCCCTACTTACCATGTCTTGGTAGCTCGTGATACTCAACCCCAGGAAATAGAGAGTTCTCCTCAGTGTTCGGTAGAGGGGAACACTTGGAGGCGCGACAGGGTGGCGTGAGGTTAGCAGCATTGGCGAGGAATGCGGGCAGCGGGGGCGGCGGCATGTGGAGGATGGAGTCGGGGGGCGGGCCGAGGGACAGACATTCTGACCCGCACGTCATCCTGGAGAACAATATGTACAATTAGGAGAATTATAAGACATCAAATATGTTGTAAAGAACGGTGAAAAGAAAGAAAGTTTGCATGAGTGAGTAATTTCTGGTGACGCAATTTTTAGGCTGCCTGAAGGCGTTAGGCGTATACTTTTTTAAATAAAATTGTTAAGTATTTTATTTTTGCATTTTGGGGCTTATTTACGTTATTAGACACTAATAGATAAATAAATAATGGGTCTAAAGTTGTTTTTATATTCAAATAAAAAAGCAACATTTTTTTTTTTTTTAAAGCATCTTTTTCACATAGGAACTTTTTGAAAAATTTAAGTTACCTACTTTGGAAAAAGTGTTCCTGGTGGTGACAAGGTCGATTAAGATAAATTCGAAGCCAATTAAAAAAAATAAGATACTTAAACTTGTTTAGTAGGGTATAAAGATGTTTATTGTACTATTATCTAATAATTATCATGAAGTATCAATTAGGTATTTCACTTACGTACGCTTTTAAGCACTTTCAGATTAGAATCAAAAAGTAAATACTTAAGTACCTAGGTAATAAAATAAAATAAAATCAGACTTTTAGAGATTATTTTTCCATCGACATTCATTTTTATCACTCATATTTGTCGTTAATAAGAATCAAACTTACGACTTCAGCTGCCAAACAATTCAATTCTGTACAAGTTAAAGTTTATTTATCGAATTCGTCTATTTTCATCTCATCGTAGCATATGGCTACGACGCGACGCTACGAGCGCTACGTATAAATTGGATCATTCGATTTAAAACCTTAAGTTTTCAATGTGAACCTTCATTATCGTATCAAATCTTATTTCAATCAAAAGAGGTAAGTATCTATTCATTTTGAGTTTAAAATAAGTCAACACAATCGGCAGATGTAAATAATAATAAACTATGTATTATGTAAGTACGTAATAATACCCTAGGAATGGTCTAGCTAGGATAATAAAGGTGTCCACATAATATAGAAAATTTGAGTCATTCACCCCACAACTATACCTACAGAGAGCATTTTCCATTAAATTATCAATTTATTTTTAACATCTTAGTATTTCCACACAATACAATATTGCATTACACAAAATAACTTACTTTTTTAATTTATTTAACGTATTTTAACACAAAATGGATGCACTTTACATCAGTTTCGAGTTACACTTGCTATGGTAGTGGTCCATGGATGCAGGGCGCAGGCGCGACCCCTCACCAAAATGTGTGCAAACCACTTCAAACGTTACTAGAAGTTTGTAATGCAATGCATACATTGCTAGTTTTACACTCCAGTGCTATATGAAGATTAAACCAAAACGGCAATGTGCAGCAAACAGAACAATAGTTTCGATCGGCTGAGTGAAGTAATAAAAGCAATTTTATTGATTTACGCACGCGCGATGTCCTTTTATTCGCGACTTGCGACCCTTGTATGGGGTGAAACGTTTTTGAAAATGAACAGATTGAATAAGTTCATCTTTTTCTAACTCTCTGTACTATGTAATGGAAAGACAGAGAAATATGATGTAGATGCTTTTGTTGACAATTTGCGAGATAATCACAGCGCTAGTATGACTTATTAAGTATGTCTAGTTGAGTCCATAAAAATATGATTTTATCAAGGGATTTGAAAGAAAGAAAGAAAAATCATTTATTCTTGTAGGAACTCCAGGATCACTTAAGTTTCGTTTTACATGCTAGGTGATTCTAATGCCTGTTCCAACGCGACTCCCTACACCAGGGAAAGAATCAGGCAAGAACCTGGTGGTGTGGGCCTAGCTTTTTTTTTAAAGCGATCCCTTAACAATCTAAATTAATCTAAATAGTCAAGCTTCAGTGGGAAGCCAGTCGAACAAAGTAAGGCATGTCAAAGAAAGTAAAAGTTATTGTATTCTAAGAATATTAAATAATTATCAAATATTTACTGCATTATTAGCGTGACATGTATGAATAATATAATAAAAACGTTCTTAAACGTTGAAACAAAAATTCATGGAGCACGGCCGGTATTCCAACCCACGACCTTCGGATCGAAAGTCGAGATACCTACATCCCACTCAGGCAACACGACTCGTACCCCATAAGTTGTTGGTAAACAGGGGATTGTCTGTGGCTTCGGTTGTGGACATCCTGTGTCGTAACGTAAGGGTTGTAGGTCGAAACTTTGATCGAGTTTATTCGGTAGGTGTTTACTTGGGCTAGTAAATCTACCAGAATAAACGGGTTTGTTTTTGTATTACGAAAACTATGTTTTACATTAGGAAATTATTTTATGTATGAAAAACCATTGTACCTACCTAGGTACTTATGAAAAACCATAGTAGGTAGGTATCACAAAATTAACATGCTCCAAGGACTGAATTTTTATTAATTCATATTTGGAAAACCAACAGCAGAGAACCAAATAAAGGTTTTCACTGATAGAAGAAACAAATAAAAAATGTATCTATGTAGTTTATCAGTCATCTGGTTACCATAACACAAGCATTAAATTGCTTAGCTTGGGACTATTTGACGCTGTGTGGAATGTTCATTTATTTATTTATTTAAACATGATGGCCAAAAAATCACATAACACCTACCCTAACACGTACTAATATTATAAGTGTGAAAGTGTACAAGTGTGTTTGTTACTCTTTCACGCTCAAACGGCTTTGAATGAAATTTCGTACCTACCAGAATTGCTTATACCCTGGATTAAAGAATAAGCTACTTTTGATCCCGGTATTCCCGGGATCAAAAGTAGCCTATTCGTATGGGAACGGGAACTATCACCGCGGGTAACACCGCGGGGCGCAGCTAGTGAACATTAAAACAATACTTAAGAATTAATTAGGTAGGTACATTACATTATACTGATGCTCCAACGACAACAGAAAAGATGCTCAAACTTTTGAATATAGAATACTTTTAGTTATTTTTTGTGTTTTTAGTAAAAGCGAGATAAAAAATTGTTCAAGTATAGTGAGAGTAATTTTTATTTCAATATGGCGCATCGCGGGTCTATTAAAATATAACTTAGAATTTTACAGAAGTTTAACATAATAATAAGAAACATTCTTTTTAAGCGCGTTTATTTAAAAGAGCCGTGTTTGCCGACTGGGATGTATCACGCTCTTTCAATCCAAAAGTCGTGGGTTCAAATCCCAAGCTTGCATCAATGGATTTTTGTTTTGAATATTAGGTATATAGGTACACGAGTTATAAACGGTGAAGGAAAGTCGTGAGAAAACCCGCAGCTTAGTCAGCTCCACATGGTGTTGATGATGACTATTGTTTTTAACCGATATTGCCAGTTAGTTTCTGGGTCTGGTTGTTTTTTATGTATTATATAATATTATGTACCTACCTATGTATTTACAGAAAAAAAATGTATCTAAGTATGTAGTACCTATATCAGTCATTTGGTTACCATAACACAAGCATTAAATTGCTTAGCTTGGTACTAGATGACGCTGTGTGGAATGTCCAGGGATATTTATTTATTTTATATTTATTTATTTTAGTTCAGCTGAAAGGAAGTTGTAAGTTCAGAAAAAGCCTAAACAGCGGAGTGTGAATAAAGTGGAAAGAAAGAAAGAATCACTTCAGTTTCGCCTTACATGCTAGGTGATTCTAATGTCTGTTCCAACGCGACTCCCTAGTGGTATATGACGGACGTTATTACGTCAACGCTATCTTAAAACTATATTCTCTGTTCATTCATTCTGATCTGGCACGTAATTATCGACCACCTGTTGTGTGACACAGATCATAAACCGCTGAATTGAAGCCACAATACGAGGAATGTTTCTTGGAAGCTCCTTAGAGTATGAATCCCACTAATATTATAAAGGTGAAAGTTTGTGTGTGTGTGTGTAAGTATGTAAGTGTGTTTGTTACTCTTTCACGCTCAAACGGCTGAATGGATTTGAATGAAATTTTGTATCAGGATTGCTTATACCCTGGATTAACAAATAGGCTACTTTAAATTCCTGAAAAGTGCAGTGTTCCCGTGGGATAAACCATTATTATTCATCAAAATAGTTTCGGTAGTTCGGCCGTGCAAAAGGTAGCTGTCAGACAAAATAACTTCATAGATGGCAGCACAGGAAAAAATATAACTCCTTCACGCTCAAACGGCTGGACGGATTTGAATGAAATTTGGTAGCAGGATTGCTTATACCCTGGATTAAAATATTACGCAATTTAAAATTCCTGAAAAGTGCATTGATTCCGCGGGATTATTAATAAAATTCATGAAAATAGTTTATACAAAATAGTTTGGCCGTGAAAAAGTAACAAAAAAGTGTCAATAGATGGCAGCACAGACAAAGTTATTATTCCTTCACACTCAAACGGCTGGATGAATTTGAATTAAATTTGGTAGCAGGATTGTTTATTCCTTGGATAAACAAATAGGCTACCTTAAATTCCTGAAAAAAGGAATGGTTCCGTAGGATTAATAAATAAACCATCCCACTAATATTATAAAGGTGAAAGTTTGTGTGTGTGTGTGTAAGTATGTAAGTGTGTTTGTTACTCTTTCACGCTCAAACGGCTGAATGGATTTGAATGAAATTTTGTATCAGGATTGCTTATACCCTGGATTAACAAATAGGCTACTTTAAATTCCTGAAAAGTGCAGTGTTCCCGTGGGATAAACCATTATTATTCATCAAAATAGTTTCGGTAGTTCGGCCGTGCAAAAGGTAGCTGTCAGACAAAATAACTTCATAGATGGCAGCACAGGAAAAAATATAACTCCTTCACGCTCAAACGGCTGGACGGATTTGAATGAAATTTGGTAGCAGGATTGCTTATACCCTGGATTAAAATATTACGCAATTTAAAATTCCTGAAAAGTGCATTGATTCCGCGGGATTATTAATAAAATTCATGAAAATAGTTTATACAAAATAGTTTGGCCGTGAAAAAGTAACAAAAAAGTGTCAATAGATGGCAGCACAGACAAAGTTATTATTCCTTCACACTCAAACGGCTGGATGAATTTGAATTAAATTTGGTAGCAGGATTGTTTATTCCTTGGATAAACAAATAGGCTACCTTAAATTCCTGAAAAAAGGAATGGTTCCGTAGGATTAATAAACCAAATTATTCATCAAAATAGTTTGGCCGTGAAAACGTCTGTTAGTCAAATAATGTTAATAGATGGCAGCACAGGCAAAGTTATAACTCCTACACACTCAAACGGCTGGACGGTTTTGAATGAAATTTGGTACCAGGACAGTTGATATCCTGGATTAACACAATGTCTTAGGCTACTTTAAATCCCTTAAAAGCGTATTGTTCCCGTGAGATTATCAAAATACCTAAATTATGCTTCTTGAAACTCAAACGGCTTAACGAATTACAAATATTGTTTTTTTTGTCAAGATAATCTCACGGAATTGGGACTTATGTACGCAGATAAATCCCCGATAAAAAGATTTCTGGCTTAACATAAACCATTTGAACAAAGTTTATATTTGTGTCTTCAATTAAAATTCGCTACAGCACCACATCGTCGCTATTTTATTAAATTTCCCACAGTTTCGACTCGCTTCGAGTCTTAATTCCTCGCAGCGCTCGCTTTGCTCGCATGTAGCTTTTTCAATCTTTTGCAAGCAAATTGAACTGTGTCAGACCATGGAATAGGAACCGACCAGTGCCTTTTCTTTGAGCATCATAAGCAAACATTAAGTGTCAGTCATGACGAATTTGTCTTAAAAATTTGAGTCTAAGAAACTCGATGCGCTTGCTTAGTTCAAAGCTCTCTTCGCTCGCATGGTAGCTTCATAAATATTTTGCTAGCTAATTGAACTATGTCAGACAATATAATAGGAACCGACAAACAGTCAGCCTTTTATATGAGCTCCATAAGCAAAATCAAGTATCACGTCAGGACGCATTTGTTTTTAAAAATTTCCGCTCGCTTCGCGAGTTTAAGACGCTCGCTGCGCTCGCTACGCTCGCACGGTAGCTTCATAAATATTTTGCTAGCAAATTGAACTATGTCAGACCATATAAAAGGAACCGAACAACAGTCAGCCTTTTCTATGAGCTCCATAAGCAAAATCAAGTATCACGTCAGGACGCATTTGTTTTCAAAAATTTCCGCTCGCTTCGCGAGTTTAAGACGATCGCTGCGCTCGCTTGGTTCGAAGCTCGCTTCGCTCGCACGGTAGCTTCATAAATATTTTGCTAGCAAATTGAACTATGTCAGACCATATAATAGGAACCAACCAACAGTCAACCTTTTCTTTGAGCTCCATAAGCAAAATCAAGTATCACGTCAGGACGCATTTGTTTTTAAAAATTTCCGCTCGCTTCGCTCGCATGGTAGCTTCTTGAATATTTTGCTGGCAAATTGATCTATGTCAGACATTAGAATACGGACCGACCAACAGTTAACCTTTTCTATGAGCACCCTAAGCAAAATCAAGTGTCACATGACGAATTTGTCTTAAAATTTCGGCTCGCTGCGCTCGCTTGGTTCAAAGCTCGCTTCGCTCGCACGGTAGCTTCTTGAATATTTTGCTGGCAAATTGATCTATGTCAGACCATACAATAGGGACCGACCAACAGTCAGCCTTTTCTATGAGCACCTTAAGCAAAATCAAGTGTCACATGACGAATTTGTCTTAAAAATTTCGGCTCGCTGCGCTCGCTTGGTTCGAAGCTCGCTTCGCTCGCATGGTAGCTTCTTGAATATTTTACAAGCAAAATAAACTATGTTAGACCATAGAATAGTAACCGACCAGCAGTCATCCTTTTCTATGAGCACCAAAATCAAGTAACACAATGACGCCTTGGTTTTAAACAAGGAGCAAAATTAAAAATTTTATGAAAACTTTTTCGATTACGTAAGAAGAGAGTAATTTTTTGCACTCTCGAGGTGCATTTTTATTCATATCTCTGACGATCCTCATCAGACCAAAAAAAGAATCATCAAGATCGGTTCACCCAGTCGACGAATTGAGAACCTCCTCCTTTTTTGAAGTCGTTAAAAAAATGTATTAACTTATTCACCGCGGGTAACACCGCGGGGCACAGCTAGTATTTCATATTTTTAAAATTATTCGCAGTTGCCGATCTTGAAAATGCATCAAGTTATGACAGAAGGCCTCCGCCACGTTAGTACCAAAGATAATTTGAAATCTTTTTAATTTTTTATTGTTTTTGGTATTACCAAAGACGTTTTATAAATCGTCTTTGGTATTACCGACCTACAGTCGTGAATAATACTGTATGTGAATAATATTTTTCATTTTTTGCAGTTGCTACCTACTCTGAATCTTAAATTATGTATATTATGTATAATGGTGTCAATTCAGATGTTGCCAAAACTAAACTAAACTAATTTGACAGCACTAAAAAAGTTGCCGTCCCTTTCATAACGATCGAAATAAAAAGGATGGCATCAATTTTACTGCTGTCAAATTAGTTTAGTTTAGTTTTTGCGACATCTGAATTGACACCATTGTCACCGTAAAATTGTAGATACCGTCTGATTGTAATCTAACGAGAGCTACGAGATAGTAAACTTTCGAAAAATTGTGACGTATGAGATGTTGTAAATACTGATTAATACTCTATCATACATACCTAACTCTACTTTAGGCCCAGAATGAAAACCATCGCTTCTTCACCTGGCACCCCCTCGGAAGCTAGCTTAAAGCTGAGTCTGGACCTTTTGACAACGCCCTTAGGCAGAGTGCCCATAGGTAATTGTTTACTTACTTATTTAGTTACCTACGTTTTTGTTTTAATATTTGTTGCCTGTTGTCTTTGTATTTTTGATTTGTACCATTTTTGTTGTGTGTTGTCAATAAACCTTTTCTTTTTTTCTTTCATAATATTTTATTATGAACCAGTGGTACGTACCTTCTATTTAATGGAAATAGTCAAAATAAGCGCTACCTTAAATGTTTACTCTGAGGGCTAAGGGTCTCTGCAACCTATTTCGGACATTTCGTGGTAGGTAGGTACTCTATTATTCGGGGCATGGTGATCCTGGATGCCTTAATTTACTCCGACCTTCAGTTTATTAAGATTACATTTTTAATATGGTTAGGTGTAGAAATATACATTGCATAGAGCTTAATTAAAAACAAAATAACAAATGACGTAGGTACCTACTGTTATTTTCAATTAATCCTTCAAAAAGGATTTAAAAATTGCATTAAGATCTGAAAGAAATGTCTACCGCTCCCTGGGATACGGTCGTGATCATATTTCATTTCATACTTTTCTCAGAAAGATCAATTTGTAACTACAACACAATACACACTATAGGTTGAGTACGAATAATATCTACAGGTAATAAAAACGTTTTGGTATTTTTAGAACGCTTTTTTAAGAACCTACGAACGGCATTATAGGTACTTAATTGGAAAAAAAATTGCTGTTTTTTTCAAAATTTAAACATTCCTAAAGATCTAAATTTGATTCTTAAAACAGCAAAGAAAGTTCTTCACGAGATGCATATAGGTTAGGTCATACCTACAATGAAAAAGTACATTTTACGTGAGTAGGTAATTCCCGTGTATTCTTATCATGTCAATAAAAAAAGGTTGTAGTGATACATTCGAACGAACGAATGAGTGTTACCTACATTGAATGTACGGTACGAAATCGGTACAAACAAATTACAGATTTTCAGAGCGACTGAATTTCCTGATGCAAAATTATAATAGGAGTAGGTAATAAGGTAAGTAATAAAAATATAAAAAGTGAAAAAAAAAAAATGAAATATGATATACACACAACTGTATTCTGGGAGCGGTAGACATTTCTTTCAGATCATTAGGCAATTTTTAGATCTTTTTGAAGATAAAAAGTAAAGTATATAAATAGTACTTAGGTATTCTTAGTACCTATACCTACCTACTTACTTATTTTTTAAGGTTTTCAATCTTATATTAGCATACTATTGAACACCATCAAATGATAGCCATCGATCATAGCTGTCATATCCGGCGAAAAGAAAACAAACATTACATAAAGAGACCATACTGTTGACGTCATCATGGCGCGTCCATTGATAAGGCTGTGTCGTGCGCGGGGGACGTGCGCAGGTCGGTTATACTACTACCATTGATAGGTTTGTAGGCACTTTTATATCAAACGAGACGTGTAGAGTAAAATAGTATTTTTTTTAAATAATAATAATAATAATAATTAATAACCTATTGTGTTGTGTCCCACTGCTGGGGAAAGGTCTCCCCTTTTAAATTCCACTCCTTGCGCTCCAAAGTCACATGTATATATACATAATCTTCAAGTATTTTTTTTTATAACAAAATTTTAGAATGTGGACATGTACCAAATAGGTATTTTGAACTACCTCTGAATAAGGTATCCACCTAGACATGTTAAAATATCAAGGCCAGTTAATGTCAAAAATCATAAAAATGTCTAGAGATAAGAAAAAATGCCTATTTCGTCTTGAGAACACAGTTGTAATCATTGCTAAAAATATGGAGAAAGGAGTCATGTTGTGACCTCACTTAGCAGCAAGGGCAGGGAAATTATGATGATTTTTTAAGTAGGTACCGCGATTTGCCTCAAATGATCCTAAACATAGGTATTTTATAGCTATTAACTAAGGAATTCACAGCTAGGTACTGATTCAATTGTAAGGTCAGCTCGCTATTACTGTTATTGTAATGTGATTTCACCGCAATTGGATACCAACCGCCAAGTGGTTCAAAAATGATTTGTATTCGCAATTTGCAAATAAAACTGCTGTTTCATATTAATTTTATGCTTATTTATACTTTTAACAAACTTTTCAAGTTAAGTTAGTCAACGACAAAACAGACCATGGACAAGACCATATCACAATAAAAAAAATACATTCATTTAACAGTTTACCAAAATCTAATTTACGTTCATCAAAATGATCTAAAAAAATGTTTTCCACAAACATCGAAAAGCTTTCAATTTCAGAATCGTATCGCATCCTACAAAAGTATTTCCCCCCAAAGCCTACCAGCCGGCTATAAAGCAGGCAGCACAGATGCCTCCCTACCGTCGGGCAAGTCAGTTCGCGCGGGAAACACTTTAACTTAAGTTAATTTAAAGCGACAATCAAAAATAGAACATCGCAAAAATTGCGCGAAATATTGGTAAGTTTAGAATGTTTTTTTTTATGTTCGAAATTTGAAATTTCTAATTTCCGCTTACCATGTAGTTTGTATGCAGTTTTGGTGTATAAGGTCACTTGCAGTGTGAGTCTTGACCCGTTGCTATAAAGGTCATTTTTTATTGAACATTTAGCACATTAAAAAACTTTACTATTCTAATTTAAAATACATAATTTTAGTGTAATGCGTTCCATCAAAAGTTGAGTTAGTGTTCTTTGTATACCTAAGTACTAGTATTTTTAAGCACTTTTATTTTTAAATTAGAAATAAAAAAAAAACAATTGTCTAAGTAATGAAAAAACATACGACTATGAAACTTTAATTTTATTGTGTACAGGTGTAAATAGTGTTTTAAATAATTAAAAAGTTTGAGAAGGTACCAATATTATTTTGGAAAGGTTGAGCAATTTTGTAAAATTTGTAATCCTAGTTTTTTTACTATTTATTTATAAGTAAGTATATTTATTATAACGAAGGTTAACATTTTTTTTAAATACTTTGATCTTTGTTGGCTTCAAGCACTCTATATTTTTTGCTTGGCATTGCTTGCAAGAAAATATTTAACATTAAATAATACATAAAAATCATTAATTCGTCACCCGGGATCCTATGAATAACTTTTTACCGTATTTTATTCAAAGCGGTTTTATTTCACGGTCTACGGAGCGTAGCAGATAGCTACGGCCCTACGAGCTACGCAAGTGGCGTAGTGTTTGTGCTACGAAACCATAAATCAACAGTTTTGTTGTTTTAGGATTCTGTACATAACGGTACACATTCGTACAAAAATAATATTGAACATTTTGTCGCATCCACCTGTATCTTATGTTTCATTTGTTGATTATTTTCTCGGTCGAAGTTCGTGAGATAGTTGATAGTTATTTTATGCGCTTCGCATTTTCGAACATCTTGTAAAACAAAATATTGAGAAACTGGTTGCTTTACGAGGATTCGCTCATCGGTAGGTATATAAATTAAGAATTTTATAGTACTTTTACGAGATATACTTACTGTACTTCAGATCATGAGCTATTTTCAATTTGGATCTAAAAACATTCAGTTTTCAGTTAAGTAGGAACACACAGCACTAAACTACATAGAAACAGAACATCGTTGTTTATATTTTTAAGATGATTTAAGAGTCCGGGGTTAGAACCCAATACCAGACCACACCTTAACGCTTATGGCGTATTATGCATAGTTTGTTAGGACACTTTCTGGGTGGTTATCCGCTATGCCCCAACATATACGTCGTGTTCAACGTAATAATAAAATAAAATAGAAGGTATCTACGCAGGTTCGAATCCTGCCGGAGCCGTTAACTTTTAGTAAGATTTTTCATTTAACTAAGTATACAAAATGAAACTATTACATAGGTATTAAAAAAAAGCTTATGATAGGTTTCACAAACTGTACATTCAGTTTTTTAAAATTCCTTTGTTCAACGTAATAATAAAATAAAAGCGGCGGTGGCGCTAGTTTCACCCATAGAGGCACCTTAAGTTATAAATTAGAATATTTTATGAATACTCCCAGTCCTCGCTACCCTATCATATGAGATCGCGACTAGGGAATACATTATTTCTTAGTGTTTACGTCGTTGGATTATGATAATATTTCTCGTGTGGACTCAAAGCGTTTTATACGGAACATGCTATATTGAGTTATAATGAAGGCATGGCGTCTGTTGGCTAAAAGCTTTACATTATTGGAAGTACAGTACCACGTAGCCTGGCGTCACTTGTAGCTAGTAGGTAGCTGGGTGATACTTTTTTCGACTTACTTTGTTGGACTGGCTTCCCACTGAAGCTTGACTATTTAGATTAAGATTTTAGATTGTTAAGGGATCGCTTTTAAAAAAAAGCTAGGCCAACACCACCACGTTCTTGCCTGATTCTTTCCCTGGTGTAGGGTGTCGCGTTGGAACAGGCATAAGAATCACCTAGCATGTGCACCTAGCATGCAAAAAAAAAAAAAAAAAAAAATTGAAACAGCACCTAACAAAATTAAAGCCACTTGGAAATTGATCAACAATGAGACTGGTAAGACAAAACGTGGCCACAAACAGATAAATCTAAAAGTCAATGATCATTTATTAACTAAAAGCGATGAGGTCGCTCACGCTTTTGATAATTTTTTCTCTAATATACCACATGTGGTGACCCAGTCATTAAATTCATCCGCCACTATAGCATACGGCCTTTTGGAATGCAGTGTTGCTCAGGGTAATAATGAATTCAGATTTAGTTATGTTAACGCAGACAATATTGTCAAAATATTTAAAACACTGAAAATTTATGGGGAATTTCGACTAAGATATTAGCTACTATTGTTGGTGATATTGCTCCTTGTTTAGCTTATATCTTTAACAATTGCGTTGACGAGGGAGTTTTTCCCAATCTAATGAAGATGAGTAAAGTTATTCCTTTATTCAAATCTGGTAATGAAACTGACCCCGCTAATTATAGACCAATATCGATTCTGCCTGCGTTAAGTAAAATTTTTGAAAAACTAATTCTTAATCAACTGCTCTCTCACTTTAATCTCAACGGACTTTTACACCAGCACCAATTTGGATTTACGAGAGGTAGATCAACTACCGATGCAGGTAAATTGCTTCTAAAGCACATTTATAATGCCTTTGAGAACTCACAAGACGTAGTCGGAGTTTTCTGCGATCTGTCGAAAGCGTTCGACTGCGTGTGTCATGCGACTTTAATCTCCAAATTAAAGTACTATGGTGTCGTAAACCAAGCTATTAACCTGATTCGATCTTATCTTTCTGAGAGACTCCTTAAAGTTGAAGTAGGAGGTGAAAAGTCCTCAGGGTCAGTTATTGATATGGGTGTGCCACAGGGCTCGATACTAGGCCCTTTTCTGTTTCTAGTGTACATAAACGACCTTCCTTCTTTTGTAAAAGACATGTGTGACATTGTTCTTTTTGCTGATGATACATCTTTACTTTTTAAAGTTGATAGGTCTAAAGATAATTATGATGATGTTAATGCCTCTTTAGCCCAAGTCTCAAACTGGTTCACTGCTAATAACCTCTTACTTAATGCCAAAAAAACTAAATGTATTAAATTCACTTTGCCTAACGTGGTTCAAAAACCTACAAAAATTAAATTAAATGGGGAAGCACTTAATCTTGTTGATTCAACTGTTTTCTTAGGTCTTACAATTGACTCCAAAGTGCAGTGGGGTCCGCATATTGAAACACTTGCAGGTAGGCTTAGCTCCGCGGCTTATGCAGTGCGTACGATTAGGCAACTTACTGACGAAGGAACAGCTAAGTTAGTATATTTCAGTTATTTCCATAGTTTGATGTCGTATGGTATTTTTCTTTGGGGTAAAGCAGCAGATATTCAAAATATTTTCGTTTTACAAAAGCGAGCTGTCCGTGCCATTTACAAAATGAAACGTCGGGACTCTTTAAGAGAGCGATTTAAAGAAATAAATATTCTTACTGTTTTTTCGCAATATATTTATGTAAACTTATTGCACACTCACAAATATATAAACAACTTTAAGAAAAAAAATGATGTGCACAAAATTAACACTAGAAATAAAAATAAACTATGTGTGCCTAAATTTAGACTAGAAAAAGTAAACGGTTCTTTTATGGGAAATACTGTACGTTTTTACAATAAACTCCCAATCAACGTAACTAACCTACCGACTCGAAGGTTTAAAACGTACATAAAGAATATTCTTGTAGAGAAAGCGTATTATTCCATTGAGGCTTTTATTAATGATAAAATTACGTGGCCTGATGTCGCTCTGCCCCTCGACGGTTGATGGTATACAATATCTTTACTACCTTGATAAGTAGGTACCTACCACTTAAGTCGGCCAAGTGTAGCGTGTGATGCCAGACAACATTTTGTTGAGGTGTTATCTTGTTAACTTTACAATTACTTTTACTTTTTTTGACATGCCTTACTTTGTTCGACTGGCTTCCCACTGAAGCTTGACTATTTAGATTATTTTAGATTGTTAAGGGATCGCTTTTAAAAAAAAAGCTAGGCCCACACCACCAGGTTCTTGCCTGATTCTTTCCCTGGTGTAGGGAGTCGCGTTGGAACAGGCATTAGAATCACCTAGCATGTAAAACGATACTTAAGTGATCCTTGAGGTCCTACAAGAATAAATGATTTTTCTTTCTTTCTTTCATGTAAAACGAAACTTAAGTGATTCTTGAGGTCCTCAAGAATAAATGATTTTTCTTTCTTTATTTCTTTTGTCTGACTCATATTGGTAAACTTATCTACTTAAAAAAAAAAGTTGGAATGTATAATGAATGAATAAAACCAACAGAAACATTTAATATCTATAGTTTTCCTTAAACTTTCGCGATCGCAATTCGTGGACAGTCCACCCGCGACCATGGCTATTGCAACATAGCCGAAACGTTGGGACGTAAAGAAATAAGGTAAATAACGCGATAAAACCCCGTGTACTTGTATTTATAAATATTTTACTATCTTATAAGTATTATAAAAACTATTTTTTTTGAGGATGGATTTTTTATGGATGTTTGTTATGCAAGAACTATTTAAAATACCAGATGTTTTTCTACAACGTCATTTTCACGTCCGCGAAATGTTCGTTTTCATCTGGTTTTCATATCTGTTGTTTCGATAACAACCTACGGATATGGTTGAAACTTGAAATATTTATACCTGGAATAAAACAGTCAGCGAATTCTACTTGCATAAGGCACCTTCAAAAGTCTAAGTATTTTCCGATTTTCTTCAAATGTAGAAATATTGTATACAATTTTGGTTGCGTCGCCTCAAATGCTTTCCCATCAATATTTGTTTAGGCTTCGATTTGTATGTGCTTGAATAAATCGTTCTCTAACAAATACATTTCAGGGCGTCTATTTAGATAATACTTTTATCCGCTAGACTTCGAAGAAAAAAATATTTTAACAAATATTTGAATCCAGTTTACTCGACCGCAGCTTCGCCCCCGTGGTATACCTACCTAAATAAAAAGTAGCCTTTATGTAACTCCAGGTCATATACTATGTATATTCCAAGTTTCAGCCAAATCCGTTCAGTAGTTGAAAGAGCAACAAACAAACAAACAAACAACCATACAAAATTTCACGTTTATTTATTAGTGGGATATCTTTCACTCACGACTTAATCTTCTTGATAATAGTGGCAATTCGGAGTATCGCAAAAGCTAAACTTAACTAACCAAAAATGTTGCCGTCCCTTTCATAGGGATAAAAAGATGATGGGAATAAAAAGGATGGCGTTAATTTTAGTTAGTTTAGTTTAGCTTTTGCGACACTCCGAATTGCCACTAAAATGACGTTAAGGTATAGTCTTTCCAATCGTTTATTTAACTTTTGACAGATCACGCACATAAAGTTTTGTAATAATTTTTGATACAATGTACTACAGGGAATACTGTACGTCATGGACGGGTGCCGCCCACTTAGAGATGTTTCATTCGTAATTAATGACCACCGACTATAAACTGTTTTGAAATAAATCGATTATCGGTTATATTAATAACACATAATTACAATAAAATTATTGTGATTATTTTTATATCAAATCACGTAAAAACCTTTATTATTTTAAAATGCCTTAGATGTCTCTGTTTTAATGCATAAATAATTTGCGTAATGAAAACAGTTCCATCGTACTCGTACCTAGTAATGGGATCGAATTTCTTCGCAGTTGGAACAGGCATTAGAATCACCTAGCATGTAAAACGATACTTAAGTGATCCTTGAGGTCCTACAAGAATAAATGATTTTTCTTTCTTTCTTTCTTTCTTTCTTTCGCTGAAAATTAATGAATCTAAAATAATCGTTTAGACTTACTGTAGTTGGTTCAAATAAAAAACATGTGAATGAACTGCGGTACCTACTTGTAATGAACAGGTGCCAAATGTTGAAATTCATAGTAAATAATGAGTTGTTAAATCGATTAAAACTTCTTCATGAATAAAATCGATCGATAAAATAAATCGAATCGGTAACGGGTCAGGGTATCACTATTTGAGTCAGTATTACAGCTGTCAAAAGTTAAATAAACTGTTGGAAAGGGTATAGTATATTTTCTCAATTCTTTTGTTCTATCCCTGTTATATTAAGACTCTGTTTTCATCTCCTTAAGGTGACAAGAAAAAACAATCTCTAGAGCCGTACTAATTTTAAAGTTGAATTTATAAATGTTCACAAGAAAAATCACATACGAAAAAGCCTATGGTAATGTTATTCCAGGATGTTGACGTATGTATTCAAATCAAAAAATATTAAACAGCTTCAGAGTAGGTAAATAAGGTACAAACAAACAGATCCGAACCTTCGCTAGGTTTCAACATTCAAGGTACTTCTTTATAGTCTACTTCTTGGTGTTCACCAGATGAAAATACAAAGGTAAAGTAAAGGCTAAAGTAAGCTAAAGGTAGGTACTTATACTAAGAACCTCTTATGCTGAGTACTAACAGAATTATTAATTAATACCTTTACAGTATTTACAACAGTTTAGCTGCGTGAAAAGCAACAAGATTTGTTTCCACTCAAAATTTGAAATTGTAATGAGGGCTTCGAGTTAAACTCCCTTTTATTGAATTAATTGGGGCGAAGTGGTTTTCGTATTAACGATATTATATTGAGGAATTTTTGATTTTTGCCTACAAAGAGCGAGTAATTGAATTTCACGGGGTTGAGTGTTTTAGCCGACGGCGATCAGACTAAAACATATTAAATTCGATTTTTATTCCGTCGATTTCATTTGGTTCTAAACTTTGAAATGAAGTTTGGTTGCTTTTTATTTGATAGTACAAAATTTCTAAGAAAGTAGATACAATTCTAGTGATTTTCTTTACAGCATCCGGTTGAAATTTTCAGCAAACTGATAAAATTATTTTGTTTTCGACGGCAATAAATCTAGTTCATAATACAAGTCATGCATCACGGTGTGACGTCATCAGCTCGTGTTGCATGTATGTACGTCATACCTTCCTAATTGGTGCTAAAATGGGAATGCCATGGGAGCTCAATGCATAGGTGCCCAAATAATAGGTGCTCAAACGGGAATACTTCCTAATTACAACTCTGGCCACATGCGCTTGTTACAGAAGAATGCGACCAACGTTATGAGTTTCAATAACTATTTTTTTCTATAATATGAATTAATTTATGTGGTTAGATGGTTCTGTGTGAAATGTCCATCGTTATTCATTTATTAGCCATGAATAAGTTATATGAAATATCTTCAACCAGACGTAAAATACTTAATCTAAGGCCCTCGTAATATATATCGTACATACATAAATATTATAATATATTAATGATGTGTGTGAGTGTGTGTCAATTAGACGTAGGCGTGAATAGTGATCTATAAAAGATTGTAATGCTGATGTGGGCGTTAATCGTATTAAGAATTGAAATGCTGATCTGAAAATGTAAAAGGACCGTCTCTCCTGACTACGGGTAGGCGGATACAGGGCAGTTCACCTCAGAAGTCGCACTGTGTAAAACAGGATCACAACTTAGCACTGAAAATTAAATGAAATGACATTTCAAAATGGAAGACCATAGGACTTCATCGAAAATGATACCTAACCATGGATTTATGGCGATTATCTTTCTTAAAGAAGCACACTTACTTGTCATTGTATCTAAATCTGACCGCAAGGATTCCAATTTGACAAAATTACGTTTGTATTTAGTGCTTTTTCCTCGCGATGTTATCCAACGTTTTATTCAACGTTATTAGCTCGTGTTGCAGGACGTGCTAAGGGGTAGTCAGAGGTATACCTGCACGGTATACCTCTGACTGCCCCTTAGACATTTTCAAAAGATCTAAAGTGACTAAAGAGATCGGAAAGAATTTGTCTACCGCACTTTGGGAATACAGTCGTGATCATACTTCATTTTTCATTCTTAATTTTTTTTTAATTGTCTTTGGACTTGTGTGTGACTACCCACTTCACAACTTTATATAATCTGCAATACCTAAAGTTCAGAATTATCTGTAATGATAATTTATTATTTTATATTTTTTGATGTTGTTATCTCTTAATTTCTAAAATAGGTCGTTTATTCAATTCGCAAAATTTAAAATAATATGGACTACATACTTTCGCTGCGATTTATTTGCGCTTTTACATTATATATTTAATACATAAATAAATATCCTTAGATCATAAGGATAAAGTGATCCTATTAGTGAATTCCATCGATGCGTCTTCTGTACTTTGTCGTACTGTCCTTAGTAAAGCCACCGCCCACATCTTCAAAGCTGCAAGCCTTTGTCGGCTGCATTATTAGTGAATGCTCTCAGGATACGCCTTTCATGGCTCAAAATAGAATCTAGGTTACACATTTCTGAGCTAAAGCCTTTCTAATGAGGTTTTAATACCTTCCTATTACTTCCTTGATAACGCGTGCAGGTCATTTGATTTAATCTCGTATCTAAAGATAAATTCAAGATTTTGATTAACAATTATTTTTAATTGTTATAACTATGAAACTTGAATATACATTGAAGATCTGAATCTGATATATTTGTATTTTGTATTTTTTTCTAATTGATCATGGTTTTCTATTTTTCTAAATCTATTAGTATTACGAGTAGTGACTTATTATGCTGCTACTATTTATTTATTTATAGAAAACTTACAGCTAAACAAACATCTTACATAGAATATATGTAATAGGAATATTAATTTAGAGCCAAGAAGTTAATTACAAGTCTTCACTACTTTAAGAGCTTATGATAGTTTTTACAAACGGAACATTCAGTTTTTTAAATTTCCTTCGTTTAACGTAATAATATAATAAAAATAGGCGGCGGCGCTAGTTAATTTTAACATAGTTTTATTTAGGTGGTTGCATGCGTCAAATACAACCACCTAAATAAAACTATATTAACTATATTTAAACTATATAGTCATGTCCAAGCCGAAGTATTCAAGCCATCCTATTAAATGTAATTCTATAGTTATTACCTAAAAATGTTAAATTCACAGACAAAGTAGTAACTTTTCCACAAACTTTGGACAGGCACTCGTGTCAAGTTCACTATCAACTTGATTTCGTTTAAACCTCACAAGTTTACGAAACTTTGTGATGTCAGACGTAATTGACAGATGAATTGTTTCAAAGTTTTCTAACTATTTAGCTATGACTGGTAAATAAATGGACGTCAATTTTTACCGAATTTAATATTCCACTCTACTTATTTGTTTAATTTTTATGATCTGTTCACCGATTATCCCGTCAATAGGTTTATTAGTTATTAAAACAAAACTCCACTACATTCTTGGCCAGTAAAAGTGATTGATATTTGATAAATGAATAAAAACTCGTGCATGTCTGTCTGACCTTGCCAGCATACCTACTTTAAGACGAATACTATAGTAGTATTGACGCGTGAATCCACATCACCTATTCATATAAAGTGGCTTGTCGGTTGTACGATCGTTTTTCATACGCTAAAGGGCCCATTTACAATGTTTATTACTGAACACTTGTGTCCTTTAAATGTCTGGCTTTGATGCTCAATGTAGACCATAAAATGTATTAATACACCTGTGCTCGGTAGTTTCACCCGCAATTTCGTAAGTTCTGCAATAGCCTTATGCCTTTCGAGAAATGCACAAATACGAGTAGTTTTACAAACTGATTGGTAGTTCCAGAGGTTAGAGTGAAGATAAAAACACATTTCCACTTTATTATATTGGTATTAGTAACACATCAATATAAATGCTTGGAAATTCACATAGCTTCACACAGTGTCATGCTAAGTAACTTAGTAAATTAAATAATATTTTTTTTTTTTTTTTTTTTTTTTAACCTATATCGTCCCACTGCTGGGCAAAGGTCTCCCCCATATCCCTCCAACCATCTCTGTCCTTCGAGATTTCCCACCAACCTCTCTCGAAGGTGTCGAGATCGTCCCTCCAACGCTTCCTTGGCCGACCACGACCTCGCATCCCGACGGGCTGCCAATTGGTAACGGCATTTGTCCAATTATCGGGATGCATCCGACCAACGTGACCCGCCCAGTCCCATTTGAGTCGGGCAGCTTTCCTTCCGACGTCTGCAATGCCCGTGACTGAACGCAGTATGCTGTTCCGTACTCGGTCAGTGCGTTTAAAACCGAGGATACTGCGTTCCATTGCAACGCAATGGAAATTAAATAATTATAAACGCAAAATAAAAGATGAATTCTATCATCATTTTGATGTTTTACTGAATCCGAAGTTGAAAATTATTTATTCCATGTTCTAAAAACTTGAACAGAAACTTTTGTTTTGAGATGACAAAAGGATAAAGTTACCGTAAAACTAATTTTTTGACTTAACAAAAGTTTGTTTCAAAACTTCGGATCTTATTTCATAAATAACTAAACAATCAAATTAGGTGGATAACATTTATTTATAGAAACGAAACTACTACACACTTACATAACTGTACAAAATACAATTATTAGGTTAGTTTATTCGATGACCTAGCTAGAGGCTAACTTTAGATTGTATTTTACCTGCTTTTGAAGTACTTTGAAAATTAATACAACTTCAGGAATAGGTATCCCTCAATTTTGCACGGTCTAGTAAAGTAAGTAAGTAAGTTACGGTCTAGTGCGATTGTGGGATAGACTATACTATCTACACTTATATTTTTTTAAAGTGTTAATAGTGTCAATTCTGATGTCACCAAAACTAAACTAACCATTTTGACAGCACCCCAACAATTTCACCCCCCCAACTAAAAAGAGGGTGAAATTGGTAGGTACAGCTAGCTTTATTCAATTAGTAAAAACTTTACAAGCAATAAATAGAATAACCTAATGACTAATAAATTAATTAATAGCCCTTGGGTCTAGACGTGTGATGGAAAATCAATATCACACACATATCTATGAGTAGGTTAGGTACCTAATGAATAGGTAGGTACTATCTACTTAAATGCTTTAGTCACTTCTACTATAAATAAACAAAATAAGAATTATTTAATTATTTTTATAACGCGAACGAAGTCGCGGGCATATTGCCTATTTAAAATCAAGTTATTGTACCAATTTTGTATTATAAAAATAAATGTTTTCTTTCCATTACAAAAAAATAATTTCCTTAAAAAGTCTCTACAAATATCATAAATCAAAGGATATAACTACAAAAAATAAGTTCGACAGGCGCCATTCAGGGACATTACGACAGTGTCCTTGGCTTGGCATCGATCGGCTTCTGTCACCCACTGCCTTCATTAGACGCGGAAATATGGCCCAAGTTTATAGCATAAATCTAGGTACCCTACTTAAGATGCTTGTCTGAACAAATATCCTATAAAGTCTTGGTTATAGCTGTCCTGTGGAAAAGAGCAAGATAATGTTTAATGTAAGTTTTAAATTATTATTTTTTTAGAAAGGTTTTAAGAGAAATGATGAATTGTGCTCCGGAAACGTCGCGCCAGTCTAAGCGTCTTAAACATGTTCGTTTTTCATATGATGTTCTTTTTAATCAAATTAATGTTTTGGTGAAATATCGAGTTCTCCATAAATATGGGTTTAAGAAAAAATTGAGCTTGTAGAGAAATAAAAAATACAATAATTGCAAGAAATAATTTGATGATACTTATATCATTATACAAATAATATTGTTGCTTCAAATCTACCAAATCTACATCCAATAACACTGTCGAGTTGTAGAATATTCAAAAAGTTTTGTTATAAAATTTAATGTTTATTTCGAGACTACAAATGCTATTCAAATAAATTAAACTGCTTTTTGAGAATAACAAATAGCTAATTCCCGGACCGTGTCACAAACAAACTAAATCAAGCACTCGGTCGCTTTGATTCGAAAAATCGGAACTCGTCGCGCACTTCCATTAGTGAATCAAACATTACAGACAACACTCAGTTTATATATGTACAGTAATATTTATATGTACAGTACATGTATCGTGTTTTCCTGTTCAGGATAGTTCAAAGCTAGGGCCACACTTAGAGCGAACGAATTTAGTTTAGGCTCATTATTATCATGTCCTATGTTATCTCATTGTTTTATTTCATCTAAAGGTTGTCTGCCGCTCCCGGGATACAGTCGTGATCATATTTCATTTTTTTTTTTTCATTTCATTTCATTTCATTTAAAGGTTGTAAGCCAGCCCATTGTCAAATAAAACTTAAGTTTACTGGTTCTTAAGGTTTCTTTGTAAGTGTACGAGTACACTAAAGTATTTTCATTATCAACATCGAAATACAATAAACAAGCTAAACTGTGTTTTATATATCATTGCCTAATGTTATTCCAGGTCATAAACTATGTAGAATCCAAGTTTCTGTGTTTTATATATTATTGCCTATATGTTATTCCAGTTCATAAACTGTCCAAGCTTTAGCCAAATCCATTCAGTTGTTTGTACGGGAATGTAGTAGTAACAAACATCCATCTATACATACACCCATACATACTTTCGCGTTTATAATATTAAGAGGAATTGTTTGTGTTATTAATTTTATGAATAGATTATTTTATTTATACTCGTATAGTGAGCAAAATATTATGATTTAATTTGAATATTAAATACCTATATACATAGCTTACTCATTGTAAAAATTTTTCAACGGTATTTGGAATACGTTTGATGTAAGACGCTACTGATTACTCTTACTTTCTGAGATCATATCGATATTTAGGCCGTAACTAATGAACACTTTACTTTGATAAAATAAGCCATACATTTCAATCCCATCTGAATTGGAAATACCTTTATTCACACGGGAATAACTCGTAAAAATATCGTTCATTTAGATACCACTAATGATTAATCCAGAGAATTTTGATCTGGATCAATCATAAAGCCGACGATATTTTACGTAGGTACTTTAAAATTTGTGTGATATTATAATATGTAGGTACTTATATCGATGTAAAGGTCTGTAGGTATGGAATGATCACGAAAATTTTGAAAATTAAATTCTATTAGAGCTTGGTACTTATTCACCAAATATTTTATAGTGACAACCCTCGCTGTAGCCGTATTCTAGGAAACTGTCACAGTGCTCTGACGTCATTCAGCGCTATCGATTGGTCCCGGCAAACCTATCTACAGGTATCTATAGACAAGCTATTTCTGGTACCTATAGATATCGATACGGATTGAATATTGATGACTGGTGGAACAGAATGAAAGGAAATACCTATGTCCATCTGAAATAGTGTGCCTTTCATAATGATTAAAGCTCTTTTCAAATTCTGGTCTAGGTACACATATTATACCCACTCATAGGATTCCACCTAGGATTAATTAAATTACTTTAATTTAAATATACTACTGGCATTTACAACTATAGTAGAAAATTGATACAGCGTTAGGAGGCAATCTTTGCATATGCTTAATGGGACATTGAGTGTTTGAGGCATAGTTGAGACGGAATAGGCGTGCCCAGCACCTAAACCATCCTCTCAGCTTAGCCGGCCGTATCCACAGTAACGACAATGGTCAGTACGTTTGGGACTAAGCCGCGTTCCTGTTTTCCTTCACCGTTTAGAGTTCCTGTTAATGCGCATTTACTAATGTTAATAATCCTAGGTTTATTAGACCTCCAAATAAATCAACAAGTATGTAATAGATCAACTTTATAAAACGATTTTTAATTGAAATCTTTCAGGGTCCAATTTAAAGGCACACATTGAGAATAAAAAATCTGAATATTCTATTACCCGTTTCGTGCTTGAAGTTCTCAAGTTTTTAATTTTCCACATTCTATTTCACTTAAACCTAATTCAGTCCTAAAGTAAATAGGTTTTAAAATTCAAAGCCCTTGTGAACTTTACACTTTTGTGCTCTCTTCTAAGCACTTGAGACTTAAGAATAATATAGACTCTAGAGGGAATTCCTTTGAGCATTATGTTTAGTTTATTGCAATAAAACAATGGACTTTTGATAATTATGTTCTACTAGGGTTCAAGTTTAACATTATTATTAACTTTAATGTCCCACTGGTGGGCAGTGTACTCCAGTTTCCCTATATCTCTCTCTCCTGTGTTATGAGCACTGTGTCCAGTCTGCACTGAATTTTGCGAACTCGTCTCTCCATCTTGTTCGTGGTCAAAGTTTAATAATCGTATTGTGTTCAAATATTCAAAACGCTAATGCAACCTTCCGTGCTTTGGGGGCACGTTAAATTGTAGGCCCTGGTTTTTAAAGTCGTTAAGCCTTAACGGAGGCCTTCGTGCGGTCTAAAACTCCGTCACTAGAGCCACTTACTATTAGGCCTTTACGTTAGTTCAAGAGGCAAATTTTGCCTACACTTAACGGGACATTAAAGTGCCTAGGACATGGTTGAGATGCGCATACAAACAAACACACAATTAGAATATGAATGAATGAATGGTTAACTAACTTAATTGCACACCAAGTAAATATGAAACAGAACTTAGAAAGAAACTTATCTCATTCAGTTCGTTGTAACATTATCCACTTATACTTCTCATTCTACAGTGACCTGGTCTATGAAAGAAAGAAAGAAAGAAAAATCATTTATTCTTGTAGGACCTCAAGGATCACTTAAGTATCGTTTTACATGCTAGGTGATTCTAATGCCTGTTCCAACGCGACTCCCTACACCAGGGAAAGAATCAGGCAAGAACCTGGTGGTGTGGGCCTAGCTTTTTTTTAAAAGCGATCCCTTAACAATCTAAAATACTTAATCTAAATAGTCAAGCTTCAGTGGGAAGCCAGTCGAACAAAGTCTTCGGACACTATCTTCGGAACTATCTTCGGAATGTCAGCAATCTGCTCCAGTATCCATCTGGTGACCTAACCGTGTTTATTTCAATCGAGACTTGAGACTCGGCTGACCCACATTTAGTTTCGGATTTAGTTTAGCTGGATGTATTTTAGCCGCGACGAATTATACTTTGAGTATGACCGTGTTATAGTAGTTCTATATTTTAGGGCAATTTAACTTTGAAATTGAAACATGTCCGACGCCAATTAAGGGTTTTAAGGTTTCGTTAGCAAGTTAATTTCAGGTATTTTATTTGGATTTTTCTGACAGTTATCTATATCATTTTCAATCATTTATTTATTTATTTCTCTCACAAACAATACATACAGTTAAATAAGTATAAATACAGGAAAATAAAATGAATTAAAAATAAATAAATAAATGCAGATAAAAATTATCCAAAAATAAGGTGTCGGTTCTAACTTATTGACAAAGAAATGTTGTGAGAGACTGATATGTATATTATATATACATCCAACTAGTATTATAAACGCGAAAGTTTGTATGAATGTTCAGATAAATGTTTGTTACTCTTCCACGCAAAAACTTCTGAATGGATTTGGCAAAAACTTGAAATATTCATAGTTTATGATCTGGAATAACACATTCTACAGGCTATTTTTTGTCCAGGTAGGTACCATTCGAGCGAAGAGGCTTGTAAGTTTGTTCTCTATACAATTTTTTTTTCAAAATACTATTTGTTCAAATAAAAACCGATAATTGCTGTAGCACTACTAGTTTATGATCTGGAATAACACATTCTACAGGCTATTTTTTGTCCAGGTAGGTACCATTCGAGCGAAGCCGCGGCTTGTAAGTTTGTTCTCTATAAAAATTTTTTTTCAAAATACTATTTGTTCAAATAAAAACCGATAATAGCTGAAGCACTACAACATTTACGTGTAACAAAAAAGGCAATTCAATCAGCGTTTAATATTTACCTTGTTTTCGCTATTAGAAACGCTTTACAAATCCTCTACGGCGTTGACGTAGAGCCTACGGCGTAGAGCCTACGGCGTAGAGCCTACGGCGTAGAGCCTACGGCGTAGGCTCTACGCCGCAGGCCCTGGCCGTAGTACCTGGAGCCCTAAAAGCGTGAACATTGTTTTCGCTATTAGAAACGCTTTACAAATCCTCTACGGCGTTGACGTAGAGCCTACGGCGTAGAGCCTACGGCGTAGAGCCACACGGCGTAGGCTCTACGCCGCAGGCCCTGGCCGTAGTACCTGGAGCCCTAAAAGCGTAAACATTGTTTTAGTAATAACCAGCATTGCCAATTCTACAGTAAAATTGATACCTAAATACCTATAGGATGGAAGACGATGTATAATCTGAACTATGCTTTGAAAACATTTCGTCATATCATCTAAAAATGGATGTGTGATTATCCAGTCGGTTGATATTATCTAGAATGAATAAATGAAATAAATGAATTGTACGGGAGTTTCAGTAGGCTGTATGGCGCAACTAACCTGGTCTCGTCAATCTAGCAGGTCCAGGGTCGTGTCCGGCTTGCACTGAGAATTCACCGCACTTTCTAGGTCCATAGGTGAGGAATGATGCTGGGACTGTAGTTTGTGTCTCTTATGGAACGATCACTAGAGGTCTTATATGATATTGAAGCGCGAGCGGCACTGTGCGAAAACACGAAGGATGCGCGCGCGGCTGTATCGGAAGGCGTCGAACAAGCAACTCTCAAAATGGCTTCCTTTCGCCGTTTCGAAAGACAATAGAGGCGTCACACCAAAACAGCCAATAGAAATATTGTGAACGGTTTTGATCTACCCTCAAAATTGTGTATGTCTTTAATACGCTACCTACATAAGAAAATAATGAAAGAAATTCGAACGAAAAATATATCATCTGTTCCGCTGGAACATGCCGCTCACCTTAAAAGAACGTGGTTGCTTTTAACATGAAAATTGTTTACTAATTATACTACACTAAAGAAAACTATAAACGAATAATGAGTATGTACGTACTGCTGATTAATGAAAAAGAAACGAAAAACTATTGCAAAGGAATGGGGCAGATTTTTACCACAGGTCTCTTAGTATAAGAGTTGCCCATTCGAAGGGTTACGGTACGTGTTATATTATCCGTACCTGGATGCAGAGCATGCACCCGTGCCAATCTCCACTGTAAAACCGGCAAATTATCATCGCGCACCACAACAATCATACCTTCACTAATAGGAGGGCCGCGATTATGAAACCATTTATGTGTTTGTTGGATTTCGTGTAAATATTCACGACTCCACCTCTTCCAGAAATGTTGAATGCATTGTTGCACCCACTGCCAACGATTAAGCCTATCAGTATTGAATTCTGTCAATGAAATGTCAGGTAGGGCCGTAAGAGGTCCACCAACCAAAAAATGCGCTGGAGTCAGCGGTTGTGGATCTGACGCATCTGAACTCAAGACGCATAAGGGACGTGAATTTAAGACTGCCTCGATTTGACAGAGTAAAGTGTGCATTTCGTCGTAAGTTTGAGTACGAGTTCCTATTACACGATGTAAATGATGTTTGAAACTTTTAACGCCTGCTTCTACTAAACCACAGAAATGTGACCCAGTAACAGGTTGAAAGTGAAATGTCAAGTTTTGTTTAAGTACCTGTTCATGTAATGTCCTTTGAACGGCGTCTGAATTTAAAAATGTATACAACTCACGAAGATGGTTGCTACATCCTACAAAGTTCTTTCCGTTATCGGAATAAATATCTGTACATAAACCTCTGCGAGACGTGAATCGTCGTAAAGCCGCGAGGAAAGATTCTGTCGTAAGATCAGAAACCAACTCTAAATGTATTGCCTTTACGCTCATACAAACAAATACCGCAACATATGATTTTATTATTTTAGCATTTCTAACTTTATTTGCACGAACATAGAACGGGCCGGCATAATCAACAGCTGTTTTAATGAAAGGACGCGCTGACTGTGCGCGTACGCTCGGCAACGGAGCCATCTGTGGCTGTGTGTGTGTGGGTCTCGCGCGAAAACACGGAACACACTTATGTATACGCTGTCTAACTATATCCCGCCCAGATAAAATCCAATATTTTTGTAACAATAAGTACTGTGTGGACTGAGGACCTGCGTGTAGGTGTGTAATGTGAGCATCATCGATTATTAACGTAGTTAAGTAATGTTTCTTCGGAAGTATCAATTGATGTTTTGATTCGAATGAAAGCAATGATTTATGCAAACGTCCACCCACACGCAACAAATTATCTTTATCTAGAAATGGTGATAAGCGTTTTAATTGATTTGTAGGCGATTTACTATTTGAAATATTTTTAATATCTTCTACGAAAGTAGACTGCTGAACTATACCTATAATCTTTTTTAAGTTAGAATTATACTCGAGCACCGTTATGTGCCGAGGAAAGGCAATCTGTGATTTTTTACACTTGTAATAAAATCGAAAAATGTAAGAAACGACACGAACAAGTTTTCCTAAAGAAGAAAATTTTGAAAGAAACTCAGGTTCTTCTTCTTTACCTACAGAAGAAGGATGTGCAATAATGGGAAGATTACGTTTTTCTTCCATAGTATTTATATTTTGATTAAGAACCGGCCAAGTATTTGGCTCAGTTTGTAACCAACTAGGACCATGAAACCATAAGGAGTGTTCGATGAACACCGCGGGCAGCATTCCCCGGGAAGCCGAGTCAGCTGGGTTATCAAACGACGGTACATGTCGCCAACAACTGGCAGGCACCCGTGACAGTATGTCACTTGTGCGATTGGACACAAACGTCTTCCATTCATGTGGCGATGAGCGTAGCCATGCTAACACAATCGTGGAATCGGACCATGCGTAGACATGATCGAAATGAATTCGGTCGCCGTAGGCGAGCATAACTTTACTAATTAACTTCGCTAGTAATAGCGCTGCCATAAGTTCTAATCGGGGGATCGACAATCGTTTTAGAGGTGCAACCCTTGTTTTTGCCAAAACAAGGGAGACCCGAGTTTGACCATCACTACATTTACACCGGATATACACACACCCGGCATAAGCTCGTTCGGAGGCGTCAGCAAAACCGTGAAGTTCAATAGAAATTGAATTAGAAAATATGTGACGCGGAAAAACACACTGCGATAAGAGTGGAAGTTGCTTGACAAAGCTTAGCCAAGCATTTACGATATCAATAGGAGGTGACTCATCCCAACCTGCTATCCAAAGTAGTTGCATTAAATATTTAGCGTATAATATTACCGGTGATAAAAACCCTATCGGATCATAAATTCTTGCAATTTCTGACAGTATTGCCCGTTTTGTACAATTTAAATTAGAAGTTTTGACCTTAAAAGAAAAACTATCCGAAGTGGGGTTCCATTGGAGCCCGAGAACCTTTATCGAGGGATCTTTTTCTACATCAGCGAAAGATAAGGCGTCAGGCCGCTCACCATGAAAGTCCGAGGGCACTGCGGCGAGTATCGCCGGCGAGTTACTGTGCCACTTGCGCAACTCAAAGCCTGCGCTTGCACAAATACCGATCAGCTGTTTTTGTAGATTGAGTGCGTTCATCTCACTGTCTTCCCCGGAAACGACATCGTCAACAAAAACATCCCTCATCAAAACTGAGGACGCTAGTGGGAACTTCTCAGCTTCATCCCGTGCGAGTTGTTGTATAACACGTAACGCTGTGTGCGGAGATGAACTGATGCCGAAAACGACGACGCGCAACCTATAATCTTGAATAGGTAGGTCAGGAGATGGCCGCCAAACAATCCGCTGGTATTCCCAATCAGATTTTCGAACAGAAATATTGCGATACATATGTTTAATATCAGCTGTGAAAACAAACTTGTGAACCCGGAAATTAAGTAAAATATCTACTATGTCAGAGTGCAACTTCGGACCCGTGAGCAAAAGATCATTTAACGATTTTCCGTTAGTGGTTTTACAAGCAGCATCGAATACCACCCTCAACTTGGTGGTTTCACTTGATTCTTTGACCACGCAGTGGTGCGGAATATAATAGTGAGAATTATCGTCGTAAGACGGAGGATTACAGAGTTCCATTTGATTTAAATCAATGTACTCTTGTAGACAAGCGTGATAGTCCTTTTTAAGGGACGAATTACGTTCTAAGCGATATTCTAATTTACGAAAACGAGCGAGAGCAATGTCACGTGATTGACCTAGTATAGGTGCAGTTTTAAATGGAAGTGCTACGACGTATCGACCGTTTTCGTCGCGAGAATGTGTATTTTGAAAAATCGATTCACACTGACTCTCATCGGGGGTAAAAGATTTATCTTCAGGAACTGCCTCCAGCTCCCAAAAACGTTGGAGGTCGCTGTCCTCGAAAAAGGAGCTATGACACACCTGGAGTGGAGACGGAGTAGGACAAACATCGAAAAATACTTTTCCCATCAATAAGTAGCCGAAAACACTATTAATTGCTATTGGCGCATCAGGACGGCCCTTAACAATATTTCCCAGCAAAATGTGAGAAAGAACATCAGCTCCTAAAAGCATTTCAACTGGTTGAGCGTTACTCGCGTTGAAATAGGGGTCGGCTAAGTTTAAGTTTTGAATATGGGGCCACGCTTCGATAGGTAATGGAATTCTTGGAAATTGCGAAAACAATTTAGGTAAGATTAAAGCTTCGACCGCTATAGCTGGAACATTTAAACCACGAGGAGTGACAACACACGAAACTATTCCTTTTGGTTGTATCGGTTTTTCTTCCCCGATCCCAAACACTGGAATACCAACATACCTAGGATTCAAACCTAAACGTTTAGAACACGCTTCCGTCATAAAACTCGCTTGGCTACCGGTGTCAATCAAACAACGAATTGAGTGATTCGTTGAACCAACGCATACATTGACGAGCGCAGTAGATAGCATGACTGTACACTTCCTAACCAACGGCGCAATGGACGACTCGCCACTCTCGCGCATCGCATGATTCACGTTAGTCGGTTGCAGTGACATGGTAGTGAGGCCGGGATCGACCGTAGCTTCCTCCGTAGGAGGGAAAGAGACGGGGCATGCTTGGTTTGAGTTGTTATGTTTAATTTCAAAATGTAATAATGTGTGATGTCGTCTATTACACGTTTGACATGCATAATTCGACCTACAAGTTCTTAAATCGTGACCTACATTCAAGCAATTGTAACAAATATTTTTATTTTTAACAAAATTGTACCTATCTTGCGGAGACATATTCAAGAATCTCGAGCATTTTGATAAGATGTGTTGATCGTCACACAAAATGCATCGTTTGCCAATTTGAACATCGGTTGATTCCGTAACGGCGAATGTTTGTCGCGGAGTAAAACCATTTGGTTTTGAAACACCAAAATGACCGTTAGCGGCGCCACCGGAGCCGCTGGCTCGGGACGGGTTCACGCTGGGTACGCGAGACCTACCCTCAACAATTTTTGAATCGCTGTTCGACATAATTTCAAACGTTGAAATTTCCTGTTCTAAGAAACTTATGAGTATATCTACGGTAGGTATATCAGAAGCTTTATTGAGCGATAACTCGAAACGCTTACGAACTGAATGCGGTATCTTACGCAGTAAGATATTTAACAAAATGAAACTCCATTCGTGCACTGGAAATCTCATCATTTCGAGTGCTTTAATATTTTCCATATAAACGTTAACTAGTTTACGTAAACTTACATTAGACTCGTTAGCACACTTTTCTATGTCAAGAATGCGATCTAAATGTTTAGAAGCAATGATTCTACGATTCTCATACCGATTTATAAGAATTTCTAAAGCGACAGTATAATTTTCATCTGTGATTGGAATGGATTTAATTAAGTTATGTGGCTCATTTTTTAGAGTTAACAACAGGTATCTAAACTTTTCCGCTGATGTGTAGGCATCATTGTTGTGGATAACGGCACGATATAAATCGTAGTATGAGGGCCAATCTGTAGATTCTCCACTGAAAGTTGGCAATGGTAACGTAGGCAATTTGTTAAGGCAATGATTTTGTGTGTAAGGCAACGATTGCGTAGTAATACGGCTCATGCGTCTACCTTCTTGATCGGCTTGTTTAAATTTATTAACATGTACTAATATCGCGTAATAACAATCATTAAAATCATTACGAATTTTTAACTGTTCTTCTTTGTTAAAGGTTTTAGATTTCATCAAAGCTTTTTCTATTTTAGCTTGAAGTTTGCCAAACTTTCTTTGTTGAGAAGTGAGATCAGTAGATCTAGATTTAAATTGTAAAATATCAGTAGTGGAAAAAAGCAACGTTCTTTTAAGATCCTCTAAGATAATATCTCGTTCGAAAATGTCTTGTTCAATAGCCGAATCGTCCGCCATTTTGTGTAACAAAGATGACTTACGATTGCAATGGAAAATTACTAAAAATATGTACACGTAGTGTAGCAATAAAGACGACACAATCTGGAGGAATCAAAACTGGATAGGTACTATCCGGATCGAAGGATCAAAACTATGTACGGGAGTTTCAGTAGGCTGTATGGCGCAACTAACCTGGTCTCGTCAATCTAGCAGGTCCAGGGTCGTGTCCGGCTTGCACTGAGAATTCACCGCACTTTCTAGGTCCATAGGTGAGGAATGATGCTGGGACTGTAGTTTGTGTCTCTTATGGAACGATCACTAGAGGTCTTATATGATATTGAAGCGCGAGCGGCACTGTGCGAAAACACGAAGGATGCGCGCGCGGCTGTATCGGAAGGCGTCGAACAAGCAACTCTCAAAATGGCTTCCTTTCGCCGTTTCGAAAGACAATAGAGGCGTCACACCAAAACAGCCAATAGAAATATTGTGAACGGTTTTGATCTACCCTCAAAATTGTGTATGTCTTTAATACGCTACCTACATAAGAAAATAATGAAAGAAATTCGAACGAAAAATATATCATCTGTTCCGCTGGAACATGAATGAATGAATGAAAGTTCTTTATTGCACACCATAAAAAATAAACAAAGAATAAAATAAAATGTAGTAAACATGTACAATGGGCGGCCAAGAATTTATATAAAGCGTGAATTGATGAGCTCATTAATAAATACATCAATAACTAGCGTACATTTCTGAAATAACCCCGCCACACCTGTGGACTGGCACAGAGGTATTTTCATAATTAAATACCTATCTATTTCGGGCAAGCGGCAGACATGTAATGTTACGCGGGTTAATACAATTTCTATAAACTATTTTATAACATAACTAGCTAACTCACCGCGGTTTCGCTCACGTAGTACTTACCCGGATAAAAAGTAACCTGTGTGTAATTCTAGTTCATAAACTATATATATATATGTTCCAATTTTCAGTTTAGTCTGTTCAGTAGTTTTTGCGTGAAAGAGTAATAACATCCATATAATATCCATACTCACAAACTTTCGCAATTATAATATAAACTAGTTTGCGTGGTGCGCGTGCTGCAAGCAGCACGCGGTTTTCTTTTTCCATGTTTCTGACAGGTATAGAGACCCTTATAAAATTTTGAGAATCCATAGGAGATTTAAAATATTTAATAAACCGCTATGGGAACCCCTAAATCAGTATGAAAATCCTTTAGGAGCCCTTAGCCATTAAGAAAAAAAAAAAAGAAAAAAATTTACCAAGTCGTCGGCCCTGAGTTACGCTCACCCACTCGACCTTCGTTACGCTACGGGGGTCGGCGGCAAGGGCGGATCCAGGGGGGGGGTCATGGGGGTCATGACCCCCCCCTGGGCTGGGTCCTCCGTGTGTCCTCCACTATTTAAAATCGTTAAACATAGGTAATGGTTATAAGTAAGGATATATTTTTTCGTCACAATAGAGATTTTATGTACTTATAAATACCTTAGAAATACTTTCAATATTTAATCAATTTATTATAAATTAATATTTTGTATGATGGCAAACGCATTAATCGGGAACTAACGCATCGAAAATTTGAATTTTACCGCGCCTGTGGATGGTGAAGAATATTATAGGTGAAGCCGAATATCTGGATGGTGAAGTGGCAGAGGAGTTAGGACAGACCGCAGTCGATTTCAGAGTTTATTGTAAATTGCGACAGTGAGATGTAGGTATCCGAATTTAAGAAAGTATGTGTAGCGACAGCGGAAAGATCTTTGAATCTTTGATTTGGAAACTCAAAATATGTTTATTCAGTAATAAGATCGTTTAAAGACCACTTTGAAACGGCATTTCCTTAAAACTAGGGGATTCTTTTGCCAAAACTACGATGCTTTTCCTTAAAAAAAATTTTACTACTTAATTTTAACGACGAGAATAAAAGCGAAAATAAAACCCTTAGTAAAACAAAGTGCCACGCTGCTTTTATCTTCAAAAAAAGTTTATTTAAAAATTAATTGTAGGTAAGTCTTGTATGCACTTTAGCTAAAGGACACACAGAAAAGTGTCTCTTACGTACCTTTCATACAAGATATTTATAGGCGTCGCGACACAAAACTTATTTTAGTACCTATGTAATTCCTCATCGCAGAATGAAAACCGACCGTAAGAAAAATGGTACTAACGTTGCTTTTATCTTAAAAAAGAATTTGCTCGCTTTTCTCGCGTCGTTTCACACTGAATAAGAGCCGACCGTAAGCAAAATCAAGTGTTACGTTGCTGCAATCTTACAAAAAAAATGTTGCTCGCTTCGCTCGCGTTGTTTCTCAGAAAATAAAGATCGACCCTAAGCGAATCGAAATGCCATTTTGCTTTTTTCTTTCAAAATACTTTCATTTCAAATTTCAAATTTCAAAATACTTTCATTTTGAAAGAAAAAAAATATAATTTTTATTTTTTTCATTAAAAAAATTTGCTCGCTTCGCTCGCGTCGTTTCACACGGAATAACAGCCGACCGTAAGCAAATTCATGTGCTACGTTGCTTTTATCTTTAAAAAAAATTTGCTCGCTTCGCTCGCGGTGTTTCACACAGAGTAAAAGCCGACCGTAAGCAAATTCTTGTGATTCGTTGCTTATATCTTTAAAAAAATTTGCTCGCTTCGCTCGCGTCGTTTCACACTGAATAAGAGCCGACCGTAAGCAAAATCAAGTGTTATGTTGCTGCAATCTTAAAAAAAATTTGCTCGCTTCGCTCGCGTCTTTTCACACGGAATAACAGCCGACCGTAAGCAAATTCATGTGCTACGTTGCTTTTATCTTTAAAAAAAATTTGCTTGCTTCGCTCGCGTCGTTTCACACAGAGTAAAAGCCGACCGTAAGCAAATTCTTGTGATTCGTTGCTTATATCTTTAAAAAAATTTGCTCGCTTCGCTCGCGTCGTTTCACACTGAATAAGAGCCGACCGTAAGCAAAATCAAGTGTTATGTTGCTGCAATCTTAAAAAAAATTTTGCTCGCTTCGCTCGCGTCGTTTCACACGGAATAACAGCCGACCGTAAGCAAATTAATGTGCTACGTTACTTTTATCTTTAAAAAAAATTTGCTCGCTTCGCTCGCGTCGTATCACACAGAGTAAGAGCCGACCGTAAGCAAAATCAAGTGTTGCGTTGCTGCAATCTTAAAAAAAATTTTGCTCGCTTCGCTCGCGTTCTTTCTCGGAAAATAAAGACCGGCCTTAAGCGAATCGAAATGCCATGTTGCTTTTTCTTTTAAAATACTTTTTACTTTATTGTATGATTTAAAAAAAAATTATAACTTCTTGGGACTTGACCACGACTATGTGACCCCCCCCTGGTACCAAAGCTGGATCCGCCCTTGGTCGGCGGCTCGCTTCGCTCGCCTCCTCCCCCCTCCGCTCCACTCAGGTCTCGTAGGTTCGCTCCACTCAGGACCTCCGACGCCTACCCACTATAATATCTGTTCAAACACCTAATGGATATCTCCAACCGTTGTGAAGTTACAGCTCTTTCAATTTTAGGGGAGGTTGGGGAGGGGGGGGGGGGGTGAGTTTTAAAAAAATATTCTGATAATTAAGTTCCCCTTTACAAGAATCTGAAAAAAAATTTGTTCCAAGTCTTAAGGCTTTCGAGATCCGCAAAAGGGGGGGAGAGAGGGGGCAAAGGGGGCAACACTGAAAAAAAATTGTTCCAAGTCTCTTAGTTTCCGAGATCCTCAAAAGGGGGGGGAGAAGGGGGGCAAAAAGGGGGGGTTTGCGATTTTTCCCGAAGTCACCAGACCTACCTCTATACGAATCCGTCAAAATATACCTACCTCCCCATCCACCATCAGGGAGAACAATTCTGTCAGTGAGTGAGTGGTAGTCTAAGTTTATATATTATAATAATAATAGGATAGGAATTATGAAGGATTAACTTAAAGTTGCCTTGCGGCATTTGCCTGTAATGTAACTACTTGGAACTGTTTTCAAAAGTTTTTCAATATTACGTAGTACCTACGATCCTTAGATGGTTCAACTGGTTCTATATCACAAAATGCAAAAATATTTTGTTCTACGACTTTTGTCTAAACTCGATATTTTTCGTCAAATTAATTAAAATTAGAATCCAACTTTTCATTTTCATTACTCTACGCTCTGCTATGAATGGCAACGTCTTTGTATGTAAATATGTAGTAGGTAGTGTATTTATTTATTTTTTAAGGATTCCCAACATAGGGTTACAGTGTACATGCATCAATTTATAGCCAAATATTAGAAACTAGTGCTCCCATAATTATAGGGTATCACAACATGGGTAAAAAAAACCATCTTAATTCTAAGTAGATAATTAGGTTATTATAAATTAAAAATTTAATTAAAATTAAAAATTATTCGAATATGGCCTCACAGTATTAATTATTGTGTATTGAATAGAGTAAATTTTATTCTCACCACAACCACAAATCAAGTATAAGTGCAAAACAAGTGACAAAAAAATAGAGCTTCCTTATTAAATTCGCTTCTTATGTTATCTTGTCGTATGTAAAAAGCTCTAAAGGAAATATAGATATTTGTTTCTCGATATATTGATTTCAAAATGGCGGCGCATCGTCGATCCTGTTTATTTATATTCAATCCGAGCTCGTATGTATGCGGCATCTGAGAACGATTCTTGAATACTATGGAAACATTTTGAAAAAGGAAACTAACTGTATTTATACCTCCTTTGAGAGGTACAGATTTGTAAAAGTTGGTACGTCAAATGAATGAATGAATGATATGAATGTTCCTCTCTAATCTTAGAGAAATATTGTCAACCTTATGGTAAATAAATAAATAAATAAATAAATATCCCCTGGACATTCCACACAGCGTCATCTAGTCCCAAGCTAAGCATTTTAATGCTTGTGTTATGGTAACCAGATGACTGATTATAATATATATTATATAATATATATAATACAACAATAATAAAGTAAGTTCTATGAGCAAGTGACCAAATGTAGTGATGGATTTTTTAGGCCGAATAAATAATAAATAAATATCCTTGGACATTCCACACAGCATCATCTAGTCCCAAGCTAAGTAACTTAATGTTTGTGTTATGACCAGATGACTGATATAAATACTTAGATATTTTTTTTGTTGTAAATACTTACATACATATCATAGATAGAAAAACATCTAGACCCAGAACAAATATCTGCCGAACATGCAAACATTTGTCCCGTGGCGGGGATCGAACCCGCTACCTCCGCCTCTCAGGCGGGCCTTCGCCCATGCACAGAGGTCGTCAAAGACGAATAAAGGCCTCCGTCATGGCTTTAGGATTTTAAAAGTGGGGACTGACAATTTAATATATTACTAAAAGTTAGTATTAAAATTAGAACGAATCACTTTACCCTAAAATCAAACTTAATAACACACTCTTACACACTTTTATGTTTGTACTTCTTAAATTACGTACCCATAATGTAGATTAAATAATTTGTATGGTTTCCTAAGTTACCCAGAACGCTTATTCAATATTTTTCTCTACAAGTCTTTACAAACAAGAAGGTATATCAGGAATTTATCAAAGGTAGGGAAATCGTGTGAAGGTTTTCGTCACAGTCACAACTTTTGAAGTACGCTTTTTATCGTAGACTTTGAAATAAACCGAATACGTATCGAAAGTACCTATTATATGAGATAATTTGCGACTTGACTTCTGTTGGGCTTATTTTTTACAAATTCAAGATCACTGGGTACACATGTAATTGGTCTGACCAAGTTTCTAAATAGATATTTTTCAATTAAGATTTAAATGTTTAATCATATTTGTATGTCCTACCTCCAGATAAGTGTAAATGCTGGGCAAATCTACTCAATTACCGCAATTTATTCTTAGAATAACTATTACATGAAGTACATCTTGAGTAGATGCTTTTCTAGATGAGCTTTCTTTAAGATTAACAATGGATCAACGAAAGAAAAACTATGCCCCAAATTGAATTTTTTACCTTGGATCTTCACGGTAGACGAGAAAGAACAGGAGTGACACAAGACGTTTCAATGATCCCAGACGTTTCAATAGAACCTTCTATTGAATTATTTTGTGCTTTGATCTTTTCGATTGATTCTTGCCATTGGATGACAATGGCGGCGTTTCGTATCCACCTGAGCGCCGATGTCGTTTGAACCGGGTTTAATTAAGTTAGATTTCCCATTCGACTCGAAGGGATAACTCGATAATAGACCACTTTATATCTACCTGAGACAGCGATAAATACGTCTTACTAGAAGTGATTAACATTATTATTAAGATTAAAATAACATGAAATGAAATTATGATGATGATATGAATGACGACTGTATTCCCAATGTGTGGTAGATATATTCTTTCCGATCTTTGAGTTACTATACTAAAGAGTCACAATCTAATAGCTGACAACACTCAAAAAATTACCGAGCAATACGTTCTACATAATAATACAATGACATTTGCTCGAATGTAGACGTTATCTCGTTTGTTTAATGTTCAATGTCGCTTGTACGCAAAAACTAAAACTCGGCTCACTACGTAGCGTGCGCCGAGTTTTGGCTCGGACATTTTATTTGTATATCTAAGATGGCGTGATTATTCATTGTACAGTTGATTGACTCTGATTTTTCATGTTTTTTGTGGGTTCTCTGTTCCACTGTATGTATTTTTTGTATGTTTACCTATTAGTCCGCCATTAGTTTACCGATTTTGATACTCTTTTTTATTTGAAAGAAAGTATACTCCTGTAGTGTTCCCATAAAAATCTTCAGTATCTGACGAAGATCTTCGGAATGTATTTCGAGAGTGACGGAAATTGCTTTCGTCTTACGAAATTGAAGTCGGTTTCATAAAATTTTTAATTTTACAACTGTAGTAACTTACAAAAAATTCAGTTATCAAACCTAGGCAATGGCGTAAACCGAAACGACTAGAAAACTCGAGGGGAAGCCTTTGCCCAGCAGTGGGACACTACAGACTAAAAACAACAACAACAAGAACAAACCAAACCAATATGAAAAACTTTCAAAAACAACCTATTAATTCAATCAGTACCCAATGACGTAGGTTAATAGTCAAGACGCCAAGTCACGTCCGTCGCGGTATTTTAATCAACCGAACACAGACATAAGGCTTTTCATTCCGTTATTTAATTGTATTCCCGCTCACGTACGATCCCACGACCTTTATATGCAGCTTTCTATAAATATGCGACAGTCATATATCAATAATACATTCCCTGCAGAAGAGCACGCTGCAGGACAGGCTGCATTCGAAGCACAAGTGCGTCGTGGGCACTGAACGCTTTCCAAGCAATTGCCACAGAAACTATTAGACATTTAAGCATGGACAAAAAGCATTTTTGCAATAGGATTTTAATTACTTAGGTTTTGTAGTAAAAATAGTAAAACTTTATACTTTTTATGTGTATGTACTACAGTAATAATGTAATTATTTAGCTTTGTCTCCTAAATAATTTTTATTTTCTTTGCATTATAATTTAATAAAATATTACCTTTTGCAAAAAATCTGTTACATTAGGGATAAGATAGTTTTCCATGGTAAGTATATAACATTATTTATTGAATGCTTGCTTGCTTGTGCTACACAAGACAAGAAAACGTTGATTATCAATAATATTACTGACGTTTAGAAACAGCGACCGTTTATTCGGAAAAGTGTATTAAACCTTTAACCTCAGATAGAGATGTCGTTAGCCTAACTCAGACAATATAATTTAGATAAAACAAAATGTTTTGGTTCTACGAAAGCTACGATATCTACGAGTCTCGTAGCGCTCGTAGCATTTCATGATTTTCAATCCTAAATGAATCTATTATTACATACATTTTAACACGAAAGTGCTTAACACCTATATACCTTATACTACACCTTAACACCTATATACTATATACTATATATACAAATCGCTATGAAACAAGATCACCGGGAGCGGTAGACATTTTTTTCAGATCATTAGGCAATTTTTACAGTATTATTTTATTTTTATTTTATTGAAGAAACCAACAGCTACAATAATTAAACATATAGGCCTTAAGGCGGCCAACTCCGTCACCAGAGTTGGCCACTTGCTCATACGAACTTACTTACTTTTTATTAAACATATCATAGTAACAGTTATATTTATAACGTTATTGGCATTTTGCCAGTTTATTGAAGCGCTCGTGGCGAAGCTTGCTAAGACGTTCTTGATAGATCATCGAAGTTAAGCAACGTTCTGAGCGGTCACAACTTGGATGGGTGACCGCAAGTGGCATTATCAGCTGATTTCAATTTCAATTTCAATTATTTATTTACCATAAAGTTACATTGCATAACATTGGCAGGTCAAGTTACATTTTTTACACATACAGTTACGTTTACTAAAAATAATAAATATATTAACTATTTAACAAAATATAAACTTTAGGACCCTAAGAATACAAATTTGAAAATGAACAACACATGTATTCATCAATATGATAGAAGGGATGAGATTGAAGGAATTTTTTCAATACCTGCTTAAATTTATTTATAGGAAGACTAGAGAATTCGGACGGCAATTTATTATACATTTTGAGTTTAATGCAAAGACCTTGATTGCTTGTTTTTACAAGTCTTGTTCTTGGTATATGTAGTTTTTCTTTATTTCTAGTGTTTCGACCATGTATTTGCATTTTTGTGAGTAAATTATCCCTCTGCAAGTGTACTTCAACTAGCGAATAATATATGAACACTGATATTACTGTCATTATTTTTGTTTTTTTGAAGTAACTTCTTGCTGAGGTTAACCTTTGTAATCCACATATTATTCTAATAGATCTTTTTTGGCAAATTTGAACCCTCCCTATCTGTGAAGCATTTCCCCAGATAGTTATTGCGTAACTTATAATAGAATGACAATAGGCATAGTAAACGGATACAAGAGTTTTTCTGTCAATTATGGGTTTCAATTTTAGTAGAACGTAGTTTGCACTATTTAGTCGTTTGCATATTTTATCTATATGGCTATCGTAACAAAGAATTGAGTCTAGAGTACATCCTAAGAAGTTTACTTCTTTTATTATGTCAGTTTTATTTTTCCTTTTGCTTGTGTAGTAAAGAGTAGTCGTTTTATCCGCATTTAGAATTATTCCATTTGTTTCAAACCACTGTTTTAAGAGTTTGACTATCAGATTGGTTTGTTCTTCAACTACTTCAAGTCTTTTATTTTTAATTCCCACATGAGTGTCATCTGCAAATAGAGTCACCAAAGCCCAGTCTGGTAAACAGTTAGTCAAATCATTTACATAAATCAAAAAGAGTAGTGGTCCAAGTATCGAGCCTTGTGGCACACCTATATCAATTAATTCGGAATTGGATTTATTTTTATCAACTATAACTACTTGAGATCTATTTTCGAGGTAAGATTGTAGAATTTTAAGTTCAGTGCCTTTAAATCCGTAAAAAGAGAGTTTATGAATTAAAATGTCATGTCGTAGGCAATCAAATGCTTTGGACAGGTCGCAGAAAATACTGGAAACCTTCTGCGATCTGTCCATCGCATCCAATATATAGTACACAGTATTTCTGATGGCCATTTCAGTTGATTTGTTTTTTCTAAATCCATATTGGTTGTCTATAAATAATTTATTTAATTCAAAATATGTCATTATTCTAGTTTGAATAGCATTTTCTAAAAACTTCGAAAAGACTGGCAAGATGCATACAGGCCTGTAATTTGAAATGTCGATAAGTTCGCCCTTTTTGTACAGCGGTACTACTTTACCTTTTTTAAAAATGTCTGGAAAAACCCCCTGGTGAATGCAATCATTAAATACCATAAGGATAATGTCAAACAAATTGTCATTCGTCAAAATCAATTCCTTAACTGTTTTGGTGTCCATGTCATAAATATCTCTTGATGGTTTACTTTTTACATTAATAATAATTTTTTTAAGTTCGGTGTTAGATATTGGGTCAAATTTAATTTTAGTATCTGGTGGATCACCTAAGAAAATGTCGCAGTTTTTCACAATTACATCTATCTTTTTCGTCAAGTTACGAGCAATGTTACAGAAGAAGTTATTAAAATTATTTGCTATATGTTTACTCTCCGTTATCAATTGTCCGTTAATGTTTCGAATTTTATTAATCTTTAGTCTTACATTTCTACCGCTTTTTGTTTCTTGTTCCTTAACAATTTTCCAAGCCATTTTTATTTTGTTAGCTGATCTTTGTATTCTTGATGAGTTGTTAAGTTTTTTTGCAGTTTTCAGAACTTTTTTAAAGATTTTCTTGCTTGTTTTAAGTTTTAACTTCCTTTGTGCGCTGGGAAATAGGTTTTGTAAAAGCTCTAATTTCTCAATATTATTTTTGGACGTTCTTATACCCTGAGTGGTCAGTTTTGCATTATTGTTATTTTTTTTTACTACGGATTTTATTGGAAATGCAGTGTCATAACAAAACTTAAAATGTTCCATGAGGATGTTCATTTTCTCATTTGCATCGTTAACAACATTTACAGATTGGTATATCATCTCATAATCTTTACAAAACAGGTAGTGAAAATAATTTTTGTTAAAGCTGGTCATCAGTCTTGTTAAACATTTTTCGTTAACAATTTTAATTTTCTTGCAATTCAATTTATATTGAAGAACGATAACATTGTGATCAGATAATTTTAAATCCAAAACTTTTCCAACATGGAATTTCAAATTATGGTCATCATTTACAATAAAATTGTCGATGCATGTTGCTGATTTTTTATTTATTCGTGTTGGTTTATTTAGTATAGTTTTGCACTTAAACTCATCTAAAAGCTTAAGAAATTGTTTAACTTCTTTTTTATTATATTTATTATCCTTTAGTACATTTAAATTAAAATCTCCAGCTACTACAATTTTCTTGCCTTCCTTAGATGTATTTTCTAAAATCTTTGTTAGTACATCCTCAAATATTAAATAATCATAATTTGGCCTATAAAGACAGATAACTACTAATTTATATAATTTTATTTCTATCGCTGCTACTTCACAATTCATTTCAAAGCTTAATTTAACTAAGTCATGTCTAGGTTTAAATTCTAATCCATTTTTTAAAAATATGGCTGTACCTCCATGTTCAAAAATGGAACGATTATAAAATGACGCCAGAGTGTAACCTTCTATCGTCATTGCATCTACTTTAAATTCATTTGCCCATGTCTCTGTGAGACAGAGTACGTCATAATTAAAATTTTCAGTAAACAGTTCAATCTCTAAGTATTTATTTCCTAAGCTTTGTATGTTTGCATGCACTATAGTTATCCATTGATTTTCGTCTTTGGAGTTTTCGGAAAATTTATGTTACTGTCTTCACTTGTTTTAACAAACTGTAAACACGAAGAATTCTGAAAGTTTTTACTTATTCTAACGATTTCTTCAGACGTAAAGCTTTTGATAATTCTACGATTTGTTGTATTTAGTTCTAAGTATTTAACCTTATCCGAAATTGAAGCCAATCTGGCTAATTCTGTGTTGATTTTGTATATAGTAGAGTCGTTTATACCGTCATACAACATACTTCCGATTAAAATGTTAAATTTCCGATTATTTTTCAAAATACTTTTAACAATTTCCGTATAGGATGTGTTCATTTTTGATGCATAGTAATGTCCGATCAGTAGAACTGCCAAGTCATTTTCCTGTAGGTTCCTTGTTTGGTGATGAAAGTTGTTCAGTATTTGCATTCCTCCAGCTCCTGATTTACAATGGTTGCAAACCTCAAGCGAATTTGCTATTTCTAAAATCTTAGGGGCTAATCCACTCCCTATGTTGTCTGAAAAAATGTATACACGTTTCTTTACTGCATTCTCCTGACAACAATTTTGATCGCTTCGTTCGATCCTCCTTTGAATTTTAACTACATTTCCACATTCTAAAATTTTATGTTCTATCTTTTTCTTTTCCTTCTCAATATTTTCGAGGTTTTTTTGAAGTTTTTTCACTTTTCTATTTAATTTTCTTATTTTTTTTAAAAGGTTTTTGTTCGTGTATTTATTCTTAGGTTTTAAAGACAGCTTTACTTTCTTGCTTGACTTTTTTTGTTGTTCTTTGGGCTTTACTGTTTGGTTATAAGTTTGTACTGCAACGCTACAAGTTTTTATTTGTTGGGATAATAAATGCAATTTGTTCATTTCATAATTTTTTCTTCTCGGAGAAAGACATCGTTTATCGGGAGATAACGTGTTGATGCATTTAAGAGATTTAATAATCAGATTGCAGTTCTCTATGTCTTTTTTTAAATTGCTGTTTTCAAGGGTTAAAATGTCTATTTCTTGGTTTGCAGAAGACAAGCTTTGCTTTGTTTGCTCTATTACCATTTCTAATTCTATAATACGAGAGTCGTTGTTTGGTGAATTATCCGGTAAGCTTCGCATTGACTCGTCAAACATGATCGTAGAATGATGTGCCATCGTAGTATTCAGCTGTGTGAGATCGATCTCAGAATTGTATGGTCTTAAACGCCTCTGAGTCACATAGTCATTTGAATCCATTCTTATTGAGAATATTTAGGTGTAGATATATTCCGTTGGGTTTTTGAGTTCACTTCAGAGAGGCATCAAAAACAAAAAACCCAAAAATAAAAAAAGCAAAAAGCTATGTGGCCGGCAGGATTTGAACTCGAGACTGGAGATCTTAAGTCCGGGTCACATCCAACTATACTGCGGAGGACTCAGCAAATGTGTTGAAATTATAAACCGCTTGACACGTCAATGCTGAGCGCTTCCGTGCTACTGGGGGTACGTTAAATTGTCGGTCCCGGCTTTTAAAGTCGCTAAGCCATGACGGAGGCCTTTAGGCGGCCTAAAAACTCCGTCAACAGAGTTGGCCACTTGCTCATACGAACGAACGAACGAACGCCAGTTTATTGTAATAATTACTAGCAGACCCGCGCGGCTTCACTCGCGTGTTGTACATACCTACTTAAACACTGGTCGTACTGACTTGTAATTATTATTATGCATTAAATGTATATTTTGGGGATATTCAGAGGGGACGTACAATATAATATATTTGGCCAATGCCCACAAGGTAAAATTCAGTTTTATATGTTAAAAATCTTGATGTTGACATATTTAATTTAGGTTGACGTCAAATATATAAAAATATATTTTAAAAGGCAAGAAACTTTTAAGTAACCTGGGATTTGATTTTTCAACTGAATTAACTATTTCAGCTTTGAGATATGACAGCTTTTGCATATAAAATATGTAAAACTGCCCAGATAAAAGATATTTTAAAGAAAAATCAGTCTTCAGAATCTAATATAGTAATAATAAAATGCTTTCAATAACTTATCACGATGCCCTTTCAAGAGCCTGAATAAATAAATAAATATCCTTGGACATTCCACACGGCGTCATCTAGTCCCAAGCTAAGCAATTCAATGCTTGTGTTATGGTAACTAGATGACTGATAAACTCCATAGATACATTTTTTTTTTTTGTAAATACATACATATTATTATACATAGAAAACACCCAGACACGAAACAAATATTTGCAGATCATGCAAACATTTGTCCCGCAGCGGGGATCGAACCCGCAACCTCTGCGTCTCAGGCGGGCTTTCGCCCACTGCGCCACAGAGGTCGTGAATTACTTGTTCAAACAAAAAATAAACGTTGACTTTGAAAATTTTAAAGTCTTAATGCAGCAGACACAAACATTTATTTTACAAAGCTGATTAAGTTGGCTAAAACTTTGAACATAAAATTAATTATGGTACAGTCTAAGGCAAAAGAGTTAAAATGATTTACTGTGAATTTTAAATTTTATGAAAAAAATTGATTTTACAGAAAAATTCTTTGGAAAGAGCAATCAGTTGCTGATTACTATCTGTATTAGTGCAATTACTGCCAGTCTCAATAACCTATCTATCTTTAGTTTTGCTTACTGTGGGTAGATTCGATATTTGACATAATCCATACTAAAAATAAAAATGTCAAATAACTACATACATGATTAAACATACATTTACGGGTATTTATCGCTATTTACCTTTATTTAATTTTAATTTTATCCCGACTGACTAACTAATTAGTTATAACTACATACAGTTAGCAAAACCAAAGAGTTAGGTTATTGAGACTGGCCGTAAGACTGCACTGCGAAAAATTAAATGCTAATAATGATATTACACATGCGAAACAAAAATGATAATAAACTTAATTAATCTTTTTAACAAAGGCAACATTAAATATTACTATTACGTGCTGTTCTATGAAATGAAAATAAAAACGTATAACTTTTGTTGTATGTATGTCTATGTAGTTATGCATAATATAAGTTCAGTAACTTCAAATATTCAAATATTTGAAACTGAGTGAGGTAAATATTTTGTAAAAATTTCTGCGACTATATGCAAAAAGTCTATATTCTATAATGGCCTTCATAAATATTTGTCAATTAAATATACCTAGATTTAAAGAATGTTTTTTCTTGTTACTCCTATGCCAATGAAAAGAGATAGCAACAGATTTAATATCCGTTTTAGCTAACATAGGTTTAGGTACTAAACCAATATAGGGGTAATAATGTATCTATTTTTTATTACTTCAGGTCGTTTCTGTAGTAAGTGTGACTTGTTACAATCATAAAACGAATTTATCACTGTATTCCTTTAAGTAAAATAACCCACAATTATGTTAGAACCCTTTTTTTTCTTTTCATCACTAAGTGCTTCTTTGCTTATATTATCGGTCCCGGCTTACAAGTCATTATGCCATGACATCAGCATTCGTTCGACCTTGAAACTCCGACGTACCTACAGACTTGTGTATATTTACTTACAGTGTTTAAGTATGTTTACTTACTTGTCGCTGAGTTTTGTTGATATTGGTTTTCATATAATTATTGTAAGGTTGAATACTTACATTAGCACTCTGACAGTATAATATGACAATCTTAATAATAAATAAATAAATAAAAAAACAATATCCTTGGACATTTTACACGACGTCATCTAGTCACAAGCTAAGCAAACGCTCTGGTAACAAAACCTTTGGTAATACAAATAAATAATCACGACTGTATCCCTAAAGCGCAGTAGACATTCTCTTTGATCTCTTTAGAGTTTAGGCATTGATCCTCTGAAGATTTCTGAAAGGTAGTCAAAGGTAAGTCTAAATAGATGAGGATTTTTGGCGGGCCAAAAACTCCTTAACCAGAGTTGGCCACAGCTCATACAAACTTACTTTTTACAGAAGATAACATTCTTAACTGGTTGTAATCATAATTACAAACACACACACACACATAAAAAAATAAATAATTTTAATTTACAAAAATACATAGGTATACAATAAAATTAATGATACGAAAAATAATTCATTTTCAAGATGCGGCTTAAATGTCAAGATGACGTGATGGATGGATTAGACTATGTTCACACGAGCGAAAAGCAAATTGAGATGTCTGGTTACTGACCTCGTTCGCGCGTGTGTACATAAATCTGAGCTTTATTACACCCTTCAGTTGTGTGCTCACACAAACCATCAGTTATTGCATATCTGGGATTAACCAGCACTTATCTATGCTCATACTCACTACCAACAAATATTTGGTGTACACAAGAGACTTTTACAATACAGCTCAATAATGAAAAATGATCACGACTGTGTCTTTAAGATGCGGTAAATCTTTCAGATTTTCCTAGGCATTTGATTATTTGAAGATGTCTAAAGGGGTAGTCAGAGATATATCCAAGAATATACTAGGCATGTGCACCTTTTGTAGATGTTAGAATATATCATCATCGTTTGCCTTTATTAGAAAAGTATCTGATGTTTTACTTTACTGTTAAAACTGAATGGCGTATTAGAGAGGAGACCTACCAGTCACCAGCCCAGCAGTGGGTGCAACCCGGCTGAGCTGATGAAGACTGGGATGTGAACCCATGACCTCAATTCAATCGGAAGTTGGGGCACTTTCGACTCCACAAACACGGTTCTAATCATCTATACCTATTTATATTTACCTAAAAAACAGCAGAGTAAAGAAACAACTATTATTGGTCTAAACAGCTATAATAACATGCTATTATGTCGATGAACTCAGTTTAAGTGCCTGATATAAGTTTAGAAGAAAAGTTATTAAACAAGTGCGATTATCTACCCCATTCCAACTTATGTAAGTTTTTCACACCGGAGTGAAAAAGTTGATAACTTTCTAACTCGTTCCAAAAGTCTTAATTACTCAAAAGCGTAACATAATCTGAAAAGGCTTTGAGCTACAAACACACATTTAAGCGTTCGCATATTTAAAAATAACCTTTATTACACACGTATAAAGGTCGCGTCACTTAAAAAGAACTCCGAGGAGAAAGGCTGCGGAGTAGTACATTTTTAGGAATGTTATGTACGATTGCGAGGATTGGAGGCGACTACTACTGAGAGCGAATGTAATAATTAATTTGTAGATTTACATTAAGGTCTTAAGTAGATTAGAAAAAACAAATACTTATGTTACGTAATATTATTGTAAAAAAAAAAAAAAAAAAAAAATCGTAGATGCATGCTTAGTTTAGTAAGTAAGAAAATCTGTAAACAGTAGTAGAATAAAGGCTTTATTTATTTATTTATTTATTTATTTTATGTACGATTGGTGGAGGAGTAAGGCATCGTCCTAATAGAACGCGACTACGCGATTATCGCGCGAATAAGCGATGCGACCATCGTGTGGTCACGTCATTCTAGTCTTCATCATTCTAGCATCGCGCGAATGCCGGTTAGGACACCTACTCGACATCAGTATGTTTGATCGCGGATTCGAACGATTGAAAATCGCGCGAACTTGCGATGATCGCTTAGTTGCGTTCTATTAGGTCGATGCCTGACGCGGCGTACATACCTACCTTTGATTTAGCGATTGCTATTGGTTCGTCAGCGAGTAATCATATGTATTATACGTACCTATACATACAGTTTTGAAGCAAAATACAAAAACCTAAATGAATTTATTCTGCGTGTTTTTGTTTGACCACGTAAAGACTAATTGAGTTGTAAAAACTTTTTTGATTTCAAAATTGATTAACCTTTTTAGAAAACTTTTTACTGTTAGATTTTAATTTTAAAACCACAGCGTAATTTTCTGGGCAATCCCTTTGACCACAGGATATGCGGACCCTTACAATGTTTAAGTGAATGGTACGAAAAGGTACGTATGAATAATTTAATAGAATGTAGAGGTATTTTATGAGATAAACTAGACTTTAAAGGAGAGTAATTAGGACAATCATTCTCATGAAAAAAGTAATAAGAAAACAGAAATACATTTCGTTTAAATGAGTGCTTGTTAAGATTGAGTGGATGGTTACACTAAAATCTAAATAGGTATTATAATGTTTTTACTCTAACATTTTGTATTGCTGATTGATCGTTCTATTTTTTGAACTGGTCTTAAAAGTAGGTACCTACTTGCTTTTTCTGACAGGTGTAAGTAAATCTTAAAAAATTCAAATGCATTATATTATTAAGTTATTTTTCACAAATATAAATATTAGGTATAACACAAATATAAATTCAGGTAGCTGTATAAATATTTACTTTCTTATAGCCTATATAACCCCATTAGAAAAATAATCGGTTTTCCTACTGCACTAATGTAATGCTCGAATCTGTAACGTTACATTACTAGCGAATGCTCCCGGTGAGGAAGAACCTTAAAAAATGTGGTTTGTAGGGATTACCTACGATTATGTTCCGATAGAATGGGTTCCATATTGTCAGCTAAGCTTGTATTATTGGATACTTTGGATAAATCGATTTTTTGTATGTATGCTAGCTCTGACCGCTTATAAACCTTTCGTAAAAGTTGGCTTTTAGGCTCATGTTACAGATTACTTAGCTTAAACTCTAATCATCTGATCTCTGCCGGAGCTTCGAATTTCAGAAAACAGAAAAAATTAGAATAATTTTTTAACAGTAGGTATCTATTAGTCCAACTGAATAAATACTTTAGACTTCGTTACATTTTTAAGTATTTATTATTATTATTTTTAGTTTTCTATTTTATGTACTCAGTTTACGGGTAAACTGGAAGTTAACTAAAATGCACGGGCCGAAGCCAAGTGCAAATCAGTATCTACCTATAATTTATTGTGTTGTGACTGTCCGAGCTAAGATCAGTCTGTAAAAATTTCCTCACTATTCTGCATGTGTTCAATATGACCGCCTTTTGAAGCAGAGCGTAGGTATGTTTTGGGAGGTCTATTACCTCAAGAGACTGAAACAGTTGTTTGGGGATCACACCTGTGGATGACAACACTATGGGGACGATAGAAACCTTATGAAGACGCCACATGCGAGTTATTTCATTCTTTAAGTCAATATATTTGGAAAGTTTTTCTGCGATTGTGCTTTGAAGATTGTGTGTATTGGGGATAGCAATATCAATTAATAAGGCTGTGTTGTTGGTTTTGTTAAGTAAAGTTATATCAGGTCTATTAAAATGGGTGGTTTTGTCAGTGAGGATAGCTCGGTCGTAGTAGAGTTTATAAGTGGAATTCTCCAACACAGTTTCAGGGGCGTATTTATAATATGGTATAGGTTTTGAACTAACATCAATTAGGTTGTATTTTGTGGCTAATCTATTATTATTATTATTATTATTTTTTCCCGGCTTTTAAACTCATTAAGCCATGACGGAGGCCTTAAGGCGGCCTAAAAACTCCGTCACCAGGGTTGACCACTTGCTCAAACGAACTTACTTACTTACTTAAGTATAATTATTTAATTACTCGATTAAATCTCAAATAATTGTAGTAAAATTCCTTTGCGAATTTAATTTAAATATTCTACAGTATATATACTTATACTTACTAAGTGATTTCCAAATGCTACTCATAAGTTGCGTCGCACTGTAACCTCTCAGCGGTAAAAGTTAGAGGCTTAACTTAGGCCTTGTCCGCGCCACTCAGCAAGTCTCAAAGGAAATGTAATTACTATTTCCAGTCGGATTAATTACTCACACGATCTCATATATTATGTAACTACCAGAAACTTGGGCTTTTAGACATAATCTTTTTTGTAGACGTTGGTTTGTTAAGATATTATTCTATGTATTCAAGAGCTTATTTGCCAGATTTGGTGATGGCAGGTGGTGTAAGGCCGTGACCGAGTGGTGGCCAAGAGAGAGCTATAGAGGCAGGGGCAGACCATCAGCCCGGTGGGTGGACGATATAGAGGCCATAGAGGGAAAGGCATGGATGCGAATGGCACAGGGCCGATTAGAGTGGCGTTTAAGAGAGGAGGCTTAAACCCAGCAGTGGGCTATAATGTGGCTGCCTATGATGATGATGATGATTCAAGAGCTATATACCCCGCTGTTTGAATCTTAATTTTGTTTAAAATAAGAAATAAGGTGATTTAAGCATTCTCTTTGTATTCTTTAATCATAGTAGGGATCGTAGCTTGATTTTAAGTCAAAAGCAAGACAGGCAAGCGGCAAACGGACCGACTATTATAAGTAACAGCCTGTATAAAACTGAGAAATGCAATTTACGATTCCAATTGACTTTTATTAAATTCTACGTCGTAGCTCCGTAGCATTCGTAGAGCTTCTACGCACGTAGCACGTAGATCATTTGTAGCGCACCTGGTTTTTTCGTTGTCTTTTGGTTTTTGTTTAGGATTTTTTTAAGAAAAATACTTATTTCATCATAGTCATAAGAGACAGAATAAAAGAAGAAAATCTGAACACCAAAACAAGGTTTACAAACTTATTCTTTTGAATAATTTTACGTCAATCTTTAAAAATATTTTTATTTATATCAATTCTTTGCTTGAAATTCCAAACTCTGAAAAACTATAATATGCTTAGAGTTGGGTTCACAGACTATTTGTAAATTTATTTTTTTCAATCCAAGACAAGGCGTAATTCAGGCGGAATAAAAACGGAACGGGACGCTAGGACGGTATTTAGAAAAACCTTGCATATTTGATATTGATTGCCAAAAGTTTATATTCACCGATACCAGGACTCGCTTTATCACAGTTTGCTGTCTGAACGGTTCGCCGTATCACCATTTACTTATAGCATCTTTCGCTGTTTTATTTGGTAGTATTTTAAAAATTCTGTTACTATTAGTTATCTTCACGATTTTACCTCAACCTAAGTGTTCTGCTTATTTTTACATTTTACCTCAACTTAAGTTTTCATTCACATTAAATTATCGGTTTGGGACCGATTTTAAGTAGCTAAACCATGTCGGCCATTCGGCGGCTTAAAATGTCCGTCACCAGAGTAAGCCATACGAACACATATACAATATACTTCACCGTTTTTTTGTGTTACTATTTTTCAATTTTTTTTAATAAATAATGAACCAATTTACAGTATAATAAAACGACTTTGATACTGCAAAAAGGGAAGCTGTTTATAATTTCATCGTGGGAGGCCGGATGGTTCCAACGTTCTATAAATAAACTTTGTTGGACATCCTAACCCTGTTTTATAATGGATTTATAAACTCGCTTTTGTACCTTATCTTTAGATATTTGTATAAAACAAATTTATACATGACTATATGGCCTTTGCCCAGCAGTGAGATCCAGTGGGCTATTTAGATTAGATTAGACATGACTATAGATAAAAAAAAAAAGCCGTAAAACTTTTAGTAAGATTTTTATTTTATTTTATTTATTTATTTATTAAGGCAACGCCAACAGTACATATAATTACACATTATAAAAAACATTCATATAAAAATACTATGTGTACCCATTACATTTTTCATTTATAATGAAATGCCTAAGTATGGTTTACCACTAATAATAAAAATGTCTATAAACATGACTAATCTAAGCCGTAGTCTTTCAGATCATTAGTTATTTTACAATAATCAGTATGTATTCATAAAACAAATTCAACTAGTATTATTTAACAATTAAATTCAAAACACTATTGTAATTGTTTTTCTTAAGTTTTAATTTAAAAAGAAAGTCATTTAAATCTTACGCGGATCGAGTGCAAGTGAAACCCTCAATTAGATAATTACCTGCTTGCGAATGCCTTGTTAAACAATAATAGCAAAAGTGCCAATCAAACATTTTGTAAAACAAGATGTGTTTCAAATAAATTGTCAGTTATCCAGGTAAATAAACAAAAATAGAAGTGTACTATAGATACGTCCCGTGAGCTACTAAACAAACTTTTGTATTTATAATACAAAAATTACTCAAAAATTAAACTTATGATGAGCAAAACAGTCAGTGTTATTTAATGCTTTACTTGTTTATATTATTTTCAATAAGCTAAGTAAGCGAAAGTAATAAGGCGACGGAGTTTAGGCCGCCTAAAGGTCATTAAACACTCTCCCGCCTCCAAAGCACGGAATCCTTCAGATGTTATTGCCACTTGCGGTCACTCTTACCTTTAACACTTTGAACCAAACTAAAACGCCTCTATCTCAAAAGAAAGCAAATTGATATTGCTAAATAAAATTACGCGTAAAAACATTTGACAGAGGCACAATCGTAATAGGTTATCTAGATTCCCGCCAACTTCAGTAAAACGGTTGGAAATGAGCGCGTATTTATGGCGCTGAACGCTGACCCAAAACCCTTTAGAACAGATCGATTCCAATTTATTTGAGAGCTTTAAAAGCACTTTAAAGTATGAGCTGACGACGAGGGTCAATTCGGCTTATTACCTTTTGTTCTATGTTTAACGAGAGACATTTTGGACCTCAGTTCACCAAAAATATGGGTTTCCTGTGACGTTTGGTTAAGTAGAAAACAAGTAAATTCGTATGAGAAATCAAAATCATCAAATCAAATCATTTTATTTATTTGCTAGAAGCATGGTATATAATAAGGTGTTACAGTAAATTAATGTCACGAGCACACTTCACCGACAGGCATGCAAATTAATTTTGTTAATAGTTAATATAATAGGTTAATAGATATCATAATTATTATCTGAGGGCTAAAAAGTACCTAATTACATTGTTACCGTGTACCTACATATCCTGTACACAAATCAAAACAAATAAAAACTCAAGGTGAGCTCTACCTAAGTATTTAGCTAATGGAAAAACTTATCTGACCTTGCCAACGCGTTATATTAGACGGGAAGACCCGCAATTCCCTCAGGAATAAGAATTTTATATATTTCGCAATCTGCACGTATATTGGTTGCTTTATACAAGAATCCTTAGAGAAAAATAATGTTATAATTAACTAATTAATATTTTTTTATAAATTTTTATATAAAAACTCAAACGCGTAAACTTATTTTTACCCATAAATCTTTAAGAATACATATACCCGTGTAGTAGGTACCATCCATTTAAATAACTACTATTCTCGGTCATTCACCGACTTCAAGAAAGGAGGAGTATTATTTGTTATAATTTTTACTTAGTTGTGTTCACCGATTATTTATTATTACGAGACCAATTTAAAAAATATTTTGTTTGAAAGTGTACCGAGACCGAGATGGTCCCATAAAAAAAATTAAGAATCTGACGAGGACCGTTTTTTTTCGGCGTTAAGAACAGAAATGCACCTCGAGAGAGCATTAAATTCCTTTCTTCATACGAAATTGAAGTCGGTTTAATGAAAATTTCTATTTTGCCACTTGTAAATCATTAAAACAAATACAACTGATTATAAATTAAAAAAGAAAATAAATGAAAGCCCGGCCTCAAGCGATTTCAAGTGAAGTTTCATTATAACGAGTGTCACACAAATTAATTGGCTCTCATCGATTTTCTGCTCCGAATGTTTTTAAATCTCATGGGTTGTATTAAATCATCTTCGAAGCTTTAAAAGCTTTTAGTATAACTACCATGCCATTTGCCAATTTACACCTAGCGAGTGGATTCAAAATAAAAAAAGTGAAAAACGGTTTATTGGATATAAAAATAAATAAAATATTAAATTAGTGATGTTTCGGCTTAATGACTTCAGATAATGATCGTTATAAAAGTTATAAGGCACGATTAAGTAAAGTGGTTGCTATACAGTATTAAAAACTGATCCATTCCGATAAATGAGGTGTATTTTTAAACGTCAAGCTAGATCGATCGTTAGGCGGCCCCTAGACCTACAATAACATTGTACAATATTTTTATTGTACAATATACTGAAAGGCGCTCTGAATCCAAACGAGCAATTAAATTGCACAATAATACGAACTGCACAATGTTTTCGTGTTCAGTCCGAGAACAGTATTGATCCCGTGTGCACCGTGCGAAGCAACATGTCCGAACAAGATTTAGCTGCAGCTGTAGAACTGTAATCCATAGCAATACTGACCTTACACGATGCAATGGAAAAATATTGTGCAATAAAAATTAAACTCGCTCAAACTTTCGTTCAATCATTGCGCAATCTTCAATATAAACCCTATACGGTCAATTATATTGCACAAATCGTTATATTGCGCAATATAATTGATCGTCTAGGGGCCGCCTTACCTATTATAATGGCATTGACAAAAGAAGTGTCAAAAAAGTCCAATAAGGCGGCTTTAAGAAGCTTTTAGTTGCTGGAAGCTGACTAAACAGAGGGTTTTAAGATTTTTTCTTCGCTAAGAGGTCATGTTTTCAAAACATGAAATTAAGTTGTAAAGTAAAAGACCGAATTCCAAACGCACAACTGTTAGATCGAAAATCGAGATATTAATTCAGTCACACACGGCTCGAGTCTAATAGACTATGTAATCTAATTAAAAACAACTATTTACATCACAAATCCTAACCTAATACCGTGTGACACTATCATGCAAAATTACAGTAGGTAAATGGGCCACCTGCCAATCTACTCAAATCAACACAAAAGGAATAGGTGGGACTTTTAGACGGGAATTTGAGATGTAAAGAACCCACATCTTTACTGACGCTGACTATGACTTTGACTTGACTAACTTGAATAAAATTTATAATGACATGGTAGTGGCTAAATGCGTGGCAAAAGCCGGCGAAGCCAAAATGAAGAAGAAGAAGAGAAGAAGAAGAAGAATAGGTACCTACGCGTGCGAAGTTTCTGATATGGGCACGTGCGTCGACAATGAAAAACAGAGCCTGTTGCTTCACTATATCTATCGTTTTGTATTGAGTTCACAATGGCACTGATTCTGTTGTAACACTGACTAAATAAAATATTGATAAATAGGAAAATAAACATTTAACTTTCGTGACATTATAATAACACACGGAAATTATCTAGGTACTCACTCCTCGTGGTCACGATCTCCAGATCAATTGAAGCATTGTCGGTAGGTACCAGTAGTGTGAGACGCGACCGCGAGGAGTGACCACACTCATACCCAGATGAAGATTCTCCGGAAGAATCGAAACATTGTCGGTATCTAAATCGACGATAATTTTACGTGAGTAATTTCCCGTGTGCTATTTTAATGTTTAATTTTAGTTACTTTAGTTTAGCTTTTGCGACACTCCGAATTGTCACTACTATAATACTATACTAACTAGACCCAGTTTTCGACAGCTCTCCAACTAAGGGTTGTAAACGTGTTTGAGAGCATGTTTTCACAGGGCACATTATTCTAGGGTTTCAACCGAAAAAGTTATAACTGCGCTAGTTTTAGAGGCCAGTCCAATGGTCAGGACGATAGTTTCGTGAAATACCAACTTTGATGTCTAATATTTTAAGTTATAGGTACCTATATTTAAATAATATAGCAATAAATGAATATGAATATGAATATTTTAAGGTTTACATGAAAATCGTTAGTTCGTGAATCACATCGTGAATAAACCACATTATTAAGTGCGGAATAATTACGGTATTTTTATATAAATATTCTGCTGGGTGGTGATGATTTTTAAAACCTAGTTAGGTACATATCAAAGTTCATCATCAAAGATTGTTAGGTACCTACTTCATAGATGTTTCGGTACCTACCTGCTTCACCTGCTGCTGCAAAGCAGTCATAATTTGGATAGATGGCAGCAAGTAATGAATGAATGAATGAATGAATGAATGAATTAACACTTTATTGTACACATAAAAACATACAAATACAACTTGAAAATAAATATTGTACAAGGGGCGGCCTTATCGATGAAAGCGATTTCTTCCAGGCAACCCAGAAAGAAGGAGATAGAGAAAAATTAAGTAGCAGTGCACAATAACAGCTATAATTATACAAAAACAATTCTGTTACCTACTAAAAAAAAAACTAAAAGTTGCTACGTAGATGAAGCTAGGCAAGCAAGTCTTTAGTGTCAAGCTGATCGATACCTTCAGAGTCGTCGTCAAGGGTTGAGGCGGCTCTAAAACGTATCCAGAGTCAGCCATAAGCTTGTACGAACATACCTACATACATACATCTTACATAGATACTTTACCTGATTGATTAAAACTAACTTGTTGGTTTGTTATATCTATACAGGGTGTAAAAAGACTACTACCGAAAACTTTAGGGGGTGAAAGTACCCATCAATATGAACAACTTTTTCTAAGAAACCAACACTGTGAACGCGAAAAAAAAAACAGCTGTTCCATACATAAGTTCAATACCTACTTGGCTAAAGTGTATGAAACAGCTTTTTTTCGCGTTCACAGTGTTGGTTTCTTAGAAAAAGTTGTTCATATTGATGGGTACTTTCACCCCCTAAAGTTTTCGGTAGTAGTCTTTTTACACCCTGTATAATATCCCCCTATCTAATTATTATGTGACATGCGTGCTACCTTTCCCAAAGTGCCACTCAATGTTAGTGAAGCAGGAATAGAATGTGGGTCGATCCCTCGTCACAACTGTATAATGTGGCACATCACATTTTAGCGTCTACAAGTAGGTATACACTCGCGACTGTACTTGCGAAGTACCAGGTAATTGGAATCTGACTGTACGTGTGATATTTTACTTGTTAGGTATACTGTAAGATCCAAGTCTCAATCAAATCAATTCAGCCAGATGAGAAGGTTCAGAGCACTGATATTATCTATATAATAAAATAAATAAATAAATATTCTTGGACATTCCACACAGCGTCATTTAGTCCCAAGCTAAGCAACTTAATGCTTGTGTTATGGTAACCAGATGACTGATATACTTTGATACTTTTTTTTTGTAGATACATACATATTATAGATAGAAAAACATTCACAAATATCATCTATATCCTGTGGTTCAAAGCGCTTGTGGTAGAGATTGCTAAGTGGTTCTTAATACCACCAATTTTTAAAAATCGGTCCACTATTGACGAATAATCGGTGAACATAATATAAAATACTTATAATAAAAAAAAACATACAGTGTATAATAGAACCTTCTCCTTTTTTAAAGTCGTTTAAGATAAAGGTATAGATCGCCTGGTGATATTTACTGAGCAAATTGAGTTTCCTAGCTAAACTGTCAACCAATTTATATTTCTGTTGAATCAACGTTTATTCAAAAACTAAAAATATGTAATAAATAACAGACTACATTAAATTACAATTGCTTACTTACTTACCTACATTTCAAAATTATTTACTTCATTATTTCAGAAATTCTCGGGAAAAACAAACTAATAGCAAACATTATTCTAGTAAAGGTTAATTTTAGCTCCTAAAGCCTGACCATCCGATGAATTGCTCTATCCCAGAATAGATAAATTAAGTTCAGAATAATCCAAGGGTCGATGCAGTACATGCTATATATCTAAGTCTGCGGACCCGAACGCCTCGCTTTGACTAGACGCCGAAAGATTATTTTTAAAACAGGACTATGAGTAAAAGCACAGAATACAGAGAGGTAAAAGTAATGCAAGTAATGACATTGTCAAAAAAACTCGGTCTTGGTCAATAGATCTCTAAAGATCTGAGACTACGATTGCGTAGAATACCAACGCCGATTTCATCATCTTCTTATTCCACGATAGATACAACAGGTTTTCTTCTTTTAGTCTGCTGTATCAGTCGTCGGTCAGCACAACCGACTTTCTTCTTCCAATCTACTCTCACCTCTGTGGCGCAGTGGGCGAAAGCCCGCCTGAGACGCAGAGGTTGCGGGTTCGATCCCCGCTGCGGGACAAATGTTTGCATGATCTGCAAATATTTGTTTCGTGTATGGGTGTTTTCTATGTATAATATGTATGTATTTACAAAAAAAAATGTATCTATGTAGTGTATCAGTCATCTGGTTACCATAACACAAGCATTAAATTGCTTAGCTTGGGACTAGATGACGCTGCGTGGAATGTTTGTTGGCCACTTGCTCATACGAACGAACGAACGAAGGATATTTATTATTTATTATTATACTCAATCTCTCATTTACCTACATTCAGCACTCTCAATTCGTGAATTTTTTCACATTTCTGTTTTTAAAGTTACTTTTTCCTCTTGTTCCAGATAAGTGGTGACGATGAGGCTGGTAATGCCAGGCTGCATCAAGGACGCCCGCAACATGCCCGCCGTCAAGATCCTCATGCTGTCCATGGCGATGGGACTTTACTTATGCATGGGTGAGTTTCAAGTTGCTGAGAAATTAAATAGTTTTCTTGACGTGGCTCAGGAACAGGTAGAATTACCTAGCTGGTAGGTAAGACGATTTGATCCTTGAGATCCTTGATCCTACTGAATAAATTCTTTTTGAATTTTAATTTAATGATGCAAGTTAAACTTATGAGTTTGGATGAAGGAAGTAACCATCGAAGGAATAGTAACAATTTTAAAAATCATTTCACGAATGGAATACTGGTGCTATAGGCTATATTGCCAGGTAGGCCTATGAAGGTTGAACATGTGCGAGTGGAGTAAATCCCCAATCGCACATGTTAATTAGGTAGCCTTACCTATTTAGGTAGCCTAGTTTGGCCTAATGGCTTAACTGTGGTGCTCCAGCGATAATCATGCCGCACTTGCTGGTGTATCCCTTTTGCCCAAATACCTGCACTAGGAAAGGCCTCAATTTATTTATTTATACTTTATTGCACAAAATAAAGATTTATAAAAAGAGCTTAAAACTAGACAGGTAATGGCAAAGGCCAGCTTAACCCTACAAATAGTTCTCTTCCAGCGAACCCCAATAGGGAGAGAGAGACGCAGTTTAAAGTGTGGGTGTGCGTGCATAAATAGGAAAAATAATAATAATAAAAATATAAAAATATTACTAATCCTGCAAAACAAATAAACTACCACATAAACTAGGTACTATAATACAAATACAAATTAATACATTACAAACCAAAATACTAAATGCCTACAGTAAAATATACTACATAAATACATACCTACCTCAACGCAGCAACGCAGACAGATAGCGCAATTAAATGCCTCTTTTTACATTAAAAATATTTAAAAAAAGTAGAAAAAACGCAAAAGTCTCGTCCAGAAACTAGTAAGATAATATAAACCACCTACGCTTAGAGACGGAAGAACGTAGGAGTAATACTTGGCAACTTATTTCTTAGAAGCAATGTTACTTATAACTTGTAAGAATAGCTGGAAGTTGATAACGGAGGATCATACCTGCTTATATTAAGACTTACAGACTGTGTGGGTAGGAAATGCGAGTAAGGGGGAATCCACATTATTGGCATTTCATTTTACATAATATTTTCAATTACTGTCTTTCATGTGAGAGCATGAATTTATACGTTACAGGACTTGGCCGTGTAACAGTATTGGATTCTTTATCAACGATATATTGTGCTGTTAAAGTTATAGGTAGAGGTTTAAGTAAACTCCTTTTGTAAAATATAAACTTCTGCTTAATCGGTAAGTTCGTATGAGCCGTATCCGTAGGTACTCTGGTGACGGAGTTTTTAGACCGCTTAAAAGCCTTCGTCGTGGCTTAACGGCTTTTTAAAGTTGTCAACGATAAGGCCACCAAAGCTATAAACACCACACCGGCCGTTATGAAGAAACGGAAGACTTCGGGCGGCCTAAGAATTCCGTTAGCAGTGTTAGGCTAGGTTATACGAACCACAGATAAAATAATAGACAGTATTACTAAGAAAATAATACCGTGTGATTCTTAGATATAAATCAAACAACTGCAGTAGCCGTACGCTAACAACAAATTAACTTTCTCTTTTCCATATCACGCAAAATCGTTATATTGAAAAGTTTATTTTCAAAGTTTCTGGAATCCAGCGGAGTTTGAAAGAGTCACCAAATACTTATCACGGTTATTACAACTCCCCTTGCGCTCTGAGCTGCTTGATTCGGCTGACTTTAAAAAAAAACATTTAAGTATTTTTATAATTTTATTGGCTAACATAAATATGCCACTCGTATATTTCTTGCATAATTGGTCACAAAGAGGTCACTGACTGAATATAGTTTGCTACATTTCACACAGAAAAATGTTTAGGGAAAAAATATTGACATATTAGGTACCATCTTTATAAAGGTAGGTTGACTAAGAAAAGTGATCTTATTAGTTCTCGGGTCAATTAAAAATATACTGCCTTGGAATAATTTAGGATCATGCAACGAAGAAATGAACAGATAAACAGAGAATCTGCACAAATAAACTGAAACTGAAATATAAACAAGTAGGTAGGTGCTCTGGGCAGACCACAAGTCAGATGTATGGACGATGCCGTACAGGGTAAAACCTGGATGCAAAAGGCGCAAAGCAGAGCTGTTTGGCGGTTAGGGAAGGATGCTTATGTCGAACAATGGGTTACTACAAGCTGGGAATT